>PVIJ01001217.1:0-212948 GCA_004024925.1 Scalopus aquaticus | reverse complement strand
CGTGGACCATTTCTGCTCTATTTGTGGGGAAGTGACATTTGCCAACCAGGAGAAAAGTATCACTTCTCAAGTGAAGAAGGCTTATCATCTTTACTTCGGATGCAAGGTTGGTGATCAAGCCAAGCCTTGGGCCCCCCGTATATGCTGTGCTACATGGACAACACAGCTTTCACAGTGGTTCATTGGCAAAAGACCGTCAGTGCCATGGTGTGGAGAGAGCCAAGCAACCATATAAAAGACTCTTCCTTCTGCTTGGTTCCTCCTCTTTCTGGTGGAATAACAAAGCAAAAGAAGTCGAGAATAGTCTACCCAAACATCTCTTCTGCATTGAGACCAGTTCCACATGGTAAGGGGCTTCCTATTCCAGAACCTCCAGCAGAAAATTCTCTTGATTCATCTGATGAGGACAAGGGTGAGCTGACCTGTTCTTCTCCTGTTCCATCAGCATGCAGTGATCCAGATTTTCACTGTGGTGCATCATCAACCCCACACAGACTAACACAGGAAGAACTAAATGACCTGGTTCGTGATTTGGACTTATCCAAGAACAAGGAAGAATTGCTAGGATCAAGACTCCAACAATGGAATCTTCTAGAAGAAGAAGATGTCACAATTCCTTTATATCGAAAGTGCCACCAGCAGTTGGAGCCTTTCTCAGAAAGTACTCTGGTATTCTGTTCCAACATTGAAGGCCTCATGAATGCCTTAGAAATCAATCATGACCCACAAGAATGGAGACTATTTCTAGACTCCTCGAAACTGAGTCTTAAGGCTGTACTTTTGCACAATGGAAACCATCTTCCATCTATTCTATTCCTGAACAGCTGTACAAGAGACAAGTGAAGAAATCTAAGAAGTAGTCTATGACTTGATTTTTTACAGGTATTAACTGTAGGCCTATTACTGTTGGCATGCATTTCATGATGTAAACATCAACTTATTGCAGATTACCAAAAAACTAGAGCCAAAATTAGAATTTGACTGTCATATTCATGTTGAGCACATACAAATTGATAGGAAATGACTGGTTTTATTTCAGTAACTTGACTTTTGTAAAAATTTGTTGACCAGTGTTACTGGAGCAAGGTTGCAGAGTGCTGATTACTGGCTTGAGCCTGACATTCCCAATCTAGAAAAGCTGGAACCTAACCAGCAGGGAGAACAGAGATCATCTGTCTCTCATAGAGAAGGCTATTACTTGAAGACCAAGAGTGGGATATCCAAAACAATCACCACCATCGCACCCAGGGCAACAACTAATAATAAGAGATTAAGCACCTTAACGTTAACAGGAGTAAATACCCCAGGACAAGACTCTGTAATGGAAAAGGAAAGAGAACAATTCCTAGATTTTGATCCTGTATTAACTACTCTGCATGGTGCCCAGAATTCAGGCATAGCCTAGAGATGAGAGCTGACCCAAAACTATTGGAGATACTGTGACCAGGAGCTGGCAGAGAGGAGGTGACTGTGGATCACTACCACACAACTCTGGTACCTACAGAACAGAGAACAATTGCCTTGAAAATTAATTTCTTCCCTTTGATTTTAGATTTCTGTTCCTCCATCTGTTCATATATCTTTATGTTGAAAAAGTTTAGCGTGGGTATTAAACATGGATTGAAGCATGAAAGGAATTCATTGTACTATTTAAGTGTGACATTGGCACCTTAGAAATATTTTCAGTAAATCATCTCTACACTTCCAAGACTATTCTTTTGCCTCTTCAGTCTCAGACTATAGACTTTCTATTTATCTTAGGAGTAATGAAACTGTCAACAACTAAACTTCTGTTAATGACTTCTGCATTTACTTATATATGGAGGCAAAATAAGTATCAGTTACCACAAAAAAAAAACATAAGACAGATCAAGACCCAAAAGAGAAATTCCTATTAAAGAACTGACATTTTAAAATTCTATATAATGAGGGGTAAATAGAGAGTTCTGCCACTAAAGTGCTACCAGAAAAGTAAAGGGAGGAGGGGGAGGAGATGCCTGAAAGGAAAGAATAAGACTGAAGCTGTCCTCCCTGAGAACCCTAAGGTGACAAATGCATATATTATAGATTATAGCTGGCAGTTCTGAGCCCTCTATTTCTTCTGAGAATAAGACACTTGGTCCAGTATTCCATAAAGGATTGTCCTTGTGAAGTAAAATGCCTCCTGGTCAATCTCCAGTCCTGAAAATGATTGTTTTCCTCTATTGACTCTCCTCACTCTAAAATTGGCAACAGTTCAAAATGCTGAGTGTGGTGTGGTGGTGTTTTGTTTTGTTTTGTTTTGTTTTTGGGGGGGGGTTGTTGTTTGCTTTTCAGTCATAATCTCAGTGAGATAAATTGTATCCAGGATAAAAAAAATAAAAGATACAATAATTTTCACAAGGATTTTTTGCAAGAGATAGAAGACCAAGCCAGTTGCAAACAGAACATGAATCTTAGAGATTCAGTGTAAGTAACAATAATTCAAGACTGCAACCTCAAAACTGATGTTCTAAGACCTGAGTCAGCAAAGACAATTTTAAAATAGCCACAAAGAAGGATATTGTTTAATTCTTGGAGATACTTTGCAGTTTTCCATTAACCAGAACTATGCAGCCTATGGGTGAAAATGATGGTGCAAAACAATACTAAAAATAAATTAAGGGATTACTAAATTATTGAAATAACATTGCATTATAACATTATCTAAGTTTCAGGTGTACATCATTAAAAAATCAACATTTATATATACTACATTAAGTCAAAAGTCCAGTTCTAACTTCCACGACACAGCTGTCCTCTTTTACTGAATTTACTCATTTCCTTCTCCCCTCCCCCTTCCTATCTGGTAATCATTAATTGATCTTATAGACTAGATGTATATTTTGGTTTTATTTACCTCATCTGTGTTTGTTTACTCTATATACCACATACGAGTGATATTATACAATATTTGTCTTTCGACTTGTGATTTATTTCGCAAGGCTTAAAATGCCCTCCTGAACCACTCATGCAGTTTCAAATGGCAGGATTTCATTTTTTCATAGCTGAGTAGTATTCCATTGTGTATATATACTTACCACATATTTATCCATTTGACTATCATTTAGGCATTTAGATTATTTCCAGCTCATGGTTAATGTAAGCATTACAATAAACATGGGGTTACATATATCTCTTCGAATTAGTATTTTGTGTAGTACAGTGCTTTCACAAGTAGATTTGGCTCTGTACACCATGCAATCTCTGTTACAAATTCTCTGCTGTTATAACAATATATAAAGGAATAATGGAGCTGTGTTCCAATAAGACTTTTGCAAAATAGTTTCCTGAATGTGATTTACCATCTCCTGAACTAGAATGTAAACATACATTTTTTGTGATTGATTGTCCTGTTACATTTATCTCTAATAATTCAATGCATTAGTTTTGTGATTCCTACAAAACTGTATAAGCTCTAGCAGATAGAAGACTTTTACCTTTTATTTTATTTTATCTTATACCTAAATACCTAAAAGGTACTTTACCTTTTATTGTCAATACTATAAGTAATTATAATTACTATATCATCTAAAACAATTTCACCATTTGTTCATAGCATGCCACAAATATTTTATTTAATCTCAATTTATCTACCAGTAAAATATTATTGTTTTAAATTTCTGGAACTTTCTCCATTAATTCTCACAGCAAAAATTAATATTAATTTTGAGATGACGATAGGGATTTTATCTCCAGATAAAATACTCTTTCTTTTGACAAATACTTTTATTGAAAATGTTTTGAAAATCTGCTTTAAAAAAAAAAATCTGTTTAAAAGCAGCAGACAGTTGTCTTTAAAGTCAGTGTTTAAGTAATACACTTCAGAGAACAGGAAACAGTAGTGTAGCAGAGTAATGGGTTGATATGTTCCATAATTTACTTTTCTGCTCAACATATTTCTATACTTTTGGTGCAGGTGAGAGACTAACAATCTAGGAAACAGGACATTGCTAAGAGACATAAAAACCAAAAGACCTTTTGATATTCTTATAGGGCTGAGGAAATAAAGCTTGGAGTTTAGGATATTCAACTACAACTAAGATGTATAGAGCAAAAAAAAAAAAAAATCAAAATGGAAAAGGGGTTCAGTGAATTGAGGGTAGAATTTATTATTGTTTCATTTGAACTTTGCAGTTGCACTGAGGATAAGGCAAAAATGCCAGATAGAAAGGCTCTCTAAAAAAAGAATAATTTTCAGCAGTCTCACAGTGATGAGACCAAAAATTCAGAGTTGAGAGCAGACTCTCATAAACATGCCAGTTCCAGAATTTGGAATTCAAGAAGACTATAATCTTGAGGGTAAAAACATAGTAGAGGTAAATCAAAACTGATAAAGATTATAATTTAGCCTCTACTGAATTCAATCCTTGAGTGAAATAAAGTCTGATCTCATTTAAACTCTATTAGAGGATAGAATAACTAAGGAAAGTATCATAATCCAGAACTACTATAGTTTTTATACTAATTATCTGATATGTGGGAAAAAAAAGTTACCAGCCAATCAAGATAAAGGAACAAGAGAAAGAACAAACAATAGAAACAGACCAAATATTAGAATTATAACACATGTACTGTATGTGATTAACATGTGCAAGAACATAAGCAAAATGTAAGCAACTATAAACTATACAAAAGAATCAATTACACAGTCAGTTGCACAGTTTAAGTAATAACTAAAAGAACTTAATAACAAGAGATATATCAGAAAAGAATGCTCATAATCTAAAAGGCAGAATAGTAGAAAATAATCAAGCAGAGTCATAAAGAACAAAATACATAGAAAATATTTTAAAATAATATGCAACGTATGGGATACAGTAAAAAGAAAATATCCACATACTTAAAATACAAAGTAATACATGGATCAAGAAAGAAATCCAAACAGAATTTAGAAAATATTTTGACTGAATGATCAAGAAAATATAGCGATTCAAAATTTTTAGGTGCAACAAAATCATGATTTTGAAGGAAGTTTATAATCCTAAATGCATATATTAGATAAGAACAAAGCTAAAACTAAATCACCTAAATAACAGTCTCCAATTATAAAAATAACAGTAAATTAGTAGAAGAATAAAGTAGAAGAAATCTTAGTAGTAAAGATAAGAGTAAAAATTAATAGCAAAAATAAAATAAAGAATTGAAAAAGTCAAAATTGGACTGCCTCCACACTGCAGCCGCCATCTCCAGCTGGGTTCCCAAGCTTGCTCAGGGAAGCAGACTCCCAGGAACTCTAGGGGAAGGAAACATCGTCCGTTGCCAAACATCCCAACCAGTCCAGGCCTGGAGATTAGCCGCAGGGAGCTCCCGGGACAGCTCCCAGGCCCCTGGACTGGCATTTTAGGGACTGAAGAGATTCTCAACCTATTGACTGCCTCCACACCGCAGCCGCCATCTCCGATTGGGTCTCCAGGCTTGTCAGGGAAGCAGACTCCCGGCACTCTAGGGGAAGGGACCATAGTCCATCGCCGCACACCCCAACCAAAAGTGGGTGATTCCAGGCCTGGAGATTAGCCGCAGGGAGCAAGTTAAGCTCCCAGGACAGCTCCTAGGCCCCTGGTCCAGCGTTTTAGGGACTGAGTAGAGTCTGGACCTATCAACTGCCTCCACACCGCAGCCTCTATCTCTGACTGGGTCCCCAGGCTTGCTCGGGGAAGCAGACTCCCGGGCACTCTAGGGGAAGAGACCATCTTATGTCATGCACTCCAACTGAGAAAGGGAGTGAACCAGGCCGGGAGATTAGCCGCAGAGAGCAAGTTAAGCCTCCAGGCCTCTGCCCTGAGGTTTTTGGACCTGACTCTAATCCTCATTGGTGTAACCCACCTGCATACACCATCACCTCCATCACCACCGCCATTACTGGCTCTAGGAAGCAGTACTCCCAGGTGCCATAGGGGAAGGCACCATTATTGCCCACTGGAACTGAAAAAGTGAGTCCCAGCTGGGTAGGACAGCCCGCAGGGAACTAGAACAAACTGGTCACAGGCCTCAGTGCTGGTGTTCTCAGAACTGAGTGGAGCTGGCACTGGGACCACCAACCATCACGATCACTAGGAAAGCACTGCCCCTACACCACTGTTGGAACCCAGGACCACACAACCACCTTTTGGACCTTTCAAGTTAAAACAGAGGGAGAGGATCTCTAGGGACAACGTCCATCAACATATTCACAGCATCACTACCCAGTGGTGGTACAGCCTAATGGCTGAAATCGGTGAGACCACAGCCCCCAACATCCAAGAAGGAGCACCCCAAAGAGATGCCTGCCAGTACCAGTGCCACAATTTTCCAACACTTACAACAAATCAGAAGACAAACAGGGAGAAAGAAAAATACAAGCAAGCCTTCAGGGGAAGGACACACCACAAAAAGAAAATCAAGCACCAGAACTCAACAACAACGACATGGAAGAACTCAGCCTCTCTGATAGCAAATCATTATACTTAAGGAAATGAAATGAAAAAAATAATTAACAATCTGAAGAATGAAATTGAGACCCTAAAGAAGGAGAATAAGAGTTTAATGGAAGATCTGAAGAACTCTGGTAAAAACAATGAAAACAGAATCGATGAAATGGAGGCGCGCATCAGCAGTCTCAAAGATGCAGACACTAAAAGATCCAAAAAGGAAAAGGAAATAGAAGCACACAGGGTAAAGAATGAAGAAACAATTTGAGAACTATCTGACACCATGAAGAAAGGAAATACAAGAGTAATAGGAATCCCAGAAGGAGAGGAGAGGGTCCAAGGAGCAGCGAAACTATTTAAGGAGGTGATAGAAGATAACTTCCCAAATATGAACATAGACATGCAGGAAGCAAGAAGAACTCCAAATTACCATGATGTTAGAAGGACTACACCTAGGCACATAATTGTAAAACTCATGCCAGTACAGGATGAGGAAAAAATATTGAAGCTGACAAGGGGGAGGAAACAAATAACTTATAAAGGAAAACCAATGAGAATGATATCAGACTTAGCCAAAGAAATGCTACAGGCAAGAAGAGAATGGAGCTACATATTCAACAAACTCCAAGACAATACATGCAAACCAAGAATACTTTACCCTGCAAATCATTCCTTCCTCTATAAAGAAAGGATTAGGACCTTCCCAGACAAATGGAGACTTCAAAAATTCGTCATGACTGAAGTCCCACTCCAAAAAATACCACAAGAAGTCCTAAAGCCAAAACCGACAGAGGAATGAAAAAGAAGATCAGAATAAGACAAGGAATAAAACCACCAAAAGACAAATAAAATAGCAAATATAGATGCCAGTGTGTCAATAGTAACTCTAAATGTAAATGGACTAAACTCATCAATAAAAAGGCACAGAGTAGCAAGATGGATCAAAAAACAGAACCCAACCTTCTGCTGTCTATAGGAAAAACATTTAGCTACAAAAGATAAACACAGATTGAAAGTAAAAGGCTGGAAAACAATTCTCCAAGCAAATGGACCAAAAAAAAAAAAAAAGGCAGGGACAGCTATACGTATATCAGATAAAATAGACTTCAACTAAAAAAGGTAAAAAGAGACATAAATGGTCACTACATCATGATAAAGAGGACAATTCAGCAGGATGATCTAACCCTTATCAACATATACTCCCCAAAAGGAGAAGCACCAAAATATATAAGACAATTATTATCATCTCTGAAAACAGGCATTAGAGAAAATACATATATAGTAGGAGACTTCAACACCCCACTATCACAAATGGACAGATCAATGAAACAAAAAATAAACAAGGACACTAAAGCCCTAAATAAGGACCTAGACCACATGGGCTTAACAGACATCTATAGGGCACTGCATCTCCAAAAATCTGAATACACATTTTTCTCAAGTACACATGGATCATACTCCAGGATTGATCACATACTAGGTCACAAAACAAACCTCAACAGATACACTAAGATCAAAATCATACCTATCTTCTCTGATCATAAAGCCATCAAATTAGAAATAAACCATGAAAAGAAAAAAGGGAATCCTCTTACTTCATAGAAATTGAAACCCACACTGCTGGAAGACCACTGGACTAATGAGGAGCTCAAAGGAGAAATTTAAAAATACCTAGAAATGAATGACAAAGAAGACACAACTTTCCAGAATGTTTGGGACACAACAAAAGCAGTAATAAGAGGGAAATGTATAGCAATACAGGCTCACATCAAGAAACAAGAAACAACTCAAAGAAACAGTCTAATCTCCCATCTCAAAGAACTAGAAAATGAACAACAACAACAGAAAAAAAAATACCCAAAGCCAGTATAAGAAAGGAAATCATAAAAACCAAAGCAGAAATATATGAAATGGAAATCAAAAAAAACAATCCAGAAGATCTACGAAACCAAAAGCTGCTTCTTTAAAAAAATAAACAAAATAGACAAACCTCTAGCCAGGCTTACAAAGAAAAGATGGGAGAAAACACAAATAAATAGGATCATAAATGAAAGAGGAGAAATTACAACAGACACAGCAGAAATCAAAAGAATAATCAGAGGTTATTATGAACAGCTATATGGAAACAAGTTCAACAACTTAGAAGAAATGGATAAATTCCTAGAACGATACAATCACCCAAAACTAAATAAAGAAGATACAGAACACCTAAATAGGCCAATCACAAGCAGTGAAATTGAAACACTAATCAAAACCCTCCCCAAAAACAAAAGCCCAGGACCAGATGGTTTCATAAACAAATTCTACTAAACGTTTAAAAACAAACTAGTCCCTATCTTACACAAACTCTTTCAAAAAATCAAGAAGGAAGGAATACTACCAAACACGTTCTGTGAAGCCAACATAACACTAATACCAAAACCAAACAAAGACAAAACAAGAAAAGAAAATTACAGACCAATCTCTCTAATGAACACTCATGCAAAAATAATCAGCAAAATCTTAGCCAACAGGATCCAGCAATACATCCAAAAGATAATATTCCATGACCAAGTGGGATTTATTCCAGGGATACAGGATGGTTCAACATCTGAAAATCAATTAACGTAATCCTACAAATCAACAAAAAGAAAAATAAAAACCATATGATCATATCAATAGATGATGAGAAAGCATTTGTCAACGTGTAACATCCATTTATGATAAAGGCCCTTGAAATCCTTGGGAGAGAAGGAACATTCCTTAACATAATAAAAGCCATATACGACAAACCCACAGCCAATATTATCCGCAACAGTGAGAAGCTGAAAGTCTTTTCCCTAAGATGAACAAGGCAAGGATGTCCACTCTCACGATTGCTTTTCAATATAATACTGGAAATTCTAGCCAGAGCAATAAGACAAGAGAAAGACATACAAGGAATCCAAATAGGGAAAGAAAAAGTTAAACTGTCACTATTTGCAGACGATATGATAATATACATAGAGAATCCTAAAAAGTCCATAGAAAAACTACTCAGAATTATAGACCAATTCATTGAAGTAGCAGAATACAAAATAAACACACAAAAATCAGCAGCCATCCTGTATATAAACACTCAGTCTGAAGAAGAAATTAAGAGAACAACCCCCTTCAAAATTGAAACCAAAAAAATCAAATACCTGGGAATAAACCTAACAAAAGAGGTAAAGTACTTACACAAAGAAAACTATGACACTAGTAAGAGAAATAGAGGAGGACACAAAAAAAAATGGAAAGACATCCCCTGCTCATTGATTGGAAAAATTAACATTATCAAAATGGCCATCCTACCAAAAGCAATTTACAGATTCAATGCTGTTCCAATAAAAATCCTGATGACATTCTTCAAAGAAATAGAACAAATGTTGACGAAATTCATATGGAACCACAAAAAACCTTGAATAGCCAAAGCTCTCCTGACTAAAAAGAAAGAAAATGGAGGAATTACACTCCCAGATTTCAAATTATACTACAAAGCTATAATAATTAAAACAGCATGGTACCTAAACAAAAACAGAAGCACAGACCAATGGAATCGAATAGAAAACCCAGAGGTAAATTCACATATCTATGGACAACTAATCTTTGACAAAGGAGCAAAGAATATGCATTGGAACAAGATTAGTTTGTTTAATAAATGGTGCTGGGAAAACTGGACTGCTACATGAAAAAACCAAAGTAGACTACTATCTCACACCTTGCACAAAATCCAGCTCAAAATGGATAAAAGATCTGGATGTAAGACCTGAAACCATAAAAGTTGTAGAAGAAAAATAGGCACAACTCTGCACAGCATACACCTCAGCAAACTCTTTAAAGACACATCCCAAAAAGTGAAGGAAATCAAGGAAAAGATAAACAGCTGGGACTACATCAAAATAAAAAGCTTCTGTACAGCAAAAGAGACATTAACCAAAACTAACAGACACCCTACTAATTGGGAGAAGATCTTTGCATACAATACAACTGATAAAGGACTGATAACAAAAATCTACAAGGAGCTCACACAACTCAACAAAAACAAAGTCAACAATCCAGTAAAAAAATGGGCAGAAGAGCTAAAAATCAATTCTCCAAAGAAGAAAAGCAAATGGCCTACAGATACACAAAAAAAGTTCCACATCATTTATAATCAGGGAAATGCAAATCAAAACCACACTGAGCTACCACCTCATGCCAGTGAGAATGGCACACATTAAAAAAACAGGCAACAACAAATGCTAGCGAGGATGTGGAGAAAAAGGGACTCTCCTACACTGCTGGTGGGAATGCATACTAGTTCAACCACTATGGAAAGCCATATGGTGTTTCCTCAAACTGCTAAAAATGGAGTTTCCATATGACCCAGCAATACCACCTTTGGGAATCTACCCAAAGGACATAAAAATACTATCCAAAAGGATTGATGCACCCGTATATTTATTGCAGCACTGTTCACAATAGCTAAGACATGGAAACAACTCAAATGCCCAAAAATAGATGACTGGATCAAGAAGATGTGGTACATATACACAATGGAATACTATTCAGCATTCAAAAAAGATAAACACATACAATTTGCAGCAACATGGATGGTGCTAGACGGGATCATGCTCAGCGAAATAAGCCAAAAGGAAAAAGAAAAATATCGAATGGTTTCACTTATAACAGGAATATAGGAGAACCAAATAAAAGGGAGACATTTAGTGAGAGAGGGGGACGATAGGGGCTTAGAGTGGGGAAGAGGGCAGCACGGGGGACTGTGGTGATGGCTCACAGGTGAACTGGTGGTGGGAAACCTACAGAGAATACACAGTAATGTATAAGACATAAATAATAAAATCAGTAAAAAAAGAAAAAGTCAAAATTTTACTGTGAAGACTTAAAAAAATATTAAATGTTTAGCAATAGTGATCAATTAAAAAAAGGCAGAAGTTGCCATAATCAAGAGTGAAAGAACCTACAGTGGTAGGCTGTTGTAGATTTTTATAAACATAGAAGATAGATGTAATAACAATCTTGCAAATGTATTCTATGAAGAGAAAAATAGTGATCACTTCCCAACTCATATTATGAACTCAATATAGTAAAACCTGATAAGGACATAAATAAGAGGATAATTATAGGGAAGTTTTTCTAATAAATACAAATTCCAAAGTACTAAACTATATATTACACATATTTAGTAAGAATTTTTAAGTATATCATCAACTTGAGTCTAGTAATATATTAAAAGAATAAGCTGTATTTATTCCATAAATGTAAGATTGATTCAATCATTTTTAAAATTGTATGTCATATGATTGTATCAATAAAATGTAAAATATTTGTGATACAAGTCAATCTTCCTTCAAAACTTAAAATTCAGCAAATTCAAAGTAGAAGAAAACATTCCTAATGTGATTCTATAAATTTAAATCTATAAACATTAGATGTGATTTTGAAATATTACTAGGTTTCCCCAGATTGGGAGTGAGACAAAGATAACCTCAGTGTAGGTGTGTGAGCTCCTGGTAGATTTTTGTTATCAATCCTTTATCAGTTGTATTGTGTGCACAGATTTTCTCCCAATTAGTGGGGTGCCTTTTTGTTTTGGTTATTGTCTCTTTTGCTGTACAGAAGCTTTTAATTTTGATGTAATCCCAACTGTTTTACCTTTTCTTTCTCTTCCTTTGGAACTAGAAGGGATCATGCTCAGCGAACTAAGCCAGAAAGAACGAAAAAAATATAGAATGGTTTCACTTATATCAGTAATACAGCGGAACCAAACAAGAGAGAGATACCCAGCAAGGGAGGGGGAGGATAAGGGCTCAAAATGGGGAAGAAAAGGGCACAAGGGACGATGGGGATGGGTCATGAGTGAATCGGTGGTATATTACCAAAGGGGAATACACAATGTAAAAAATATAAATAATAAAATAAAATAAAAATACAGACGTCCATTAAAAAAAAAAATGACCTCAGTGACTTTTGTTTTTTTAATTTTTACTAAAAGAGATCCTCCCTCTACAAGTTAACACAGATCATTCAGCCTCCATCCTACTGCTTTGGATTCAGATGTAATGACAGGGGGACTGGAAGTAACTCTAGACAAAGACCAGACTGTATCATTAATAGAACAGAAGTATTGAAGGAACCTATAAATCAGAGATACCATACAGCTCTTAATTGTGTAACTCTGGACTTACTTCATATGAGAAAAAAATTATAGATTGATCTTGGTAAAACCATTTTCATTTGGGGTTCACTACAGTTAGAGGCAAACATAATCCCATCTGATACATGAGTCATTTCTTAGTATGGTTTAGGATTTCGATGACCAAGCTTTGAAAAGTACTTTCTCAATGCTCTTTGATTAATCTATGTGTCTCTTTTTTTTCCACTGTATCATATTGTTTGATTACTAATGGTTTGTAGTATAATTTGAAATCTAGGAGTATAATACCTCCATTTTTCTTTTGGTCAAAATTGGTTTGCCTACTCAAGGTCTTTTGTAGTTCTGTACACATTTAATAATGTTAGCTCTATTCCCTAGTAGAAACTTAATGAAATTTTGATAGATATTGTATTAAATATGTCTATTACTTTGGATTTGATGACCACTTTAGCAGTGTAATTCTTCCAGTCCTTGAGTATGGATTATCTTTCCATTTCCTTGTGTCTTCTTTTTCCTTTGAAAATGTCCTATAGTTTTGGTTGTACAGAAATAAACCCACACTTATGTGGACACTTAATTTACTGCAAAGGAGTCAAGAATATACAATGAAGAAAAAAATCTATTAAATGATTTTGGGATTATGGAACACCCACATGCAAAGGACTGGAACTAGTACTCTTTCTTGCACCATACTGTAAAGCATATTCAAAATTGCTCAAGAATTGAGAGAGACCTGAAACCAAAAAATAGAAGAAACCATAGGCAAAACACTCCATGACATTCGCTTCAGTGATAGATTCAGGGACTTGACTCCAACAACAAGGTACACAAAAGGAAAAACAAATTGGACTACAGAAAATTAAAAAGCTGGGCCTCCCCGGTGGTGCAGCGGTTAAGCGCTGCACTGTGGAGCTGTCGGCAGCGGTGACATGAGTTCGAGGCCCAGCCAAGGAGATTCCCACATGGCACAGCAGACCTCTCCTGCCTCGCCCACTACTCCCCTCAGTAGTGTATTTTCATCAATCTGCCTGTTCAGCTCCCCACTCTGTGGTGAACCTTCTCGCCGCCCCACGCCTCTGGCTTGTACCCCAGCTTGTATGCATAAATAAACAAACATTTAAAAAAAAAGAAAATTAAAAAGCTTCACTATGAAAGCAGCTATCATTAAATTAAAAAGACACCATACCAAATGGAAGAAAACATTTGTAAATCATGCATCTGCCAAAGGTCTAGTACCAAGTATCTACAAAGAACTCATACAATTCAATAAAAAGAAAACAAATAATCCAAAAATTGGCAGGGGAGCTAATAGACATTTTCCCAAAGAAGACATACAGATGGCCTACAGCGCACATGAGAAAAGACTCATCATCACTTATTATCAGAAAAATGAGAATCAAAACCATAATGAGATAAGACCTCACACCTGTGAGAATGGGCCATCTCGAAATACCAGGAAAATACATATGTTGGTGAGGGTGTGGAATTAAGGAACCCTGTGCATTGCTTGTGAGAATGTAGACTAGCCCAGCCTTTATCGAACAGTATGGAGGTTTCTCAAAACATTAAAAATATATCTACCACGTGATCCAGCAGTTCCACTCGGAGGTATCTACTATTAGAATAAGAATTTGAAGGGGTATATGCAGTCCTCTGTTGATTTCAGCACTATTTATTTAATAGCCAAGTTATAGATACAACCTAAATACCCAATGATTAAGAAAATGTGATATAGGGGCCTCCCTGGTGGCGCAGCGGTTGGGCACTGCACTGTTGAGCTGTTGGCGGCACGCAATGCCAGTTCGACGCCCAGCCAGGGAGAGTCCCACATGGTGCAGCAGACCTCTCCTGCCTCCCCCGCTGCTCCCCTCAGTGGTGTATTTCTGATCTGCCTGTTCTGCTCCCCGTTCTGTCTCTGGTGAACCCTCTCGCCGCCCCACACCTGTGCCCTAGCTTGTATGTGTAAATAGATAAAATCTTCGGAAAGAAAAAAAGAAAATGTGATATATAGACACAGAGGACTACTACTCAATTATATTATACACATGTTATGTATGTATAACATAAGATGAAATGTTACCATTTGCTATAACTTGTACAGAACTGAAGGGGCTATGCTAAACAAAATAAGTCAGAAGATAAATACTGGATGATTTCACTCTTATGGGGGATGGAAACAAAGCAAAGGAACAGACAAAAACAACTCCCTAAATTCTGATAGCAAATCTGAGTCTACCAGAAGGAGACAGTAAAGGGTTGAGATCAAAATGGCCTAGTGGTCTGTGATGGAGGATTATTGGTGATTCGGTGGTAGGCATGATGTGATTACACACATTTGTAAAGGTACAAATCTGTACCCTTAAAATATATTCTATGTTGTAAAGCAACTTGTTACCTCAATAAACAAAAACTAAACTTTCTAACTAAATTTGGTGGGCAGCACCAGTTGCTTAGTACATTGTTTTTTATAATGGTAAACCCTACCAAAGATACACAGGGAATATTCTCTAGATTTTACCACATATAATACTACTACATTAAAATACTCAAGACTGGAACTGAAATTATTCCATTGATGATTACATCTATCTTTAAATGTTTTCCCTTGTGGAAGCAATCTTCTTTTCAGAGGCTCCAGATGGGACCCTTCCCTGGCAGTTCAAGTCTCACATGTGATTATCTCTGCCACAGGGTATGTAGAATAAATAAAGGTTAAAAGATCATAGAAATGAGACCATATGTCCAAACATTCTGTATGCGCTTTGGCAGGGAGAATATAAGTGTTAAGACAGATCATACTCTGCTTGCCAGAATATATACGTGTGTGTGTGTGTGTGTGTGTGTGTGTGTGTGTGTGTGTGTGTAAAGCAGAATAAAATAGCTCTTATCATTTGAGCTGGGCAGCTTGACAGCAGTTCCTCTGAACTTTGACAAATAAGTTTGGCCAATACACCAAAGTACCCTCATTTTACTGCTCTTATCCCAGAGAGAGAAAAGTCCTGAATCCTGGAAAACAAGCAACTAATATTTGCAAACACAGAATTATAAAACCTCTCAAAAATGTAATACACGTAATTCCTTTCTTTTGATGCTAATTAACCATTGTCTAAAATAATCTTTGGTCACTCTGGAGCATGATCCAAGGGATATTATCAGATCTAAAAATATCCTTCCATAACACTTAGTTTTTGGCTCCTGATCAGCCAAAGGTATTGCTTCTTAGAGCTGAGATCAGCCTGTGTGGTGTGTCCCAATTTGCCAGATCAGCTGGACCAAAATAGAACTTAACCAACCAGTTCCTGAGAGAAGATGAGTTCATGCACTTCTTAACCCAAGGCTTTAGCAGTGAAGCTATAACTAAGAAAATGTAGATTTCCCAAGGATTTTCAATCAAAGAAAGTAGAAAGCCACTTTAGGGTCCTACCTCTAATTAATTAAAGGACCAGAGAAGAAATTACTTTTGAAATGGATTGGGTATGCAGCCAAATGTATGTTTCAGTAGGGTGATAGTGTCCTAAGGAAGTCATTCATTCTCAGTGACAACCTACAGAAGTTCAAATAAAAGGAAATTGACTTATCAAGTATTGTCAAGATAGCCTTGAAGCTTCAACAACTCACCTTGCTGAAACTCTTATCCTAAGGTGTTTGGATGACAGATAAGATATATTCATGGATCTGTGTTCATATTCCCTAATTAAGACTTCCTTGGGAGATACAGCACTTTGACTACAAAAATAAAACAATCTCTTTGTTTAAGACCTGTCTTTGAAGAAAATTAAATATTCCAAAAACACACATAGCAAATTAAAGATAAAACTGACCCCTTCTTATAGGAAGATATTCTAGCCAGTCGTCAGACTTCTTAATCAGAGGGAAAACCTCATCTTTAAAAATAATCTCTTGTTCTTGGCAGAAAGTGTAATGAAATATCTTAGTAATAAATAGTTTGGAAATTGAAATAGATGCTAGGACTTTGGCTATTAATTATTTCGAGTTATTTGTTGTTGTATATCTTTAGAGGTCCACTAGCTAATGATTCCTCAAAATGGGTGGGGATTTAATCCAGAATCCCATATCAGCCCCTGGATCATTTGCATTTACCTTTTGTCATACAGTTGAAATAATTTTCCAAAATCCAATCCATTCTGGAAATAATTACTTTTTAAAATTATTTTTTGTGAAAGTAATACATGTAGTGGTATAAAATGAAAATGAAAATCTCTTCCATGATCTAATGGGAAAATACTTACTATTAAAAAATTATATTTCTAAGTCTCTGGCAGCTTCCTAATTAACTATATGTAACTTATATACATGTATAGTGTATATTTGTGCATATATATGTTTGTATATATAGTCTAGATAACATCATCTTTTTCCAGTTTTTTTTAATA
The DNA here is from genome assembly GCA_004024925.1 of Scalopus aquaticus. Classification (NCBI taxonomy): domain Eukaryota; kingdom Metazoa; phylum Chordata; class Mammalia; order Eulipotyphla; family Talpidae; genus Scalopus; species Scalopus aquaticus. Next base: position 195,969 of record PVIJ01001217.1, on the reverse strand, counting down.
ATTTATGTTTCAATTTAATAAACTGGTTAAAACATGTTTAGTTTGTTTTAGTAAGCTTAGTATCTACTGACTCTTCCACTTGGAATGATGAGGGTTCTAGCACCTTAAACTTCCATCCATCCATCTTCACTTTCTCGAAAGTTGTTACTTATCTTTAAATTGTCAAGATTCATGATGTTTATATTCTCTCCTCTAAGAATAATCGTCAATTTTTGTAAATTATAAATCTAAAAATTAAAAACTGGCATTTGCAGCAGAATGATTATTAAATATTTTAGGAATATATATATATATTCAAACATACATATAATAAAACTCCAATAATCACATTAAAAGACTAACATAATTTAAATAATGTGGTAATGCCATGGAATTCAATATAGATCAAAGTAACAGAAGACAAAAATCAAAACATATACCCAAATATTTTGTAAAGTATATATGTATGTAGGATAAATATAAAACACCATAATCTCAGATATGTGAGAAGAAAAAAGATTATATTACTCATATCAGTTTGAAACCAGCTAGCCATGTGGGAAAAAAGTAAATTACATCCTATGTCCACTTTGTAGTAAAATTAAATCCAGATAGAAATGTTAATTTGAAAAATAAACTATTCAAACATATAAAAACATAAGTTTTGTTGACTAAGAAAATCAAGTTACACAGTAATTCATAGTGTGGCATTTATGTAAAGTATAAAAGTCAAAAATCTATATAAATAGTATATCGTGTATATATCTGTATTGTATGTACATTTATGAATAATGTATATTGATATAAATACAAGTAAAATCAATGTACATAAATTTATATAAATATAAAAACATATAGTCTAACTTTACTGCATGCACAAGAAAAATAAACACCAATTTCTGTAATATGATTACAGTTAACTTGGGAAAACACCAGAATCAAGGAGTACAAAAAGGAATTCAGATGTTATTAAAGAAAGTACATCTAAAAAAAACTTAGCAGAATATTAAATTAAGATTTGCCAAATTGGGTAGTGGCTACACAGATGCTCATTATAATCTTCATATTGCTCTTAATATTTGTAATATTTCAGAATACAAGCACTCTATGAGAATATAATAATAAAAATAGCTAGTGTTAATTAGCCTTCCAGTGGTCCCATTAGTGTTCTAACTACCTACATTTTGTTACTGACTACCACTTAAGGTAAAAACTGTAATTATCCACATGTTTTTAAATGAGAAATTGCAGAACAGAGATTATGTAATTTACCTAATGTTAAACAGTCTAAGTGGCTAGCTGATGCCAGAATCTGCTTTGTAAAACATTCTGTCAAATGGCCTGCATGAAATATTCAAGGAAAGCTTTTCTAGGCATGACACAAAACTCAAAAACTGTGAAGAAAAAGATTGATATATTTTGACTGTGTAAAATTTTAAATTTATTTATGCCAAAATTACCACAAACAAATGATTAAATGAAAAAAATTATCCGTTTGAAAAAATCAACTATATTGCTACATGCTATAAGATACTCTCAGTTAGTGTGTTATCTGCTGGGTTTGGTCAACTTCAAGTCTTGTAACCAACATTGCATACAAAATCCATTTCCATTACTTGGAAAAGTTTCTTTGCTCCAATTCTCAGTTAATCATTCCTCCATCCTGCCATCAGCTCCTCACCTTGGCCCCAAGCTTCTACTAATCTGCTTTGTATTACTATAATGGATTAATCTTTTCTAAATGTGCATTAAATATGTCACATACTATATACTCTTTTTGCCTGGCTTCTTAATGTTTTTTGAGACTAATGTTGTATGTATCAGTACCTTTTTTACTTCAGATAGTATTTCATTTTTATATCACGATTTGTTTATTCGCTTAATGATGAGTAATTGGGAGCTTCAAGTTTCCAGCTATTATAAAGAAATCTATTGGAGAGATTCCTGTACAAGTCTGTGTGGACATAGATCTTCATTTATTTTAGATATATATATCTAGGGATTAAAATGTTTAACTATACGTTACGAGTATATTCAGTTTTATAAGAAATGTCTAAACTGGTTAAAATGTTCCTGCCTCACTGAAAATTTGCAACATAATTTCTGAGAGTTTCAGTTATTACTGTTACTTACCAATACTTGACATTGTCAGTGTTTTTAAGTTTGATCATTCTATTGGGTGGTAATGATAGCTCAGTGTGGATTTATTTTGCAATTTCCTGCTAACAATTATATCAAGTTTATTTGCATGTATTTATTAGCCATTTGTCTCTTTTGTGGCATGTTTGTTCAATTGTTTTGCCAATTTATTGGGTGAGTTTTCTTCTTAATATTGAATTGTAATATTCTTTATTCTAGATCTAACATTTTTGTATCTATCTACCTACCTACCTACCTCCCTACCTACTTCCCAGTCTATGGATTGGATGTTCTTCAGTAACTTAAAGAAAAAAAAATGTTTCACTATAAAGAGTTCCGTAAAAACTTTTTTAAAGGGTTACATATTAAAAGTGTTACATATTTAAAGTGTTACATATGTTCCAAAAATGTTTGTCTAAGTTACAACAGCCATCTCAGAAATACAGAGGTTTCATTAGAGACTTCTATACCAAAATCTTGGATAACATAGAAGAAATGGAAAAATATTTAGAAACATAGAACCTTCCGAGGCTAATTCAGAAGAAAATAGAATTCGACAAGTCAGTTACAAGCAAGCACATTATAGTTTTAATGGGATTCTTGTACATGAAGAGCTATTTTTCTCCCTGCTTTCAAGATTGTCTGTCTTTGATTTTTAATAATTTGCTATTTCTCCATGTGGCTCTCTTCGGGTTCATCCTAGTTAGTTTGGAGTTCATTAGGTGTTTAGAATTTGTATTCCACTCTCTTCCTCAGGTTTGGGGAGTTTGTAGCCTTTATTTCTTTTAAACAGCTCTTACCCTTTCTCTCTGTTCTTCCTTTGGCACTCCCAAAATGAATAATGAGTATTTTTTATGATTTGTTATATACTGTAATACCCTTAGGTTTCCTTCAATTTTCTTTATTCTTTTTACTATTTATTCCTCTTTTTTCATCATTTCAAATAACCTAACTTTTAGTTGACTCATTCTCCTGATTGATCAAGTTGATCAAGTGAATTTTTCAGTCAGTTTTTTTATTCTTCAGCTCTGGCATATCTGGTTGTTTCTTTTTTCATAATTTCTCTTTGTTGCTAGCTCACTTTGTTCATGCATTGTTTTACTGATTTTTTTTAAGCTACTTGTGTTCTCTTGTGTTCACTGGGCTTCTTTAAGAAGCCTATTTTCAATTCTTTGTCAGGTAAATCTCTGTTTCTTTATGATCAGTTTCTCAAGATTTATTTGATTGGGCTGTTTCCTTATATGCCTTGTGTTATTGTGTTGGAATTTGGACACTTGAAAAAAACAGCCACTTCTTTACTACTTTTAAAGAAGATGTGCACCAATCAGTCTTGCTAGAAATTCTGGGCCTCCCAAACCTACTCGGGTAGAATGCATCTTTGCTGTGCTTGTGTATATAATCCCCAAATGTGAGAGGTTTTCCAGGTTTAGTTTTTTTGTTTCTCTTTTAAAGATAGAAGCTCATTCTCTTGTTCTCCGTTTTCTGTTTGTGGTGCTACAGATTCTCTGGGGCTGCAAGTAGCCTTTGGGCTATCCTTTGCTCTCAGTGGTCCCCAGGTGTCCAAGGTATGCCTGTTTTCCATTCACACTGTGAGTCCAGCAAAACAAAACAAACTTGCAGTCCCCTGAAAATTTGGAACACTGGATGTGTTATAATCTTTTCTTTCTCCCCCAAGGGAAAATCTGCAGTTTTGTGAATTTTCCGATCATACCATGCTCATGCTGTGCCAGCTGAGGAGAGGGACTATCATGGGTAAAACACAACAGCTTTTCTTACCCATTTCAGTGCAACTGTTCTTGGTATTTTGCTTGCTTGGAATACTATATAGTTTCTTAATTGGTTTCTTGAATTCATAACCTTCATAAATATTTTCTAAGCTCTGTATATATTTTTTAATTTCTCTGTATAATTATTTCCTTTTCCTCTACCCATCAAAAATGTGTTGAAATCACCCATACTACTGGAACATAATTTGTCATGTTCACTTTTTGTAGCTTACTCTCTTGAACATGTGTATCAAGAAGAAAAGAATTGCCACTGGGAGAAAATGGTATTGTAAAGCAATCAAAATCACACATAGTTGTTTCAGTTTGAAACTTTGGAAATAGTTATCACTTCTTAGCCTTTTGGCTAAGATCAAGCGAAACTTTGAGAATAAATAGGTATCCTTGTTTTCCTTATCTGAGCCCTTTGTTTGTTCCCTAGAACATTTGCGCACAATTTCTATCCTCCCTAGTAGTCTCTAAATTTCTTTAAACTCAAGTACAATATCTTAAGGGTTATCATATCCTCAAGCTATATAACCTCCACTAAAGGGAGAAATGAAAAGTAGGAGTCCATCAAATAGCAACTCTTGCCAATGATATTTTTCAAAACTTTATAAAATGTATAGGGAAACCAAGACTGTCTTTAATCCATAAATTACACCCATCAGAAAATACAAGGGCTAATTTAGCTGTACAATTTCAAATCACAATAACCAAGATTTGAAAGCTGAATACCAACAAACCCCTTTAGCTTAAAATGTATGTGAGTTTTCAGTTATAAAAAGTAGAAAAGAATGAAAATTAAAATATCCCATGCATTTCACATATTCATAAATATGAAATACATTAGTGTCAATTTTGTTTAGTGCACTTAATTTTATAAGCATTAAGTGAATCAAATTTTGTTTTTAATTGTAAAGAAAATGGAGATGGATCACGGGTGAATTGGTGGTGGGCTACCCAAGGGGAATGCAAAATGTAAAAGACATAAATAACAATAAAAATATATATTATATTAAAAAAAATAATAATTGTAAAGAAAACATTTACAAACAGCAATAATTCAACTCTTCTTTATGTCTTATATAGTGTCACTTGATTGAATAATAAATGCTTTGGACCAAGGTTACTTGCTAAAATATATCAATCTAAATACCATATTATAAGCACCAGATCAATTATATCAAAAGTGTGAGTTTTTATTGAGAACCAATACTCTATAGATCTGAGGTAATCATAAAATATTCTATAATGAGTATTAAGTTGTCCCTTCAATTTAATTTTTATCATTTCTCATAGTTCCAGTGGTATTCAGAATTTAAGTTAGGGAAATACACCACTATCATCTCCATCTTACCAAACAGTACTCAACCACTTACTGTGCCCACTGATGCCATCTTGTCTTTGTAGGATATTCAGAAGTAGGGCTAACAAATATTCCTTTATTTTTATACAAAAAAAAACCTTGAGTAGATCAACCCATATCTTTTTCCTAAATGTCAAAGTAAGTCAGACTATGCATTAATGAACTAAATCAGTTTATTTGCCTTTATTTCCCTAATAGCTTAGTAAATCTATTGATTCAATTACAATTATTGATACTATTACAATTAAGAAGTACCCCCCAGCACAATTTTGAATCACTGGTTACAAAGAGCAGAGTTTATGTTCTATATAACTATACAATGTGCCAGAGAAGAATTTGCAAATTCCACAATGTATGGGAATTAATATGCTCATTATAAAGAAGAGTTATATGGAAATGAGGACCCATAAAACAGGAAAAATAAATTGTATGCAAGTTTTTAGAAGGAAACTTTCTGGGTTTATGATTTAAGACTCTGTTGTGCCCTTTAAAAATAGTTATTATCCCATTTCTAAAAAGGCTAAAAGGGAAACATTGTAAAGATAAGAAGAATTGTAAGATCAGATTGAAAGCAATTCATACCTATATCAAAAATTAAAACTAAGAATAAATACAGTAGAATGAGCACATAGACAAAGACCTGGAAAAAAATTCCTAAGACAAGAGCTATGTTGAAAGCATAAGATAGGACCTCAATGATATATTAATGAATTCAACTCTTGCTTTTATTCTACTTCTAATCAGTGTCTCTGCTGAAAGTGATTTGTGTTGAGTAAGGCATAGAAAAATTGTTTTTATGAATGTATCACTGACCTAGAAAGAAAGAACTACACAGAGGTCAAAAATTAAGAGCAAACAAGAAGTCAGAGAGATGAGCAGATTCCACAGGAGCCCACTTGCCTGCTGAAATGAGGCACTGGGATTTGCTGAACTCTAGTAGAACTGTTCCCAGTCCTCAAGACCTGGGGAGAACTTAGATAAAGCAGGGTGCCAAGGTGGGAAGTCACGTAGGAGCCACATGCACAAACTTAAATTTGAATTTCCTAAAAGTACAAAGCTCTCAACAAAATTGTAAACCAACAGTATCACCACTGGCACTCCGCCCAATGAGAAAAAGTGCATATCTTGGCTCTAGGTGAAGAGGAAAAACATCACAAGTGAAAGCCTATGGGGAAAATAGAATCACATCTCCAAAAGAGAAGCAAGGGAGAGTTAGGACAGCAGTGATTTTCTGATGGGAGAGAAAGAATTGAAAGGAAAAAGCACCCAAAAAGCTTCACAGTTATTGGAAACACTCTAATTTTTAACCTGCGTATATATACGCATGGGAATTTTTATAACACATTCTCATAATTTTAACAATTTTTCTTTAACTGTTCTTTTTATCTTCTCAGTATTTAATTTTTTTTAATTTTTTAAAATGGAAAAGTTGGATTTTCCTCTTAGTTTATTTCACTCTCTCTGTTCTGTTCTGTCTTCCACTTAATGTACATTAAAGTAAACCTAGGTACTGCGGGTTGTGTACACAGGAAGGAAATCAGGACAGAATGGAACCCAGAAACCTTATCATAAAGAATTGCCTTTTTCTACCCTGAAAAGATGACTCAAATGTGGGGAGGATGGAGTAGTTAAGTTTTCCCTTGTTTTGTTTTTGTCCATTAATGCTACAGAACATTCAATTGTTTTCTTTTACAATAGAAATTACCTAGAGGTAGATTTTCACTTTCCCCTACTGTCACTGTTGAAAAGCTTATACACAATGACTAGAAATATACAAGCAAGAATGGTGATTTTCTGCCAAGAATTTTGTAAAAGGATCCCTAGATGAAACTGGACTAGATGACCCCAAGGTTTCTTCAGCATTTTGACTGAACTCTAGAATTAGATAACATAAAATAACCTAAAACACCAGGTCAGGAGATGCAGTTCCCAAGTTAGCTCTGAGTATCAACAGAGAGATATTTTTACTTTTGCTGCTTTACCTTAAATGGCAACAGACTGAAACCAAGTAAACTGATAATAGATCACGCAAACAGAATAGCCATAAAATACCCAACTACAAGACCTGTAAGTCACATTCTGTCATATTCTGTCAATAACCTGAGTCAGAGTTATAAAGGTAAGGACCTTTAACCTATGAAGCATGGTGGTTCCCTGCCCCCCCCACCCCCCATCCTTCCTCTCCCTACAGACATTTTGTTCAGTAAGCTGGTATCAGCCATCCTATAATCAAAACAAACAGCTGGTGCAGTCACAGGAAAGATAGTCTTACTAAAGAAAAAAAGAGATGATTCCCTCAAATTGACAAATCTAAGCTGAAATAAAGGCATGCCAGAGCATTACTCTTCCAGAGCAGATGCCAAACAAATCAGATCGCCTTCACCTCACTTGATTGATCTATTGTTCTTCCCTGTTCTGTGTGTTCCCTTTACCTTGTCTTAGCAAACTGCATTTAAAATGAAATGGTAAAATATTATTTTGGCATTTAGTCTGTATGATATTGTTGAAATGGGCTTCTCCAGAAAAGCTCGTATTGTTCCAAAGCCTGTAGTCATTTTGATGGGAGCGGCTCATGATGAAGAGGTCAGTTCTTACCAATAGCAGCAGATGTTGTTGGTGTTATCTGGATAAACTAGTCACTGTCAGCAAACAAAGTTCCCATTAAGAGAAAAACTCTTAAGTCTATCTTTCCTAGAGGATTACACTCATTTAAAAATTCCCCCTGGCTTTTTTCCATGAGATTTGGGGTTGTTACAAAGATGTGCCATGGAAATGTTCTCCTCCCAGCAGATGCCATCATTAAATTGGATAAGAATTTCAAGATTTAGGGAGAGATTGGATCATGGCATACAATTGAGTCTTGTTACTTGACTCTGTAAGCAATCAGCCTTCTTTATTATTTAACCATCACGAGGAGCTTTTTCCTTTCGTGTAAGTGAAGATGAACCTTAGAATAAAACAGTGAACCTCTAATAAGACTGAAAATGTCACACTTCTATCCTTTGCAAAATATAACCGAAATAAACCTTAACAGAACCTCTTCAGCCTAAGCAGCAGGAACCAGAAAATTAAAATATTGTGGTTTTGTAACACATGGGCCTTAATGAAAGTGTGTACCGCATGCTTGATTACTTACTAGTTCTGTCCCCTGATTATGCTCTCTGACCTCTTCTGGAAATAAATGCCTCCCTCTGCTCCTTCAGTTTTCCATATGACATGGATGCCAAGATAGCACGAAAAATTAAAAACAATTAATGTGATGTGAGGAAAAATAGAAACGTCTCATTAGGCGTCACACATTTGGAAAAACTCCTTTCCTTTCCTTTCTCTAAGGGTAAAACAAAGATAAAATGGTTAGGCCTAGAAGTTGCTGGTGATTTCTGTAGATTAACTGTAGATTTCTTGGCAAGGCTTTCTTTTACCTGACATCAATAGAAAGCAGCAAAATCATAACAATACTTGCATTTAGGAAATAAGTGACAGCCCAAACTTGCCAAGTCAGAGAGAAAGACGAGGAATATTCTTAAAGTTGTTACTTTAAAATACAAATTAGAATGTCGATTTCTTATTTAAAAATTTTTGCTATTAAGAGCCCAAGTCTGATAGTGAAGAGGCTCCAATCTGACACTAATTAGCTATTTGACTTTAAGAAAATTATTTAATGGTTCTGTACTTTGACTTCCTCATCTATAAAATGAACTGTAGTACTACCCACTGCTTATCTATGAGAATCAAAAATATCATCAATGTGAAACTGATTTGAAGAATTAATAGCACTTTTTGATTTAAAATGGTGATGATGGTGATGGTGGTGGTGAGGGTGGTGGTGATTAGTGTGGCATGGGTATGTGGATTCTGTAATCAGACACCCAGAAAATGCTGCCAGATCTCTGAATTATGCTATTTCTCTAGTGAGGTAACAGAACAACATGCCCTTATTATTATTTGAGTCACATTTGATTCACAGCTAGGATTTTTATTTTGCTACCTGGTTATTGAGGACTAGAGTCTTTACTAACATCCAGATTTCTGTTATGACTAAACTTGGATGATAGTTCCTCATTTCCACCACCGCCCCCCAAAAAAAAAAAAAAAAACACTGAACTCCTGCAACCTGCTATAGCCTAAGCAAAACCTAGGAATGGAGAGTCTAGAGGATTTCCATGGATACAGGCAGACATGTCTGTTTACGTTTCTCTGTTGGGCAAATAACCACATACAATTAACTGGGGCAAGTGTTAACCTTCTCCTCCTGACCTCCTCCATGCTGACGTAAGAGATGACATAAAAACAGGATTTTGCTCCATAGACCCTCAAATGTACATGCTTTGTTGAGATGTTGAGCCACCTATTTACTTGGTAACATGACTAAAATCACAAACAAAAATATTAGCTGCTCACAAATTAGTAATGTTTGCAGGAAGAAAAGTTCCTGTGGGCAGGGACTATAATATGAAATACCTCATGAGCAAAGAAGACTTTGGATTATGAGTATCTTAGATTGAGAGAAATGGGAAAATTCAACAATCCTTGACCCTGAAAGATTTTATTCTATTCTCTTCACCCATTTTCATACCCATATAACATAGTAGTAGCCATTTATTCAAATCCTAATTTCATCATTTAGTATAAAACAGACTTGCTAGATGGGTCAAATGGTGTTATAAAAATAATATGGGCTCCTTCCCTGAAATCACTGATCAGTTCATGACTAAATTTGGGTCTCCTTTCAAAACTGAGTTTTCCACTCAAAAGTCAAAAGTATTATGATGATGATGTCATTTCTCCAACAATCCCCAGACTAACAGCAGCAGCTGGGAACGCTGTCCAGCACAGTTGCGAAAATCAGTGTGTCTACACCTAAGGCGTGTCAATTTCCATCATCTTGGAAGATAAAAGTGCACTTCTAAGACTTCTGCCCTGCTCCTCAAGGCTTAGAAACTAAGAGGTCATATTTTGTGTATTTTGGGTTGACACAATGCAGGAAGCTTAGCCCCTCTCCCTGGCGGTTCCATATACCTCCAGGTAATTTGTAAGGATTTCTGAGATCTTTAGACCCTTGAGCAATTCATAATTGCTGTCATAATAACTCACCTATTACAGATTATAGTAAAACCAGCAAGGCGAGTTTTTCAGTTTCTTACTTTGCTCTTAAAGATTGAAAAATATCTTTATCATATGTTTTCTCCAAAATACACCAAATATGGTTTAAATTTACACTAACTTCTAAATACATGTAACCAAAAAATAAATACAATTACCATCTATTTAGAATGACTTCCTTTCTTTGTTACTTTTATATTTCCTAACATTCTACATGACTATTTCTTTCTTCTTTGTTTCGGGTTGCTTCTCCCCACCCCCAGCCTGTAATTGCCAGCCTTTCCAAGGGAGAAAGGTGTCATCTCCCCTGCTCCCCTCCTGTACTTACTATGTCCAATAACCAAAGACACCAGGATTAAAAGCTCATCAACAATTGATCAAAAAAGTAAATCCTACTTGGCAGAGACCTCTAGTTTTTCTTCATAATGAATTTCCAATGTTAGTCACACTACAGAGACTAATATAAATATGTATGTAGAGGCTTTCCGTATAAATGGAGGGTCTTGCTATATTGGTTCTGAGTTTCTTACAGATAATTAACTGTATCATTGTCTCATTAAGTAAATGTACTGCATGAACTAATACTATTCACTCCAGGAGTCAAAATGCATCATGGATATGAACTTAAAGATATAAAAGCATGCATTACTGGTTAAATTAAAATTTTGACCAAGGAGAGAAAACATTTTTAAAAAGATTTGCAGAAGTGACAGACTAGAGTATGCTAGTATATAGACTTTATGCTTAAAAAACAGTTCACAAAATTACTACATTTAATGAATAAAATACTTTGTATTAGTAAAACAGCTCAAGTTTTGTGGGCAAAAAGTAGATGGCTAATAAGTTTTTTAAAAATTAGTCTTTACATAAACAAAAGATGATGGGCATTTTATTGTGCTCATGACTTTTGTGTCTCCTTGTAGATAAATTACCCATTTGAGCTACTATTTCTTTTAAAATATTATTTGCACTCAATTAAATGAATTTTGACCAAATGAGTTAAGATTACAGCTATCACACTGAGTACAATAGTAAATATATCCTTTGCCTATTTTCAGGAGAGCATAGCAATTACTCTTAAGTGGCTATGTATATGTTTCCTTCTGTACAGCAACTGTAGAAAACACTTGTATCACGGGTCCCTTATCTTGATTGACCCTGTTGAACTTGTGATAATTCTGTCAGTTGAGACACTTCAAATTCAAATATCATCATAGGAATCCTTTCTCCTTTTTCTGTCTCAACATAAATATATCAGGATTTCTTAATATATTACTGTTCTCAGTCCTTTTCCATTATGTAACTCACACACACTAAAGACAATATTGACAATTTGACAAAAATTGGGTTCTTCTCGTAATCTTGCTCCTATGTGAATTGTAGTCTTTGGTCAATAATATAAATTTACACACTGCTCTTGCTATCTGATGAATTATTAGGCACCCATTTTTACACTCTTGTCCTTTCAAATTGTCTAAATCCTTGAAATTAGCTATGTCATTTCAAAACAGCATACAGTTTAACTTCAAAAAATTTTAATATAAGGGCTTCTCTGGTGGTGCAAGGGGTTAAGTCTCAGCACTATGAAGCTGTCACCAGGCACTGTGGCATGAATTCAAATCCCCGGCCAGGGAGCTGACCCACATGGCATAGCAGACCTCTCCTGTCTCGCCCGCTGCTCCCCTCAGCAGTGTATTTCAGTAGATCCGCCTGTTCTACTCCTCCCATGTCTGTGGTGAATCCTCTCTCACACACCCCCACCTCTGGCCTACACCCCAGCTCGTGTATGCATAAATAAATAAATCTTTAAAAAAAATTCTCATGTAAGAAGGGAAAGATGGAGGTAGGGAACAAAGGAAGGAAGGGGCCCAGTGGACTAAGATAGAGGATTATGGGTACTTTGGTGATAGTGTGGTGTAGTAACATAAATCTGAAGAGGTGTGAATCTGTATCACTAATTCATATATTGTATTGTAAAACAGTATTACCTCAAAAAAAAACAATTATACAAATCTTAAAAATAAATAAAATAGAGGAAATAAATTCTAATACAATCTCATTGTTCATTTCATCTATTTATATTTTGCTTATTCTTTTCTTATTCAAATTGACACCACATAGGTAATCACATACTTTTGTCTTCATTAATCCCTTTTCAGAGTGAAACACCATCGTTTTGTGTACTTTCATGACATACATACTTGATATGTAATATTTATTTATATTATATGCAGTGTCCAATAAATATCAATATATTTAATATATGTAAATTATATGATGTATAGTTATGTGTAATTTTAATTATTGAATAGTCACTGCATAAGTAATATTATTTGCATAATATTTATATATTTATGTTGAGACAGAAAAAGGAGGAAACCTTCCTATGATGATATTTGAAGTGTCTCAACTAACAGAATTATCACAAATTCAACAGGGTCAGTCAAGATATATACATAGATATATGCATAGCCACATAGAGTAATTGCTATGCTCTCCTGAAAATAGGCAAAGGATATATTTACTATTGTATTCTATGTGATAGTTGTAGTTATAACTCATTTGGCAAAACTTCATTTAATGATTCACATAATATTATTTATGAGGTCAATATTCATTTAGATTAGCCCATGAATATACAATTACCTTTGCTCTTCATTGCTACCTGTATCTTTTCATTTCCTTCTGGGATAATTTGCCTTCTACCTAAAAGACACCCTTTAGTATTTCCTTTACTGTGAGACTGCAAGTAACAAATCAGCTTCAGTCTGTTCAAATAGATTAAGTATATGAAAATGTCTTCATTTTTGCTTCAGTTTTGAGGAACATTATACTCAATATAGATTTCTAGCTTGGAAATTATTTTCTTTTAGTATTATAAATTTATCTTTCAATTTACTTCTGGCTTCCATTCTTTCCTATACGTAAGTCAACTGTTGTCTAATAACTCCTCCACTAAAGACAGTGTTTTTCTTTCCTTCTTTTAAGATCTTTATCCATACTATCTTTGTTTTTCCTCAGATTTATTTTAATAAAACTCTTCCACCTCACGCTCATATAGTTCTTTAAATCTATGTCTTGTTATATGTTACTAGTTTTAGAAAATTCTTGGCCATTATCTTTTAAAAAATACATCTGGGGCCTCCCTGGTGGCACAACAGGTTAAGCACAGCGCTGTGGAGTTGTCAGCACCTGCAGTGCCTGGCTGGGGAGATTCTCACATGGAGCAGCAGACCTTGCCTGCCTCGCCCGCTGCTCCCCTCAGCAGTGTATTTCAGTAGATATGCCTGTTCTGCTCCCTACTCTGTCTCTGGTGAACCCTCTCACTGCCCCACACCTCTGGCCTGCACAACCCAGCTTATATGCAAAAATAAATAAATTTTTAAAAATAAATAAATAATACATCTGACCAACAGTGTAGGAGCAACAGTGTAGGACAAACAGTGTTCCTTTTTCTCCACATCCTCTCCAACATTTGTTGTTTTCTGTTTTTTTTTTAATATTTGTCATTCTTGTTAGTGTAAGGTGGTATCTCATTGTGGTTTTTATTTGCATTTCCCTCATTATGAGGGATGTTGAATATTTTTTTCATATGCCTGTTTGCCATTTGTATTTCTTCCTTGGAAAGTGTCTTTTAAGTTCTTCTGCCCATTTTTGACTGGATTTTTTGCTTTGTTTTTGTTGAGTTGTGTGAGTTCTTTGTAGATTTTTGTGATCACTCTCTTATCTGTTGTATGGAGTACAAATATTTTCTCCCAGTCAGTGGGTTATCTATTTGTTTTGGTTAATGTCCCTTTTGCTGTACAGAAGCTTTTTAGTTTGTGTATAATTATTTCATTATGATTTTTCTTCAGTACTGTCACTACTCCTCTGTATTATTGGATGTATGGCTTTCATCAACAAAATGAAATTCACTCAGTAATATCTGTGGAATATAAAGGTAAATCTTTCATGAAAAGGAAAAAAACAGCTTCACTTCAGATATATGACACAGTTTTATAAGACAGAAAAATGTAGAATAACTAGAAACTAGTAAGGGAGGGTAGGGGGGATAAAGATAATCTGATCTTGTTCCCAAGGCTTTCAAATTACCAATGTTCTATTCCATCATTTATATATTCTCTTTCTTTCTTCCTTTGTAAGTCTGACATATTGTGCCATTTTTAATTTGAATCCTTTACATTTCATTCAATCCTGGAGTTTTATTCTCTAATTTTTGTCATGTGCTTTCACAAATGTTGCCTGGATGTGCGTGTTAATGCTTATCATCCTCTTTGAACAAAAACAAATCCTACATGGATAGAGACAGAAGAGGTCCTTTATTTGGATGGTCTAGGGTAGATACCTCATGACTTCTAAGATAATACGAGGAAAACAAAAACAAAAAAACCTGCCCAAACCACACATTTCTAACCACAAAATGCTACTGACCTTTGGACTACATGACCCAGGATGTTGCCAACTGAGTTAATATTGAATTCATACAGGTCTGAATCTCTGATACTCTGAACTGATGAATGATGAATGACTTGAAAAACTTTAGTACTCTATATGCTCTGCTAGTGTCTCTCCATGTTCCTCCCTCATTTATGTTACTGATTTCAAAGAATGTTATCTCTGGTAATACAACCTGCCATTTTTGTTTGTGCCTGCATTTTCAAGTTGATTGATTGTGACTGCTGGTAGGTATAAATAAAGCAGTTGTATATGAATGAATGTGACTGTGTGTGTGCGTGTGTTTGCGCGTGCACGCGCACGCACACACACACCTCACGCATACGCGCCCCTGCACACCATGCTATATCTGTGTTATATGTGAGATGTGATAGGGTGGGGTGGTGATGGGTTTTGAAAGTTGGAATGAGGGATAAAACTATAGTTATGGCCTTAGAAGATAAAGAATTTAAGAACACAGGAAAAAGTAAATAATTAAAAGGAAGTACACTAAAATTTCATAAAGCAAGACTACCGATTTTAAATTGTATCTAATTAGCAATGTCTATGATAGTCTCGTCCAGCTTATCATTAGGGTATGTACGAAAAACAAAAAGGTGAAAAATAACACCAGCAACTATGTGTTAGCATATGAGTGAGACTTTCATTCACCATGGAGCAGATGGAGATAGATTGTGAAAAAACTTGTGAAGATTTCACCTGTTGACATTTCTAGGCTTTGTCAAATGAAATAAACACTGTTTGAGAAAAAGATAGGCAGACACTTTGTTCCTCCTTCACTGTATGACATTGCTTTTTCTTTTTTTTTTTAAAGGTTTTATTTTATTTATACATACAAGCGGGGATACAGGCCAGAGGCGTGGGGCGGCGAGAGGGTTCACCAGAGACAGAGCGGGGAGCAGAACAGGCAGATCAGAAGTACACTGCTGAGGGGAGCAGCGGGCGAGGCAGGAGAGGTCCGCCGCACCATGTGGGATTCTCCCCGGCCGGCAGTCGAACTCGCATCGCCGCTGCCGACAGCTCCACAGCACAGCGCTCAACCGCTGCGCCACCGGGGAGGCCCCACTGTATGACATTGAACTCAGAGATCATGGGACTCATACCAAGCTGAAATTCTGGGCAGTTCTCTTTCTTATTTCCAAATAATCCTGATCCACTTTTTTGTTCATTAGATTCAAGTCTCCCTGTTAGACTAGATTCACTATTTACAGCTATATGATTTGGACATATCACTTAACTCTTCTAAGTTATTTAATGATTTGAAGAAAGTGTTTCATTGGTGTTGAGAGATTTAAGTAGGTAAAGTACTCTGTAAGTGTTTGCTCATTTTGCTTTTAAGAAGAAAAAGGAAAAGATTATATAAAGGCAGTGTAGTTTTACTATTTCATATTAGTAATGAACTGAATCACCATCCTATTCGCTGATTATTGCCAAAAAGAAGCACAGAGAAATTATTCTAAAACTAAAGTAGTTATTTTTGGAAGCCATTCTATTACTTTTAATTGGTATATAAATAACAACCCATACAATGAATTACCTCATTTAGTTATTTTGGTGCATATTCACTAATAGTTTATAGTAGATGGTACACCAGGAAATAGCACTACTGAAAGCTTAGCATTTTATGGGTACTTTATGAATATTTTACCTTTGTCCGGACAAACGTATGATTTCACCTGCTCTAAAATTCTTCCAGTATAATTATTCCTGCAATACAATTTGGAGTATCTCTTGGAGGCCTTTATTACCCATTTGTGCAGGCACTGAAGCCAATTCAAAACAATTTTTGGAGCAGAATTCTGGCCCCCTGGCAAGATCACATCATGCATGCAGAGATAGCATGCATATTCACATTAGGTTTCTTAGTTTTCTTCCCAAAGACAGGCAACCTTATCCCTAACTTAGAGCCGGATTATATACAATTGACAAAATCAGTACTCAGGCCTTTTCCATGGAACATAATCTCTAAGTCTTATATATATACATTAGCCTTGAAATCTGGCTCAGATATAAAATTCAAGGACTGGTTATCAAAATACTCAGACTAATGCTATGAAAATTTGAATGCCAGTAATTGAATAACAGAGAAGAAATGGACAAGTTCTTAGAAATATGCAGCCGTCTCCTACCGAATCAGGAAGAAAAAGAAAACCTTGAACAAGCCAATTATAAATAAGGAAATTTAAACAGTAAGCAAAAGACTCCAAAAAACAAAAGTGCAGAACCAGAAGGCTTCACTAGCAAGCTCTACCAATCCTTCAAAGGGAAATTAATACTTACACTTCTGAAAGTCTTCCAAAAAATTGAGAAAGAGGGAATACTTCCAAACACATTTTATGAGGCCAACATTATCCTGATACCCAAGCCCTGCAAGCACCACCAAAAAAAAACCTACAGACCAATTCCCTGATAAACATAGATGCAAAAAATCCTCAACAAAATCTTAGCAAAAAAATTCATAATGCATTAAAAGAATTGCATGTCAAAAGCAAGTGGGATTTACTCCAGGAACACAAGAATAGTTAAATATCTGAAAATCAGTCAATATAATTCCCCACCTCCACAAACAGAAAGATAAATATCATGTGAGCATATCAATAGATGCAGAGAAAGCATTTGGTAAGATTCAACATCCATTTCTGATGAAAACCCTCAAAAAATGGGGGTAGTGGGATGTATCTCAACATAATAAGGCCATATATAGAAAGTCCACAGCTAACATCCTCGGCGGTGAAAAACTGAAATCACTTCCTCTAAGATCTGGCACAAGACATAGATGCCCACTTTCACAACTACTATTCACATAGCATTGGAAGTCCTAACCAGAGGAATCAGACAAGAGAAAGATATAAAAGAAATCCAAACTGGGGATGAAATAAAACTGTCACTATTTGCAGGTGACTTAATACATTGTAAACCCCAAAGACTCCTATAAAATAATATTAGAAACAATAGATCAGTACAGCAACGTGCTAGGTTGCAAAATCAGTTTACAAAAATCAGTTTGTTCCTGTGTGCTAACAACAAGCTACTAGAGGGAAAAAATCAAGAAACCATCCCATTTAATCTCACCAAAAATAATTAAATAACTAGGAATAAACTTAAAGAATGTGAAGGATCTTGTACAATAAAAACTGGAAGATGTTGTTAAAAGAAATAGAGGACAAAAATAGGAAAAAAAATCCCTGCTCATGGATTGGAATTTTAGTATTGTTAAAATGATCATCTTACCCAAAGCAATACATTGATTCATACAATCCCTATCAAAGTTTCAATAGCATTTCAAAGAAATAGAAAAGTAAAGTCTGTAAGATATCAAATGATGTTTCAACAACACATAGCTAGATGCTTGAAAGTTGCATCTGTTCAAAGAATAGAACTCCTCCAGATGGGCTACATAGTGTCCAGCTTCCTCAGGGCAAAAGACTGGTAGGCCCTAAGTCCCCAGCTACTTGATCCAAGTCCAGTCAGGCCACTGGTGACCAACGGGACACAAACAACTGAGGATTACAGCAGGGTCTAACACAGGGAATCTGAGAATTTATAGAAAACGAATATCCAACCCAAAAAGTAATGTGTGCATTGTCTTAGCAACTTCCTTAAGAGAAAGATACTTACCCTCCACACCATAATTTTATCATCCTATGGATTAAAATTTAAACACAGTGATGTTTAAAAATACAAAGGAGAGAGAGAGAGAGAGAGAGAGAGAATGAATGAATATGAACCTGAGTCAGTGTTTGCCCTTATAGAGCAGAGCTTTTACCTGCACTGGATCACCTACTATTTCTGGACTATTAAATGAGAGATTAAAAATAAATCCATCTCATTTGAGCCATTGTATAAATGGACCTTTTGGTTTTAATGACACTGGTTGTCCTTTCTTTCATTATATTTCAAATATCTTACTATTTTGACTTATATGATCTTGTGACACATCTTATCCTTTTAATAGAGTATCAATCCTTTTTGACAAATTTCCCTTTCACTATCTGTTTACATTTCCAGCTGTTAGCCCACACTTCTCCATCTAGCTTTCTTCCCTGTGGGTGATATCAATGGGCTTCCTTGCTTCCAGTTAAAATTAAACAATTAGAATACCAATAAGAAATAAGAAATTAGGAGAGAATGATATCAGGGTGTTCATTTCCCTGGGTCTCTAGGCTGACTGTTGCCCCACTGCAGATCACTGCTCCTCTCAAGTCAGTCCTCTCTAGACAATTCTCTCCTTCGTAATTCCAGTAACCACTCTCTCTTCATTCTTTTGGATTGAGAGGTTTCACTAGCTCCATGGTTACTAACCCACTACACTAGTCTTGGTATTTGTAACAAGTCAGCACTTTTGTATTTGGGTCTTATGGTTGTAAAGTTTCTTGTAATTTTCATAATTTACATTTGACATGTGTTTCCTTTTGGAACTCTGATTAAAACAAAAAGGAGAGTCTAGATATATTTAAATGCCTGGATGGCTCTGTCTATATTACTTCCCTGACGACCCCTGTTTCTCTCCCCTTTATTGGCCCTTGATGGGTGTCAGGCTTTGTGATTATTAAAAAGAACACTAAATCAGAGAAGGAATGGACTGCCATGCTTTTCTGACTTTTCTCTAATTTTATTTAATTTACTCTTCATTTATTTTAAAGAATCCACATTTAGCATCACCACAGGATCTACAAAGATAATGTTAGCTGTTTTTCATTATATTTCTTAAGAAATATAATGAAAAGATTTTGAGTATTTTGAGAAAAGATTTTGTTGTATTTTGTTTTTTAAATATTAAAAACCTGTGTAACAGATTTTAATCTTTACTCTGCCTTAACTTCTATGTGAGCATATTTAAAAATCATTTTACCTCCCTAAGCCTCAGTTTACTCATTTTTAAAATAAGATAACAGAACCAAAGATATTTTCAAGGTTCTTTCCAGCCAAAATGTCTACAAATGTATTAGTATAGTAGATTCTGAGTGAAAAAGTAAAACATTATTTTCAAGAACCATTGTTTTCCCTAGACTTTTATAAGAACAAGATACACATAAGCATATGTATCTATATAGCTTTATGCATGAAGCAGTATGTAAATGCAAAATCATCTCTCCCTAATCATGAAATCTACATGAAAATGCAGTTAGTATTCCAACAGAGTCCTCTAAAGTATAGTTCTATGCCCAGAGACGAGTACAAAAGCCTCAGCATTATTGTCACAAAATCCCTGCGCATCATTCCTTAGGAAGGAAATTCATTCCAAGACTATTTTCAATCTTTAATTTTAACCAAATTGTGCTTTTTTTTGATTCGTCTACATATTGTCCTTTGTAGTGTCCAACATTTCCTCAGAAAACACATAAACTATCATAGTAATTTTGTGAATTAGAAAGAAAACAAAGTGGATTCAGAATTGTTTTATTATTCACTCCATCAGCTGGAGGAAGTGTGGAATAAATGACACTTGTAAAATTCAACTTAAAATGACACATGTTAGGGAATAGCTTGACGTTTAGATGACTACAAATAATGAAAACTGCTTATTCTGAAGTTATCAAACAATATGCTGGTTTGTGGGATTGTTGGCTTATCATTGCAACTATAGCATCTGTCCTAGTTACCGTAAACATTTAGAATATATTTGTTGAATTAACAAATGACTGAATATTCTCTCAACCCCCATTCATATTATGTGTAGCATATATTGATCTTTCTGCCTAAAAAAAACAAAATCTAGAAGTTTAAATTCTAAGTTTTAATATAAATGAACATAAAATTAGTGATCTAATTTCCCAACATAAACACTTAATTGTCCCACAAAATGTATATCCAGATGCAAGCAAGTAATTGCTTATGCAAAACAATAATTTGCAAGTAAAATGAATTGCTTATATGTGTGTAGGACATATTTTACAGGTGCAATTTAGGTGCAAATTTTTGAAATTTTGAAGCCAGACTTTCAACCCATCTAACACATTTTTAATGTGATGTGAAGAATAAAATAGAAAAGCTTACTTTGGTTCCGAAAGTGTACTAGCACCTCGACTGCTATATCAAGCAGCTTAATACCTTGGGGCATTTGGGCAGGGGGGGATTAAAAATAATAACAAAGTTATTTCATTTGGGAATATAGGTCTTCACCCAGAACTTACTTTAAGTTTAAATTCCAGATAAGTTTTCTCACCAGCTCATACATGCTCACACAGGGCTGCCTGCAGGCAATATGTCTCGAGAACCCATCTTTTATATCTCTCTTTTCTTCTTTTTTCCCCCCTGTATCAAGGTCAGTCCTCCAACTGCAGAGTTTTCAATAGTTAACTGGCCTCATATTTCAGACTTTTCTGATCCTCCTTACCAAGATCAAATAAACTTGTTTACACATGTTAAAAGCAATGACCTGCAAATTTTGACATTCACAGTGACCTTATTTAATAATGCAGATTCCATGGTCCAGTTACAAGAGATACAGATTCTGTACACCTTTGATTGGACCCAAAATATGCAGTTTTAATAAGCAATCCAGATAATCCTGACGTATCTGGATTTTGAGAAACTCTGCCTTCAAAACCCTAACCTTTTGTTTCCAAGGTGACACAATTTAATACGTTAATAAGTTGAACTATTAAAAGTTGGTACTAGATGATATATTTTAGCATAGAAATTAGTAAAAATAACACTAACTCTGAAGTAACCCAGTATAATGAAAGGGACTTGAGTCAAAAAGTCAGTTGCACTTTGTTTTAAAATATATGTTCCTTCTCTTGTAAAATATATGGCGAGTTCTTGAACCTCTCTGCGACTCAGTTTCTTCAGAAATAAATTTAATTAAGTCTGCCCTATCAGGTTGGTAAGGATTGAATGACAGCAAAGGAAGAAGCTCAGGTACCTGAGATACACATGGAAACAGAGCTCCTACTCTAAAGTGATAAAGAGGCAGTTGATTATGTCCTGGGAGCCTGGGGTTGTCAGGGACCTGAACTCACACATAGAGGTTTTGCCAGGAGGAATGTGAGAGGTCCAGTTGGTGACCTTTCTAGACCAAATTCTCAGAACCAGAACTTTATGAAGATTCTTCAGCATATGTCAGTATTGATAGGTGAAGATACTAGGGATTTGTCCCAAATCCAGGCACATAAAATCGGGGGTGGAGGTAGAGCCCCTATTTGATTGCTATGGACTGAGTGTAATTTAAACTGGATATTTAAAGTTAGAGATTAATTTTAATTATAGAAAATGTAGGAAACATATCTATACTTGGAACTCAGCTTCCTCTCTCCCATCCCAATTGCAATGTGCTGGTGGACAAGAAGCTTTGTACAGAATATATGTTTAAGACATGTTGGCTTGCTTCCCTAGTCATCAATGACAAGCATTTCAGGAAATAAAAGCAAAAGAGAAATAGGGGACCAGGCTGGTCTTTCAGTGTCCTGACTGATTTGGTAGCACCAGAAAAATTATGACATATAGAAAAACTAAAATGCATAATGTGCTGACTACTATAAATTTTAGGTAAAACATGATCCTTGCTTACTGGCAATGAATAAGAAGTCAAATCAGACCATATTTCTTGGATGCTAGCTATTGATCATGGAAGTTTCAGTAACAAAGAAGAACCTAGAGCAGGCGACTGTCAAAACTAGAGGAAGACTAGGAGACTGACCTAATGCGGTTGTTTAAGGACAATTATATTATGTTACCTAAAGTCATCTATCACTTCCAGTAAAGCAAAGTAATGGAACAACACCATTATTTCTAATCCTTCCCAAGTAGGTCAAAGTATAAAAGAGAATTTTGAATGAGCTGTCCCTGTACTGTTAGTTTTCATTTATTGGGCCTTGAATAGGGACATGATACTAAACTAGATACTTTATTTTTTTATATTTTATTCTTCCACTAGGCAGCTGTTATTGTGCCCATTTTATTCAAGGGATATAAGGTGGAGAAAATTAAATGGATGTTACAGAGTAATCTGGGATAAATCCAGGGACTCCAAAGTCTACTATGTTTTAATGTGTCTAGCCTATGGTTTTCCAGAAAAATCATTGGACCAAAAGATAATAATCAGGTTACCTGTTTCCTTCCTTCTGTACTTTCTACCTCTTCTACTTCTACTCCAAAATAATTTTGCCATCATTTCCCATAAAGTAAGTACCTGTTACATCTGTTATAAATCTGTTTTAAAAGAATAAACAATTAGCAGAGTAAAAATAAGGAACTATTTGGGAAGATACTTTCAGTGTAAAATGTCAGGTCCTTTATTCTTGATTGATTTAAACAAACTTAAAATGGCTCATGGAGAATATTCCCAATTTGACTCTCTTCAGTTTCCTTCATTCTAGTTTTAATACACTAAATAGGCTTATGTTCATATATTCTTTAAAAATATTTACTTTCTTACACTAAGAACACAATTCCAAATATTTCTCTCAAACTGCTGAAAATAGAACCTTAAAATGAAAACAACATCTAACACACTGAAGCCTTGATGGTATGGCACTTTCCTATTAAAACTGTGTTGAATTTCACTCAAAACACATCTTTACCTTTAGTATGAGATTAAATTGACCTTTTTCCATCGAGTTTTGCTGGAAGTGATTTTGTAATCAAATGGTACATAACAATAGTCAAATATTACACACCATGCCTTCCATGCCTTTACATTAACCAAGTGTTTGACTGTCCCAAGATGAATCTACCTTTTACTAATGAAAAATTGATACTTGGAGAGGGTTAGCATCTTGCTTGGGGCCACAGAAAACCAGCAGTAGAACTACAAAGTTAATCGTGAAATCAACTATTCTGCTATCCCTTGAGTTTACTCTTAGATATTTCTACTCCTAAAACTTATATTTTAAAAGATTCTTTATTTAGGGTGCAGTTCCTCATAAGTCTGTCACTTGGTTATAAAACTTCTTGAGGGTAGGAGCAATTGTGTTGATTCTTGGAGCATAGCAAGGTATGCTAATGGAGACTTATAACTATGTAATTAATCATATGCCTGCCCATCTTTATTTCAGAAAGTATGTATAAAAACTTTCAGGAGAACATGAGCTTCTACAATACAACAAATTAGAAGTTAAAGCATGTGAGATTAAAAAATGTGTACATAAGATGAAGCCAGGGATATGACTAAAATGTTTATTATCCTGCAAAATAGTGTACAGTCTATAATTGGAGCCTGTATTTATTTCTTAATTTATTAATAGCAAACAAGAAAAGGCAAATGTGATCAGTTACATCATTCACAATATTCTCAAAAACCAATTACTGCAGAAATGAAAGAACATTTTTAATATTTCAAGTGTGTGTGTGTGTATATGTGTGTTTTCCCTCCAATGGATTGTTGAATTTGTTAAGTAAATTATAGTGAATATTTTTGTTTTAGTTATGGTTTGTTTATATTCTACGTGTTTCTCTGTCTTTAGGAACTTGACAATCCAATTTACTAATACATTTATAATCTGATAATATCCCAAGCTAAGAAGTATCATATGTTGATAAATTTGAGCTTAAAGTACCAAATCATACCCTGCTTTGTGAAATATTAAAGATTGGCAGGATCCTATGATTAGAGGCAGTCCTAGAATGTGATAAATAAGGAAATTCTCTGTATTATCTACCTCTTCCTGTCTCAAGCCATATTGCTCTACAACCTTCTGATTTTTCTACAAAATTTGGGTTTCTGGAATTGCTCCTGACACAGGTAATCAGTAGCCAGGAGAGAAGGCAGTAGTGCCACCTGGTGCTCAAAGAAATCAGAGCTCAGACATACCTACTATCCCTGCCTTCTGTTCCCACCGACCACTTATAACAAGATAGCCTATAAATAGTACCCCCTTTGGACCTGCCACATGTAGCCCTTGGTATGCATTTTGAAATACCTCTTCCCATTCATTTCTTCTCCCAGGCTGCTTTTGATGCTCATTTTATCAGTTTTCACTTGTAAACACACTAAATGGTAAGAGGAGAGTCACATGATGTGAGTAACCCTACAGTTCTGTCTGGTACCAACTCCAATGTTAAAATAAGGATGTACCAAAGTATAAATATTTATTGCATTTTTGGGCATTGAACATTGAAAAGATTCCAAATATCGAGGACCAAGGAGGAAATAAGCACAGATGCCGCCATTTGGTGGGTTGTTGTTGTTGTACATTTTAAAGACAAAATACAGTAAATGTTTTACAGACAAAGTTGCTTTACCATGCATCCCCTGACATATTGTGCTGTCACTTTATTATTTAGCATTTATGCGGTATTTTAACTGTCCTATATTATTTTTCATATGCCCATCAAGTAGACTAGTTTTAACCCTGTATGAAACCTAATCACAAATGATCAGAGAAATTAAATTTTCATCTCATCATATAAAAGGCTTGTAATTAAGGTAGAAAGGAATTGCAGTGCTTGCCCTTTGCCTTCTATTAACTGATGTAACCTCCATTCATGCAGTCGCCACTGAAGTCCTAATAATATACATGAGGAAGGGAAGCAGATGAAAAATCAGTCTGCCCTCATGGAGTTTTATACTTTGGTATTGCTTTGGCATTGAAAGAAGATAAAACAAAATCTTACATAACAATGTGATTGAGTGCTATGCCAAGATTGATAAAGATGATAAGAGTACAGTACAGTCAAGTTCTTTGAGTCGTCCTCACCTCAGCATGTGTGTATCGTTCAGTGTGGAACATTAAATATGCATTTACTTCTACAGGTATATAAATAAATATGACATGAAACATAAAATACAAGGGATTTTCAAGGGTAATTGTAACTCTGCAATTTCCACCTTGCACCCCATTTGCAGACTCAAGGAAATGTAGCTGTAATGTTTAAGTTGTTCTTAGAGAAAGAGGAAGGAAGGATCATTTGCTTTTATTTGTCAGGAAAGGCCTGATAAAGGAGGTAGCCTACAAGTTGAGCTTTAAGGAATGAGTGGAATTTGTTCAGGCCAGTAAGGTGGCCAGAGCATACCAAGCAAATAAAACAGCAATATGCAGAGGCAGAAATGTCAGAAATAATGGCATTGTCTAAAAATTCTAAGTGACTTGAGTTAGTGAAAAGTTAGGTGTATGTGAAAAGTAATGCTGAAACTTTGCATTTTACACATTAGGACACCAAGGAAATTTGTTGAACAGAGAAATAGCATAGTAATTGTGCCCTGAAAAGGGCTGTCTGGTGGTTGTGCAAAACCTTTATTTGAAGTAACCAAAGAAGGAGCAGAGATAAGTCTGGAAACTGTAGTTAAGGTGTGAACCTATACCTCTAAGTCATGTACAGTGTTGTAAGCCAACATTACCTTTATGAAATAAAATACAGTTTTTTTTTAAAAATGTGAAACACAATGAGAGATTGAATTTAGGCACTGGCAGTAGGAGAGAGTGGGGTGTACAATTTTTAAAAAATATTAGAGTCAGAAATGACAGGATTTGGTGACAGATTGGATGCAGGCAATGGCATCATTCCCAATTCAAAGATATCTAGAAAGATTATTTAGTCAAACCCTGAGAAGTGGAAGTAGTTACATATTTATAAATTTAATGCATGGGAAAAAATTGTCTCTATTAAGAAAATTGGCTTACTTAAAAAAGGACTGCATGAAAGTATATTTCTCATTTTTTTCCTTGGCTACTAGGAAATTCAAAATTAAATTCAGTCTTATTGTGATGGTTAATTTTATGTGTCAACATGATTGAGACATAGTACCAAGATAATTGGTAAACATTATTCTATATGCTTCTGTGAAGATGTTTTTTATATGAATCATTTAAATTAGTAGACTCTTAGTAAAGCACATCACTCCTCCCAATGGTGGGATAATCCAATCAATTAAAGGCCTTACGTGAAGAGACTAATCCCTAAGAAGAGAGAATTCTGTCACCAGACCACCTTTGCTTTTTTCTTGATCTCCACCCTGCAAAATCACTTAAGTCAGCTCCTTAAAATCTTTCTCATATAGATCCCAACCTTAAATATATTTATAAATAAATATATATAAATATACACATGTATATCTACATATATATGTGTCTATAATTATGTACACATATGTGTGTATACATTTTGTATACTATCTGTGTGTGTATATATACATGTAAAATGAGGAAACCTAGCCTTCTAATTTTAAGTGACATTTCCAACTTCCAAAGCCTTTAGATGATGGAGCTGTGATGGAAACCTAGATCCCACTGGAAGCAACTCCCTACAGCATAACACAACCTCTAAAAAGAAAGAAAAGCCTTAATAATCCACCATAATACAAATGAATCTGCTAGACTCGTTGAAAAAGAGAAATCTTTTGTGACTCAATTTAACATTCTGTTTTGATGTGACAAATTCCAAAGGAAGCAGAAAGTCTTTGTCAGCATTCTTTCTTACAAATAGCAGAAAGCCATCACAGCATCCTATGTATCTCTCATGGTATACCAGGTCTCAGTGTTAGCATAAGATTCCGCTTCCAGTAAATCTCTTTACTAAACACTTTAGTCAGACATGCTTTTCACAAACCACAGTTCATATTGTCATAGACAAAAAACATCTGTTCCTACTGTAGAATTTCCATTTTGCAGCATTAATATCCTGCCCATGATTTCCTGGTAAAGCAACTGCTCAGTAAATTGCTAAAGTCCTGGTCTTGGTCTTCCAGGACTGAACAGATTCCTCAATGGTTTGAAGTATCAGCTTATTCTCTTTATTATCATACCACTGCTAAATCCCTTCAAAGGAGTTGAAACATTAAGCCAAGATACCAGATTAGAGGAGGCTTGAAATGGAACTTGGTGTTTTTCTTCAACATTCTTTAAGTACATATAAAAAAGAGAGCAAAATTATGTACATTGTCTAAAGTATAGCACTCTCTGATAAAGCTGGATTGGAAGACCAGGAACACATTGGAGGGAAAATTATACCTCCCATGTGAATTGAAGTTGGCTAACTGTCCTGGTACTTTCCCACTGTCCAATCCACATTTGGATTGATGCAGAGCTAAGAGGAGCAGCAGCAACAGGGGATAAGACATAAGACATGAGGGGCCTCCCTGGTGGCGCAGCGGTTGAGCGCTGCACTGTGGACCTGTCGGCAGCAGCAAAGCGAGTTCGAAGCCCAGCCAGGGAGAGTCCCACATGGTGCAGCAGACCTCTCCTGCCTCGCCCGCTGCTCCCCTCAGCCGTGTATTTCTGATCTGCCTGTTCTGCTCCCCAGTCTGACTCTGGTGAACCCTCTCGCTGCCCCACACCTGTGCCCTAGCTTGTATGTGTAAATTAATAAAATCTTAAAAAAAAAAAAAAAAAAGACATAAGACATGAGTGAAAGCAAGAAGTTCACAGAGCAAAAGGGAGTATTAAGAAAATAAACCTTGAAGATTTAGGGAAAATTTGGAGAAAGCTCTAGACACCCCATAGAAAGGGATACAGCATCAAAAAAAATTTTTGTTGCTTAAAAAAAATTAAAGAATTACAAATAGTAAAAGATGTTGTAAGATGCATAAATGAGGAAAATACTGACAGCGGATTCTTGAATTATACTAATTCTAATTGGTAGCCTTCACATCCTTCTGGATTTCCTGAAGCACTGTGCAGATCTACAGAATCTACTTAAAATTTCCTCCTCATTTTATCTTTACATAGTTTACACTGAAAAAAATGACTGGGAAATATCAGCAATCTTGGGTTTCCTCTCATACTAACGTATTTTGTTTGGAAAGGTTATGCTTGGCCCTTTATAGTTATACATAATTATGATTTAGTACTAACAATCACTTTGCATGATAAATTAATTATAAATGCAATTTATTGCTTAAATGTGGTCACCTGATATCCCAACATTTTAGTGGTTCCACCTCCCAAACACCCAGTTCCATGATTAATCAACAGATGCCCCTTCTACTAGGTATCAGAAATGGAGTTCAGCTACGAAACTAAATGGATCAGACCGTACTCAAACCAGATGGATCTAGTTTATTACACACAGAGTATCTAAAAAAAAATTTAAGCCAGCATGCTAGGAAAGTAACATTAAAAACCCCTATTTCCTGCTTCGTTAGAAAAATCAGAAGATTTAACAAGTTTTAGATGGCATATAAACTGCTCATTTACCCCAACTGACCCACTTTGCTTACTGAGGTTGTCTGCATGGAAAGTCATTTACACTTTGTCTAGTGATCTGACCTCTGCGAACAGTTCCCATTATGGAAAATGTTCTGTCTCACATGGCAAACCAATCTATGATTAGAATGTTGAAACTGTTAGAAAATTTTCCCTCTTATTGAATAAAGCTCCACTTCCATGACACTTAAATTCAATTAACCAATGTTCACCCCCTGGTCTCAGCTTTACCTCCCAAATTTAAATAGCATCACTTTGATTACTAACAGATGATTTTCAGTTTCTCTCAAGAATCTCAATCTAAGCTAAACATCCTAATTATTTTAACCTTCCTATGTATGTCAGTGATTCTCAACATTTTCCCCTTTCTGGTCATTTTCTTCTAGGTATTATCTAGGCATTAATGACAAAATGAAAATTGTCACAGTCCTCTTTGTCATGCTGAAATTAATATCCACATCAAACTATAGTAAAAGTCATAACTTTTCCTTATTTCATATTAATATTTTTTCTTATTTTGATACATAGGACTTTTACTTGATACCCTGCCAGAGTAATACAGATATGCATCAGAAATTAAGACTGTCAGGCACAGAATCCATAATATATTCATTCTGTCCATTCTGCATCCATAATGGATTCATCATAATGTGCCCTCTGAGCATGCTATATAAATAATTAAGTGAGTACGCACTACTTATATACTGTTATTTAAAATGGGGTGAATTGACAGAACTAATAATTGATAGGTGAGTTAAAATATATAAGGGGGATGTGTGTGTAGAAATGGAAAAATATTTCCCCTAACTTTTGTATAATTTTGAAGATTTATAGAAAAACAAAGTATTAAAGAGTTAAATGGGCTTACATTAATTAGGATAAGGAAAATTTGAAAGTATGAATTCCCCACTGTTGGTCAAAGAGATAATTACTCCCTGAGCAGAACTGATCCAGGTTTCTTGCCTCTATTTCCCACTTTTCAACATACAAATAACTGTTCCTAATATCTTTCTAGTAGTTTCATAAGCCAAACAAATAATTAATACATCATTAACTGTAT
Organism: Scalopus aquaticus; assembly: GCA_004024925.1. NCBI lineage: Eukaryota > Metazoa > Chordata > Mammalia > Eulipotyphla > Talpidae > Scalopus > Scalopus aquaticus. The sequence continues at coordinate 166,017 of PVIJ01001217.1, read as the reverse complement.
TATAGATCCAGAGAAACGAATTAAATTAATCCTGTTAATAATTGGGCTATAGACATATAAGAATTTTAATCGAGATCTTACAAATCATCCTCATCCATCCAGTGTTCAAAAGTTCAGGAAAGCAAGTACCCTATTGCTCTTCGAGGGTGTAGATATGGATGAAATCTTAAATTTCTGGTAACAATTTTTGTTGACTGGTGCCCCCAAATGTGTATATTAACCTTACTTCACTCTATCTCACATGTAAAAAGGTCATGACTTTGCCCAAAGGTTGGTGACTTTTAAAGTTTCATAGGCGTTTCCTGCTATTTTTCTAAAATCTTACTAAGAATTCTCCTGCTGATTTGCACTTGGCTAACAGAGAAGTCATTTTCTAACTGGGAGCGTGAATTGAACATAAATCTTTATTTAAAGCATCTGTGCTAAAGCAAGAATAATGGAGATTTATACATATCTAGAGAGAGAAACTTCAAGTGATCAATTAAAACATTCTTTGAGGCATATAATTACTAGGCAACACCAAAGAAAAGTAAACTGAACTCCTTAAAAGAAAGGAAAAACTGATCTTTCTGCTATACATCAGTGCCTGAAGCCAAAATAAGATCGATAACTGCTACACTAAGTTACTGCATATACCTCAAGGGTTGCAACTGTGACTACAGAGGTTTTCTGTCAACAAGTTGCAAGGCATGATGGGTAGAAATAAGTACAATAGCCTTTGTGAGTTATAATGAAGGTACTACTGAAGCGCATAGTAGATACTTGCATTTTACTGGCAGTTGACACAAACATCTAAGGACTGAAGAATACTCCTTTGCTTTTGAAAATGTCATGTTAGCAAGCAGTATTCCTTGGATATGTGACTGTCTCATCAAAATCATCCATTCTGTGAATCTCAAAGTGAAACCTGATTTAAAATGAGAATTATCCCTGAGTCAAGTTTAAGTCTACTGTCATCTTTACATTTATGAAGATTCTCTTTCAAAATATGATTCCCATTGAATTAAGATTATATCAAGCTATTTCCTTAACAGTAACCATTATATAATTAAGGGAGTCAAAAGACAACCCACAGAACAGGAAAAATATTTGCAAATCATATTTGATAAGGGGGCTAATATTCAGAATATATAAGGGACACCTACAGCTCAACAAAGACAAAAATAAAACACAATTGAAAAATGGGCAAAGACTTGAATAGATATTTCTTAAAAAAAAAACTGATACAAATGGCAAATAACACATGAAAAGATCACCAACATCAATAATCATTAGTGAAATGCAAATTAAAGCCATAGTGAGATACTGCCTCATGCCCATTGGGGTCACCAATACCAGAAAAAAAAAGTAAAGTAAAAGAAAAAACATAAAACAGCAAGAACTGGTAAGGACATTGAGAAATTTGAACGCTTATGCACTGTTAATGGAAATGTTAGATCCTGTAGTTACTATGGGAAAAACTGTGTTGATTTTTTTCACTAGATTTCAGTTAGAACTATAATATGATAAGGTAATTCCATTTCATTATATATGCCCAAGGAATTTGATAGCAAGGTTGCAAAGAGATAGTATAAACTCATATTTGTAGTCTTATTCTCAATAGTCAAAAAATGGAAGCAACCAACTTGTCCATTAATGTATAAACAAAATGTATTATTTACATACAATGGAATAATATTCAATCTTAGAAGGGAATGGAATTCTGAGACATGCTATAACACAGATGAACCTTGAGACACCAGGCTAAGGAATTAATACAATTACAAATATGCTATTATTGTTTGATTCTGTTTATATGATGTATGTAGTCAAATTTCTAGAAATAGAAAGGAAGATGGTTGCAGAGACTAGTTGCACAACATTACTAAAATGTACACTCAAAAATAGTTAGGAAATTTTATAGTATATGTATTTTGCTATAATAATTTTAAAAAGAACCATTAGTATCACCAAAGCAAAAAGCCACCTATAAATGGCTAGCATTTAGTGAGCCCTTATACCTCAGGTAATATTATGTGCATGTCTTGAGAAATTATTCCCAAAAGTCAACCAAAAATGTCTCATCACTGCTCTCTTTCTATAGATGAGGGAACTGAATTTAGAAATTAAATAACCTAATAACATCTGACCCTCACATTCCATTTGACAAAATCTACTTCCCATTCATGATAAAAAGGCTCAGTTAAATAGAAATGAGAGAAACTTTCTCAACTTGATGAAGACTATCTAAAAAAATCTACAATGAATATTTTACTTAAGGGTGAGTAACTTAAAACTTTTCCACTAAAATCAGCGCAAGACAAGAATGTACCTTCTCAGTACTCCTTTTAACATTGTACAAGAAGTCTTGCTAATCGATTCAAGGAAGAAAAGGAAGTAAAAGGCATACACATTGGGGAAGGAAATAATAAAATTGTCTTGGCTGTGATCATTTATGTAAAATTCCTAGAAGAATTTATCAAAAAGCTCCTTGCAACTAATAAGCAATTATAGCGTGGTTGCAGGGATATGAGATTAATCTCAAAGTGAATTGCTTTCCTCTACGCCAGCAATGAACAAATGGAATTTGATATTAAAAACACAACGCTGTTTTCATCAGTACCCCCAAAATGAATTGCTTAGATATAAATCTAACAAAATATGTACAAAATCTATATAAGAAAAACTATAAAACTCTGAAGAATAATACAAAAGGACTAAATAAATACAGAGATATTCCTTGTTCATAGATGGGAAGATTCAGTGTCATCAAGATGTCAGATCTGCTCAACTGGAGCTGTAGACTGCCAACCAAAATCCCAGAAATTTATTTTATGGTTATCAACAAACTGATTATAAGGTTTGTATGGAGAAGCCAAAGACCCATGATAACTGATATAATATTAAAAGAAAGGAACAAAATTGAAGGAATGATGTCATTCATTTACTAGAATTTAGATTTACTAGAAAACTATAGCAATCAAAGACAATGTAATATTGGTGAAAGAACAGACAAATAAGTCAGTGGAACAGGATAGGGTGCCAAGAACTAGACACATATAAATACAGTCAACTTAATTTTTTAAAGGAGCAGAGGCAGTGCAATAGAGAAAATAGTCTCTTCAATAAACGGTACTAGAATCACTGAACTTCTACATGTAAATAAAGAAGATAAACCTTAAACTCTTCACAAAAATTAACTCAAAATAGATTAGAGACCTAAGTATAAGATGAAAGACTCTCAAACTCCTACAGATAACATAAGAGAAGGTGTAAATGGCCTTGAATGTGGTGTTGTCTTTTTAAATGCAACACAGAAGACATAAGCATGATAGAAATCACTGATTAACTGGACTTCTTTACAGCTTCTGTTCTGAAAAAAAAGAAAAAAAAATACCAAGAGAATGAAAAGACAAGCCACAGACTGGGAGAAAATATTTGCAAAAGACACAACCCCTATTTTGTTATCCAAATTATACAAAGAAAACTTAAAACTCAACAATAAGAAAACAAACAGCCCAACTTAAAAATGGGTCATAGCCAGACACCTCACCAAAGATATACAGATCTTAAATAAGCACATGAAAAGATGTTCCACAGCATATGTCATCAGGAAGATGCAAATTAAAACAGTGAGATACCACTACAGTCCCTATTAGAATAGCCAAAATCTGGAACACTAACAACAGTAAATGTTGGCAAGGATATGGAGCAACAGGAATTCTCATTCATTGCTGGTGAGAATACAAACTGGTACAGCCACTTTGGAAGATAGTTTGGCAGTTTTTTTTAAAATAAACATACTTTAAAAAATATGATCCAGCAGTTGTACTCCTTGCTATTTTCTAAAAGGAGTTGGAAACAGGTTTACACAAAAATCTGCACACAAATATTTATAGCTACTTAATTCATAATTGCTAAAACATGGAAGCCACTGAGCAAATCAATAGCAAATCTATAAATAGCAATCTTCAATAGCAAATGAATAAACTAACTATAGCACATATACTATGGAATTTTACTTAGGGCTAAAAATAAATGAGTTTCCAAGTTATAGGGAGAGATGAAGAAATCTTATACACATATCGCTGAGAGAAAGAAAAGCTCAAAAGGCTACATACTACATGATTTCAATTATGTGACATTCTTTAAAAGGCAAAACTGTGGAGACAGTAAAAAGATTTGTGGTTACCAGGGTGGAAATTGGGGGGAAGACAGGCAGAGATTAGAGTCCTAAAACAAGACTTTAAGGGCTGTAAATATTTGTGTGATGGATATGTGTCATTATCATTTTTCCAAACCCACTGAATGTGTATAAACAAGTGTGAATCTTAATGTAAACTGTGGACTTTGAATGATTATGTCATTACAAGTTCATTTTTGTAGGAAACAATGCACCAGTCTGGTTTATGAGACAATGGGGGGAGCTCTACATGTGTGGGGAAAAGGGAAATAGGAGAATTTCAACTCACTCACATACTTTGTACTTTGTCAGGGTGCAATCTTCAACTGGGCTCAGCTGGTATTAGCAGCTGGAATGCCCAGGGGTGACATTTCTACATGGTGTGAACTGCCTCAAAGCATGGCCTTTTCAGGATAGTCAAACTTTGTATGATGGCTCAGGGATCCAAGAGCAAGAATTCCAAAAAAAAGTAGAAGGCCCTTTATGTCCTAGCCTTTCGCAGTCACATAGTATCATTATCTGATTAAAAAAAGTCTCTATTGAGCAAAAGAGTCACAAACCTACCCAGATTCAAGGGAAGGAACTCTAGCCCTCATCTCTTAATGGCAGAACTATCTAAGCATCTGTGACTATGTTTAAAGCCACTATAGACTCAAAAATCTTTATTCCAGGTTAATGTGATGTTCGGTTCTCATGATTTATAGATTGTTATTACTGAAGAAAGTAGGAAAGGAAAATAAATTGACAGAGACTTTTATTCTAATAAAGCATAAAAGCATACATAACTCAAAGGCATTTTCATTTGAAACACAATGCCAACTTAAGAATATTTTTTAAACAGTCAATTCATACTAAAACACAAAATGTTTATACATTTTTGTTCTTAATGAGAAATGCACCTAAAATACAGGGAAAGCCACAGGAGAGACCAATGCTGAAATTGTTGGCATCTGAGTAACAAAAGGACAAAGAGATGATGGATGGCAGTATGTATATTAGCAAGTACCAAGCACTGTTAATAGCCACTTACCTGCTTTGAAAGGCAACACTGGGTCTACAACAAAGTCTTTACAAAGAAGACAGCAACAGTGGATGAGCACGGAGAACCCCTCAGGAGTTTAAACCAGGCTTGGAGGGTTATAAATAGAGATGTCCTAAACCCCTCAATAAACAAGAGTAAACCCATCAATAAAACTGATGACAAAAAAACAGTCTGAAAATCTCAGGGAAAGAATCTTAGAATAAATGAAGAAAAGGCTAGGCTATTCTTCCCTGGGAAAAAAGAGCATCCTATCAGTCATGAAGAAGAGAAATATACAGGGTATTGTTTTCATTGCCCACTGAAGGTATTTTCTTTAGGACATTGACTATGCAGTCAAATGAAACAATTGAGGGCTATTGGGTTTTTTGGAGTAACAACAAAGAAAACAATGAAATAGAGTTCAGAAAAGTTGTAATTAGTAATAAACCCTCTTGAAAATAAAATAATAGTTTATAAAGCGGAATTAGTTTTTGTGAGTGAGGATGACTAGATAAATAATCATGGCTTACTAAAATACTGTCAACTTTGAGATTATTTTATGGTTATTTTACTATTGTATGTGCTGTAACAACTGTTTGAAACTAGACTTGTCCTGTAAAGAAACTGTTTTAAGATCTACTCTATAATTCAACATAAGCATTTAGGAAAAGAGAAACGTGAATGAACATACAAAAGAGTTGCTTTGTCCAGATTTTATCCACTAGAAATCTGTACTGAGTCACTTCATTGTTCCAATAAAAATAATACAGCAGAATTATTTGTAATAATGAATGCAAAGCTCTAAAAGATACTGAAGTGAGTTCTGAGTCATCAAGAGAAAAACGAGAAAGATTAACTGGTGAAAGATGGAGAACATCGAGTGCCAGCCTAAGGCATTTAAGCTTCATTTGATGGGCAAGAGGGAGGCACTGAAAATATTTGAACAATGTAATGACATTACCAAAACCATTCTGTTGGTATATGAATCTGGTTTTCAGAGGCTGTTTATGTTTGCTTTTTTCTTTTTCTTTCTTGCCCTCATGTTTAAGTTTAATAAGGAATGACTGGAGACCAGTTCGTAGCTATTGAAGTAATACAGAGTGGAGGGGTAAAAAGCAGGTTTTGTGATGGTGGAAGTGAGAAATGGGGAGATAAAAAGCTATGGAGGGATGTAGTTTGTCTGAGACCGAGAAGATTCCAAAGATGTGAAAAGTACAATGCTTACACCAGAACAGAGCCAGACAAACCAGGATAGACAGACAGATCTAGATCTCGAGTCTCTAAACAGATCTATAGTCTCTAAACTTGCCAAATTCTAGGATGTGAAGTTGCGAGCAGGAAGATTGGTAAGAACTGAGGAAGGAGAGAAGTGGACAATGTGAGAGACTCAGACTTAGACCTGGAGAGATGACAACAAAAGCAATGCTGCATCCAGACACTTGCCAGTCTCCGCCAGAGTGTCCATTCCTCCAGGACTGAAGCTGGCACCACCACCTACCTCTTATTTTAGCCATGAAACTGGGGAAATCCTTGGCTACTCTCCCTCTCTAGAAGTCCTAGTTCTGCTAATTGCATTTCCTCTATGTCTCCTAAATCAGTCATCTTACTACTCCCACTCCTACTCCTCTCAGTCCATGTCATATAGTTCATGCTAGCCCATGACTGGCTGTCAAACTCTTCTCAGTCCCCAAACCAATATATTAGTCTTCATAATAACTTTTGTTATTGGTTGATATCAACCTTAGGTTAGACTGACTGACTTCATATTTTACTTTATGTGTCTATAAATTGTATTTAGTAATAACAACTGACTTAACAGATTGTCTGGAGGATTCAATGAGTTAATACCTATGAAGGATGGTCTCATGGCTCCTTGTTACCCAGTAAACACACAGTGTGAGTTATCATCACTGTTGTTACTATGCTATTTTTTTAAAGGTTTATTTATTTATGCATACAAGCTGGGGTGCAGGCCAGAGGTGTGGGGTGGTGAAAGGGCTCACCAGAGACAGAGTGAGGAACAGAGCAGGCAGATTGACCAAAATACACTACTGAGGGGAGCAGGGTACACTGCTGAGGGGAGCAGCGTACACTGCTGAGGGGAACAGCGGGGCAAGGCAGGAGAGGTCTGCTGCGCCATGTGGGAATCTCCCTAGCCAGGGATCAAACTCACACTGTAGCCACCGATAGTTCCACAGTGCTGCGCTTATAACTGGTTGCGCCAGCAGGAAGGCCCTGTTACTATGCTATTATTATAAAATCTAAATCTTTCCCACTCAATGAAAGACAAATGTTTCAAATTGACGTCAAATTGTCGTAGGAAGAGAGTTCAGTTAAATCTCTTCCTATGTCAATCTGAAACATTGAAACAAAGGGGGCTGTCCAGGAGTTCAAGGCTGAAAGTACTACTGGTTGCACAGGCTCCCAGAATTAGTCTGGGAGCATAAATCTAGAGTGGTTGGCTTTTCTTTTTTCCCCCACACCACACTTCATTTGTCCCTGCTGCTCACTCTATATGTTTCATTCTCTCTCTGAAAATTTACTCGCTCTGATGATTTTTCATGCCAAAGAAGCAATTGCTATGGCACGAGTGCTTATGTGTTCTCAATTCAAACTTCCAAGAGAGAGTTCAAAATTTCTGTGAACCTGGAAATGATTGGTCATCCTGGAGCATCTGAAGTTTAAGAAGGGCTCTAGGAAAGACAGATAGACTAACATCTCTGTTAATTCTGATTTTATACTATGCTTCCAATAACATCTCTTACACTTTGTTGCAAAATAGATACTCTGGACATACCAGATCACTCATCCCACAGTTGCTGTCACTTGTTTTACCTGTGTGCTTTTCCACATTCCTTGTTCTTTCTATCTGAATGTCACTTTTTTTTAAGATTTTATTTTATTTATGCATACAAGCTGGGGTGCAGGCCAGAGGTGTGGGGCAGTGAGAGGGTTCACCAGGGACAGAGTGGGGAGCAGAACAGGCAGATCGACCAAAGTACACCACTGAGGGGAGTAGCAGGAGAGGCAGGAGAGGTCTGCTGCACCATATGGGAATCTCCCCGGCTGGGCATCAAAATCACACCACAGCTGCCTACAGCTCCATAGCTGCCGACAGTTCCATAGCACTGCACTCAACCTGTTGTGCCATCAGGGAGACCCTAAATGTCACTTTTCACCTAACCACCTTCCCCTTCTCCTTTCAAGTCAATGCAGACACCACCACATGGATACCTTAAGTGACTTTGCATATTTACATATTTTTCAATTACAACTTTTAACATATTACATACAATTACACATTATACAATTGTGTATATAATGTAATTTTTCAGAGCTTCTTCTAGGCAGAGATTCTTATTTTTAATTCATCTTTATATATTCAGTATATAAACATTTTGTTGATTGAATACTTAAATATTAATTGCAATTTTTATTGTAAAATTGCCTTCATTCAGTCTATTCAGGAAAATAAATCTGAGCTTATAAAAAGTCTAAATTACTAAATACATTTAACTAATTTATTTTATAGAAAGAGCACAATGGGCTATGGTAGTGGACTATGGGTTTGGTGGTGTGTGCACTATGGTGGCAATACCTGAGGTGGAGCCTGTACTCCCAAAATACCAACCATAATGTAAGCCAGTGCTACCTCAATTTAGAAAATTGACTAATTAATCTAAAAACTATGTATTAAAAAATAAAGTAATTTTTAAAAAACACTATAGCATGCACAGTAGTGAAACTAAAGCTAACAATTTATGAAAGAATGAGTATTCTGATAGATGTTTTAATTAATAGTCATTAGATATAAGCATATATCTGTTTCATAGAAATAGACATTGCCAGAATTGTTTTAACAATATATGGAATAAATTCATTTCTTGTAAACTAATCATTTTATAACTTTCAATTCACCATGTATTTTATTCATGAATAACATATCTTTTTTTAAAGATTATGCAAGAGTAACTATTTTATGCCTAAATAAATTTAAACACTGAGCATCTGGATATTGAATAGAGGCCCATTTTAATAGCCACATTCTGCCTCTACTTGTAATGAAGCTAGCTATAGATGCTATAGTATTTATATAAAACTGATACTGTTAAAATCATCTCTCCAGTTATCAGAATTGCCCTGACCTTTTCTTACCTCTTTTTTTCCTTCTCCTCATCTTACTGTGTTTCTTCTGAGTTATTACTAAAGTCTGGCAACTCCTTCATTTGATTCTTCTATCCTGATGACACTGTTTTTGTTCTTTCCGCTAATGCCCTATATTCTGAAATATGGGGATACTTTGAATGTTTTACGAATACTTGTTCACCTTTCCATCTATTATGAGTATATTCTTCCATTTTATTAGTTGAGACTTGAAGTTGTCACTGCTTTATAATGAAATATTAGCAGATGTGTTTGAGTAGTTTGTCTGGAGCCTTGGACCTGGTAATCTACCACAAGAAAAGTTTATTTCGGGTAGATACTGGTCTTCCCATATGGGCTCCAGATTGAAGACACATTGAACTGACTTAAACTTAATGCTCAGCTTTTTGCTGAGCCCAGTTGCCCTTGCCACCTAAATCAGCTCTGCACAGATCAGCCTTCCCTAAAGTCATATCTATCTGTTGACCTACAGACCTCAGAGCATGATAAAAATTCCCACTATTGTCAGAGGTGCATTTTGAGATGGGTTGTTACCTTGCATTATAGTGTTAAGAACTGGCTGATACAAATTCCCTAACACCGTCTCTCTTTTTCATTCTAAAATATAAGGGAAAATAGCAACTTTATCCATTTTAAGCATCGCTTACATAACAAGACTTTAATCTTGTCTTGTCATTAACATATGTAATTAAGAGCTAAAAGAGCTGATTGTGCTCATGATTTAGCACCTAATATGGGCTAAGCATTAATTATCTACATTATTTCCAAATCACCATTTTCAAGTAAGGAAATCAACTCAGAAAGTTTAGATTATTTTCTCAAAGTCTTGATGCAAGTAAGTGGCAGCATTGAAAATTCAGACCTAAGTGTGTACCCTCTCATACTGCTCATTATCATTTATACTGTCAATAAAGTGGTAGTCGTAAGCATTAATGCAGTCCCCAGAATTAATATTGCATTCAGCTATACTTTCTAGTTAGAATCAATGTTTGATGGGTTGGAAATGGTTTAGGCTCCCTTCATGTGAAAATGTTTGAAATATTTTAAGTACATACATGGCATAATTTGGCATTTTTTAAAAATTTAGAACTTCAAACTATTGTGTAAGTTGTCAGAGCAGGTTCAGAAGATAGTTTTTATTTTTGATATCACAAAGGTACAGAGTTTAAGTATAAATTAGACTTATCATTCTGGGCCTTACTCATGATATGTGCAGAGATGGACAATTGTGCTGGTGCACAAAATAACTCAGTTTTGAAAAAAGACCAAATGATTGTTATTTTACCATTATAAAGAAAAAATATGTCAAAAATATGACATAAGATGCTCCAAACAACAGCTTAGTAAAATTATAGTTGAAGGATACCAATTTCAAGTAATTTAGTCTTTGATTTTTAGTCCTTTACAACATCCAAACAAAACCTTATGTTTTGGATGGTTTCTTTTATTTTGTATTCATTCAGGCATATTTCATAAATATCCTGTCTTTCCTAAAGAGAATATCTGGAAAAACAGAAGCCAGTAACTTTTCTAACTCAACCAGCAGGCTGCTAGATTGCCCTGATAGGTCACAGAGTGGTTATGCACCAAGATATCAAATATATAATCACACGAAACAACAATTTGAAGAAAGCCTTCACAAGAATAGTATAATGTTGTGGTGGTCTTGGTTCATGCTGTCTTAATGTAGAATATCTTAAATGTCAATACAGCTAATATTACAACAGATTTATTAGCACATGGTGTGTCAAAACCTTGGATACTTAGACTGTCAGAACTTGAAATAAGGGTAAAAGTCCAAGTTAGCTGTGGAATCAAGAATTAGGCTTAAAGTTGAAAGCAACTCAAATTTGTTAGGGCTGGGTATTCCAGGCATATGATGAAAAATGAGCATTGTATTCCCAAGACAACTGTTAGCCACTATAATAAACCCTAAATTTTAAGCATCTCCACTCAATAGAGTTTATTTCTCTGTGACAGTTCACTGTGAGTGATCCTGGGGGTGACTGAGACTCAAGCTCCTTTGCCTTGCCTCCACAGCCCTCAAAACCTGGGGTCTCAATTCTGAGTACTCAGAAAGAGAGAGAGAGACCATGGAGCAAACACATAGCCTTCTTCACCATTTTGACTCTGAAGTGACATAAGAATTGCCACTCATGTTCTATTATTAAAAATAGCGGCAAAAGAGACAACAATCAAAACAAACAGACACCCTACTAATTGGGAGAAGATCTTTGCACACAATACAACCGATAAAGGACTGAAAACAAAAATCTACAAAGAGCTCATACAAAACAACAAAAACAAAGTCAACAATCCAGTCAAAAAACGGGCAGAAGAGCTAAAAAGACAATTCTCCAAAAAAGAAAAAAAAATGGCCAACAGGTATATGAAAAAATGTTCAACATCACTTATAATCAGGGAAATGCAAATGAAAACCACAATGAGATACCATCTCACACCAGTGAGAATGGCACACATTAAAAAAACAGGTAACAACAAATGTTGGTGAGGATGTGGAGAAAAAGAAACTCTCCTACACTGCTGGTGGGAATGCAAATTGATCCAACCACTATGGAAAGCTGTATTGCATTTCCTCAAACTGCTAGAAATGGAACTTCCATATGACCCATCAATACCACCATTGGGAATCTACCCAAAGGACACAAAAACAGTAATCCGAAAGGATACATGTACCCGCATGTTTACTGCAGCACTGTTTACAATAGCTAAGGTATGGAAACAACCCAGATGCCCAAAAATAGATGACTGGATCAAGAAGATGTGGTACATATACACAATGGAATACTATTCAGCATTCAAAAAAGACAAACATGCAATTTGCAGCAACATGGATGGATCTAGAAGGGATCATGATCAGTGAAATAAGCCAGAAAGAAAGAGAAAATTATCGAATGGTTTCACTTGTAACAGGAATATAGGGCAGCCAAATAAGAAAGCGACATTCAGCAGGGAAGGAAGGGAGGGGAAGGGCTCAAGATGGGGGAAGAGGGGAGCACGGGGGACTATAGTGATGGTTCCATGGGTGAACAGGTGGTGGGTACCTTATGGGGAACACATAATAATGTAAAAGATATTAATAACAAAAATAAATAAAACATCTATTAAAAAAAAATAGTGGCCCCTTATAGTTGCAAAGATGGATAGGAAATGCAGTCCTCAGCTGGATAGCCATATCCAGGGAATAAAACTATAATATGAAAAGACACCACAAAATCTGCTTGACAGTTTCCTACATTCTTTCCAAAAATATTTACTAAATTTTATTGTGTGTATACCATTATAGAATGCACCACAAAGTTATGATATTTTCTTCCTTCAATCAGCATATAAATTAAATGAGAAAACAAAACATTAATGGAATGTACTTATGAACGTTAATAGAGTAAATTTTCAGTTACACAGAGGGTCATTTTAGATTGGGACTAAACAAGGCTTTTGCTTTAAGCCTTGTTATTAAGAATTTATCTTTCTGCTTACAAAGTGTACTACTCACACTCACACACACACACACACACACACACACACACACACACCCAATAATGCAGTCAGAAAAACCATGTGAGGGCCTCCTTGGTGGCGTAGCGGTTGGGCGCTGTGCTGTGGAGCCGTCGGCAGCTCACGATGTGAGTTCGACACCCAGCCAGGGAGAATCCCACATGGTGCAGCAGACCTCTCCTGCCTCGCCTGCTGCTCCCCTCAGCAGTGTATTTCTGATCTGCCTGTTCTGATCCCCTCTCTGTCTCTGGTGAATCCTCTCGCCGCCCCACACCTCTGGCCTGTACCCCAGCTTGTATAAATGGGTAAATCTTTAAAAAAAAAAAATACATTTAAAAAAAAAAGAAAAACCATGTGAAATTCAAACCAATCACGTTTTCTGCTTGTCCTCAGTTTTTGTAAGATAGTCGATTGGGAAAAAGATGACTTACTGAAGCAATTCAAATAGTTGTGTTATCCTGCCCTCACTCCTACAAGTATTTAAGATTTAATATAGTAGTAAGTGACATTTTCACAGGCAGGGTAGTAAAGGAAAAGGATATCTGAGGCACAGACTAGGGTTAGCATGAATAGTAATTGCATCTATCATTTATTGAGTGTCCATTATATTCCTGGCACTGTATTTGTGCTAAACCATGTATATCTGTACATCACCCTAGTCCACCTTATAAAGAGTATTTTATTACTGTGTTTTGAACAAGGAATAGATAAAAGAAATAATCTAACCAACTTCTTATTTTGAATAAAGCAGAAAGGTATTATTAACAGAAGGAACACCATTTTTAAATTATCACATATATATCTCTCAAAGTTTTTTTGTTTTCTTTGATGTTCTGTTTGCTTAGCTGTTTTATAAATGCTCTGTTAGGCACTATACAGAAAGGAATGTATACATATTGTCATAATCATGAAATATTGTGAGTCTAAGATGAAAAATTATAAAGGATATGCGCAAAGGAAGATCACAAACTTCTGGAAGGAAGTGTCAGTTGCTCAAAAAAATTGTTAACAGTTGTTCGACATAGCATGAAATTCTTCTCTGGGTATGAGGAAGACTTTTACTCTAGAATTAGAAAAGGCTTGTTTGATATGTTCCTATAACTGTTCCCTATTATCTTAAAAGTTATTATATTGTATAATAGCAGATCCTTTTCTTAAAGTAGTTTTTGATACTATGGAAAGTGTCATGCAGGAAAAGAAAACAGATCATAGATTTAGGTTTTCATAGTTATAGCCAGGACAAACCATCACTATCATAGACACAACAAAATTAAAATGGCTCTATCACCAGTATTACTGTCCTAGATATATAGAGACATACAAATAATGCTTAAAGCCCAATACATAAATTGGGTGTGTAGTGAATTGTACATAATGAAAACTTTGGAAGTTTAATTCCGGTGAGGCAGGAGATCTTATGACTTCCACAAGACCCCATGAGATGATGTTATTGCCCACCCACCCCGGTGAGAGCCCAGACCCAATTCTGTGAGGTTGCCAGAGCAGCCGGAAGCCTGGTGACCTTTTACAAGATCACACCAGTTGCCGTCATGGACCTGCAGAGATGTCATGACCATCCATAGGATTCAAACCCCCTCAGCACCCACCCAGCCTGGCAGAGATCTCACCAATGCCTGCCCAGACTGGGAAAACCCAAGACACATGCTAGGGAGGGTGGCAGAGCAGCCAGAGAACTCAAGATTTTCTGGGAGACCCCGCCAGTACCCACCCATATTGGCAGAAGTCTTACAGCCTCCCAGGACTCCGCCAGCACCACCTGGACCCTCTCAGGTCTTATGATCTCCCACGAGATGCCCCCAGCACTGGCACTGACTGATGAGACCCAGGACCCTTACCAGAGGGTAAGCTGGAATGGCCCATTGCCTCAAGACCTCCTGTGAGACCCCACCAGTTGCTTGCCTAGATAGCCAGAACCACCACTGCCCCCCCTCCGTGCCCACACCTGGAGGGAGAGAAAATTAGGGAGATATGCCAGAGGCCCCACCCACCAACCAAGACTTTCACCCTGCTCCATGACTGGATTTGTTCCGTGGAAGGCCCCAGCTACTGTACCCACCAATCATTTAATACCCAGAACAGTGGAAAGGAAGACCCACATTCACTAGAAGCCCCATCTACAGCACAGCAAATCCAAAAGCAAACAATATGGAGAAAGAAAAATGTTCATCTACAGAAGCGGAAAACAAATAGAAAATGGAAAGAAAGGGAAAGATATTCTCTGATCATGGATTGGAAGAATCAACTTTATCAAAATTAAAATCTTACCCAAAGCAATTTACAGATTCAGTGTAATTCCAATAAAAATAATTTTAAGTGAGACAAAAAAACATATATTTTATCTTCTCTGTCCAAGGAATACTTTCTAAACTGATGGAATTTAATGTGTCAAGGAAAAAGTTGGGAGGGTTAGGATAAAAGGGAGCTTCACAGTTTTCTTTCTACATTGTCCAAATAAAGTTCATTTATATATCCAGCAAATATTTTTTAAATGCCAATTTATTATAGGCACCTCCTTAACCACAAAGAGAAGGATAGCAAATTCATAACCTCAAGAGCCATTCTTTCCTTTCCTGTCCATGTTTAGCAATGCTAATCAAACACAGCTTCTTTCCCACTGATCTTACAGATCCTCAGATTTCTTCTCAATGCATCACTCCAAGCAGTCACTAGCTATTTATTTGCAGTTGACACGAGATGAAACCTATTTGATATCCCAGTATTAGTTAAATATAAATGTCATCGATCTGGTTGTATCTTTCAAGGAGCACACATTTTTCTGCTAAAAGGGGAAGAGATGATTCGTAGGGCTATTGAGCTAGTTGACTCAATGGGGATAGCTCAAAAATTCAGAATCAAGTGTACTTTAAGAATACTGAAACTGAGAAGAACTACAAGATATATAAGTTACATATGATTATTTTCAGCAGGGTATACATATTTGGATAATAGACATGTTCGATAGGATCAGGGTTCTCTTCAAATTTAACAAAAGCAAGTACAAGGTATACATATAACTAAACTAAATTTGGGGGCAGTGACCATTTATTTTAGCAATTATTAAGGAGCAGGCATCCTCACAGATAACTAGACTGTTATTCTGAGCTGAAATATAAATGTTTTGGTGAAGGGTTTGGGGTCAGTTACTTGAATTAAAGGAAAAAAGTTTCTTCTTGGACTACAAAAAGAAAATATTTCATGGGTTTTAAACCTTCACTACTGAGGTCAGAAAGCAAAATAATTCTTAAGGCAGTCAGCATTAGGGAAAATGAAATCATGAAATAGATTTTGAAAGTAATATTATTAATAGTAATTATTTTTCTTCTTTCCATTCGTAGGGCTATTGAGCTAGTTGACTCAATGGGGATAGCTCAAAAATTCAGAATCAGGTGTGCTTTTGAACACTTAGGTTCTTTTTTCTTTCCAAATTTAAATCTCTGTAAAGATCCAATACTAAAATCTTACCAACATCTATCAAATTTCACTTTGCTTGACCTCTTCATAAGTCTTATTCACATATTTTTATATTTCCTCAGGTGTTAATAATAGTCATAATTTTTACATAGACTGTAGTTTTTAAGGCAACTTGATTATTGAGTTTTTACTTTATTTATACCTATTAACTCATCTTCTTGCCCTATGAAATGGAATAAAAATACTCCTTAAAATCAGGAAAGCTAAATTACTGAAAGAAAAGATAATAAAAATTATTTCAATATTGTAACAACTCTCTTTTCCAAGGTCTACCCCTAGCATTTGAATGAAAAAATTAAATATTTACTTTACTATGCTCCCAGTATAAATAATGCTTTCTGTGAATAAAAGATTAAAATATTACTTCCATTTAATTAGTTTTGAAAGATAATTATGGCAAATAATAAGGATATCCTTGGATCACTAATGTTTGCTTTTATATTTATCACCTTAAAAAGACAATACTCACTTGAAACTTAGAACAAAAATAATGGAACAGGAAAGGAGTCTAGGCAGAAAGGCATTTAAATATTTTAATAATTTAGACTGCCTGTCACTCAAATTGACTTAAATATTTATAGTGGCTTTGCAAGAGGGTAGTCTTCAAGAAGGGGGAGTATCCCAGGACCCCACCCCACCTCAGGCCAGAGAGAGCCAGGACACCTAGGACTGTGATTCCCAGAATGCCATCATCACCAAAGGAAGGATGCTGAGGACTGAGGGTGGAGGTAAGCAATGTTTTTTGGGGGGGATTTAAATACCTGACCTGCGAACTTGGGGAGATTAGTATTTAGCAAATGGTATTCCTTGTCTCCAGAGTCTGCACCTTGGTAGGCCTCTGCGGGAGGGGAAGGCTTATCTCTTCTCTGAGCCATTATCAAAGCTCCCGTGCTATTCAATTTGTGGAGGATGTTTTGAATCTGGTCTTGCATAGTTTTAAAAGCCGAATCAAAAACAGTAAGGTTTTCATTTATTTTTGTCTGCATCTGGTCTTGCATATTTTTAAAAACTGACTCGACAGCAATATGAGTTTCATCCCTTATATTTTTAAAAGCTGCAGTCAAAGCTGAATCAATAACATTATGATTTTCATCCCTTATATTTTTAAAAGCTGCATTCAAAGCAGTACAATTCTCATCCCTCATGCTCTGAATGGCTGAGTCAAAAGCAGCACGATTCTCATCCCTAATAATCTGAACTGAATAAAAAGCAGTACGATTTTTATCCCTCATACTCTTAAAAGCAGTACGATTTTCATCCCTTATATTATTAAAAGCAGTACGATTTTCATCCCTTATATTATTAAAAGCAGTATGATTTCCATCCCTTATATTATTAAAAGCAGTACTATTTTCATTCCTCATACTCTTAATAGCTGAATCAAGAGCCTGAATTCGCTGTCGCACATGTCCTCCACTTACAGAACCAAAAACGTAGCAAATGATGCTTAAGCAGAGTACCAAAAAAAACACCTAGAAGCACAGATTGAAAAGCAGGGATGGCTGGAAAACCACCCATGGATGCGTACAGAAGCAAAAGCATTTGCCACATGCTAGGTTTTATCCAATTATTTATGCTTATAAAACTGGAGGTAATATTTAAAGGGAAAAGGCCATTTACACTCAAAATTGGAAGAAAACCAAACAAATTTATGCCTGGTAGAAACTGGTGAAAATTGAGGGGGCCAAAAACACACCCACAAAAGAAAACTGCACACGAGAAAAGCAAAAACAAAATAATCGAGAGTGGAGACATAATGATCATGTCACGTGTCCTGCAGACCAAATGTGCTTAAGGTGACCAGCGCAAGTTATCTCAGGCTGATCTGCCAACGGGTGTCCTGCCCCACGTTGGGCACCAAAAACTGTTATAGGGTAACCCTGTGGGGTGCCTGTCTGGGTTCCCACCCGTGCGCTTAAAAAGAGACTTAAAAACTCAAATGCAGGCACACACAATAAAATTAATAAAAAGATTTATTTACAAAAAGGAAAAAGAAAAGATAAAGAAATAAATTGGTAAAAACGTCCTACAGTTTCGCTGAGCTGGACTCTTCTTGACTACTCAGGAAAACTCTCCTCAATCCACACCACGGACCAATCTCCCCAAGTTTGCAGATCAGGTATTTAAATCCCCCCAAAAAACCATTGCTTAACTCCACCCTCAGTCCTCAGCATCCTTCCTTGGGTGATGGCATTCTGGGAATCGTAGTCCTAGGTGTCCTGTCTCTCTCTGGCCTGAGGTTGGGGTGGGGTCCTGGGATACTCCACCTTCCTGAGAACCACCCTCTTGCAATTGGTTCCCCACCCAGACAGGCACCCCACAGGGTTACCCTATAACAGCTTTGCAATTTAAATAGTAATGATTTTAGAATGGACAACAAATTGGTTTTGTTCAACTATTTCTTTAATGCTTTGTGTTTCATAACCCTTGGTATAGGCCAGAATTTAACTACATTCTAGTTACTGCCAATGTAATAGACAGGGTTCTCCACAGAAACAGAAGCAATAGGATCATAGAGATATGTAAGAGGAGGTTATAGGAATTAATACTCATAGTTACGGAAGCCAAGAATCTGCCATCTGCAAGCTGGAAAACCAGGTAAACCAGTGGCATAATTCAGTCTAAATCCAATGGGCTGGTGTTAATCCCTATCTGAGTGAGAAAATTCCAGAACTAGCCAGCCAAAGATATAGAAAAAGAACCAGAAACTATCTAGTCAAGAGGAACACGTGTGCAAACAACCTAACCAGAAATAAAGTGAGCATGTAAGGAACACACACAGAGAGAAGGTGAGCAACTGACTTGCAAAGGTCAAGATGGGAAGTTCTGAGATGAGGTCAATGTGATAGCAGGGAGCCTTCAAAGTTAGCGTGGGGAGGTTGTAATCTGTTCTACCACAAAGAAAAACCATGGCATAAGTTTCAAAATAAGGTAGGTCAAAGGACCTAATCTACATTTTTAAAAGATTTCTCTGTCAGAGAGAATGAATTATAAAGAAAGTCAGTGAAAAATGAAGAGACCTGAGGCATAAGACTACCAGTTCAAAGCATATTGATTTCTTCAGGTCTTTGTCAAATGTAAACAAAACCTAATGGCCCTAATACTGGCCAGACTCCATCTATTATCTAATAAGCAGCTGAACGTGTGAACAGTAAGTTATAGTGTAAGTTCTCAAACTCTCAGACTCCTGAGACAGGCTCAGGATATTTTGTGAGCTGATCTTCATCACCTTCTCCCAGCTGGCCCTCCATCTCTATCTTGCCCGCCACCAAAATGTCCAGCAACAGTTCTCCAACATGCAGTACTTTCCTGGACTCCACAAGTGTGCTGATAACAGCTTGCTTTGCTTGTGCAATGGCTAATTGTTTTCCTTCAAGTCCTAGTTCTTATGTCATTTCTCAGAAAGCTTGTCTCCATCTCCTCTGTCTATGCATTGGGTCCCTACACTTTATGCCCTCTTGTATGTGCCTTCTTAATTCTGACAAGTCAGATATTTAGTATGTCTAGGATAAGGTGTGGCCTATGGAAAAGAATAAGAATTCTTTGATTGGTTAATTAACTAGTGATTCTCCTTTGCTATATTACATTGGATTTATTTGCTGACTTTTTTCTGTGTCTCCTGTTAGACAACATGTTCCTTAAAGCAAGGACTATTGAACATTTATCCTTGAGTCAATACCTGTTGTGGCAGTCAGCACAACGATGTTCTGTAAATATTTGCCAAACTGAATCTAATTGCACAGATATAAGATGTAAGGGCTCTTAATTCATGAAATCCTCATAGTAATGCTTTAGGAGGAATAGACTTGAGGGAAATCCAAAAAATATTTGTGAAGTAAAGCATTTGGTTCACTAAGGAAATTTAACAGTTCAAATGTATTTTTTTTTTTTAAATATTCACTCTAACAGGCGTTTCTAAAATGTGCGTTTGCTGTTGTGGCTGAAAAATTTATTTTAAAGGCATTAGGACACTGAGTGTTAAAAAACATATGTAGCCCCTACTTCAACTAAAAAAGTATAGGTAGGAATGTTTGAGGGCAAAGTTTCAGTTTCACATGGTTTCAGAAAACTTCCCTAGGTAAAGAATACTTAGAGATACTTTAAATTGAAAGAATTTTGTTTGCCAGCTTAGCTATTAACATCATCTCATTAATGTGGAAACCAGCAAGTTGTTGGAAAGTTAAAATAACATTAATTCTATATAAAAGTACCAAAAAATTAACTCAATAAAAGGATGAAAACAACAAAAGAAATCATATTCCATTCTTTAAACTTAATCATATCATAAAGCACCAGTCAGTATTAAAATTATATTTTCAAATGTCACTTAATCAAGCATCTTGTAGAATGATATATGCAATAGGATATAGCTTATAGTTTCTGTAGATATATAATGCCATATATTGACATACAAACCAACTTCTGTGATTTTCTTAGTGAAGGAGAAAAAAATAGGAAACTTTAGTGTTATCTGTAGTATTTACATTTTTACACAGAAAATATGTGTTTGTATTATTTTAGAATTATAGATTACTATTTAGAATGTATTTCAATGACAGTTTTAATGGGAGCTAAAATATCAAATAGTAATTAGGTAATTGTTAACATATCTGCCATCCTAAGATTAAATAATTTTATTAATTTTATTCTTTGGAAGGAAATTTAAAGAGAATCAATTTAATTAGTTAATAAAATCATATGATCTTTTTATTTAATGCTGTCAAAATGCTTTCTTCGAAATATAAAACCAAAATGTAATTCTAACTTAATAGTATCTTCTGCTAAAACTTTTATCATCATTTGACCCAGATTTGTCATAAAGTATGAAAAGTGACTTCCTTACTATTTTTTCTAATTGTTTTTTCCAATTTCTAAATGAACATTTAAGATCTATAAGATAATAAACTTCAATTTTATTTTCAAAACATTTGCCTCTTCTAAAACTTTTTGCTACTAGAAATATACTGGCAAATTAATGACTAATCATGAAGAAATAGTTAATAAATTATAATAAGCCCCCATTCAGTATTATTATACTACAATTACAAAGAATGAATGAAATATATCAATTAATTTGAACAGATTTCCATAGTGTATTATTAAATGAGAAAATGTGTTATCTATTGCTGCATAACAAATTACCTCAAAACTTGTGGTTTACGAGTTTTAAATTTACAAAAGTGATTATCAGAGTTTCTCTGGGTTCAGAAACCAGGTGTGCCTTAGCAGGGTCTTCTGCTCAGGCTCTGTCACAAAATCAGTCAAGGTGGTGGTGGTGATTGCACTTATCTGAAGGGTTAAGTGGGACAAGATCTGCTCAAGCTCACTCAGTAGTCATTAGCAGGATTTGGCTCTGCTTGGCTGTTGGACTGAGACTTTCAACTTTCCAGTGTTACCTAACGCCTCCTTGTCACTGTTCAAAAGGCAGCTCACAAAAGAATATCCAACAGGTTAACACAGGAAATCTAACAACCTGTCAGGAAGAGGCAAGAAATAAGAAAAAAAAAAAAAAAAGACCTCTAATATAACAATACCAAAAAATGATGTAGTTGTATATGAAATTATATGTATTGTGTATGTATATTTACAAATCCATTATACACTGTTAAGTATTACATTTTAAAACAATAACTACCAGAACTTTCAAAAAAGAAAAGCTGGGTTTACTGTGTCAGTCAATGAAATGCTTTGCAGTGAATAAAATTTACTTAGTGGTACTTTGAAGGAGAAAGTTGAGACTTACTCATTGTCAGAGGATAAAGACCATATTTTACAAAAATTTTATAGTAGCCAGAATTCAGTTAGCAGTGTAGGTTGTAGCCAGTCTGATAACATGTACAAATCAAAAAGTTGCTCCTTACCCTTTCAAATTACCAGCACTAATTTTGGAGAACTAGATTTCCTGCAGTGAACATTTAAAGACCCCATAACATTTGGAGGCCTCTGTAACATCTTATTTTTCATGAAAGAAAAGGTACAAAGAGGGAAGATACATTAACCAAAATAATCATAATAATGTGCTCTGAAGAATACAAATTGTTCTTTAACCAGAGGGTGGAAATCTCCAAGGAAGCTCCTTAAAGAAAATGTTTACGTTTCTCTTTTTATATAAAAGGATTCATCTAACAGTGTATTACAAACAAAAACCACAACACTGTTGATGATCTCAGCTGGAGGGAAAGGATAGAAAGCAGACCAATTTATTGCCAACTGGTTTAAAGAAGTTATAGGCTCAGATCCAGAAGAAAGGAAAAGGGAAGAGGTTTAGAGAAGGCAGGAAACACATTTTCTGATCATCAAATATGAACAAGCTTTGTGCTTGGCATTTTACAGAAATGTTTGTGTTTAATCCTAGAACTAATTGTATGGTAAATAAACCAGTGTGCTGTGAAGGAAAGTGAAGCTCAATGAGCTTAGCAAGTTGTTGAAGGTGACAGAACTCCTAAAACGTAAACCTTTGTTTCAAAGCCAGTGAAAGACACATAAAGACATTCATCTAGTATGTTACATCTTTATTTCAAACACTAAACAAACAAACAAGATAGAAAGTAAAAGAAAAATTGCAGTAATTTTAAAGCTATGCTCCCTACCCCTGGATATTCACTTAGATAATAATTCACAAAATATAACACCAGCCATGGGTTGTCTTTAGAGGTAATTTTGTTTGTTAAGCTCTGTAGCTTCCTGTTATGGTTCCTTCTGACCCTGAGCCATACAATGGCATATCAGCTTCCTGAAAATGTACCAAGTATAGGATTAGATGAACTAGCAGTTAAAATTAAAATATTAACTTCAGTGCTTATAAATAGGGAATTGGTACACCAAATGTAACCCTGGCATCTGTTTTCTACAGTCAGATTTGGGTTTGAATTTGACAAGCGATACACTCTCTAGTTTGCCACAGGCTTTCCTTTCCTCCTGCCTATGATGTTAAGCACAGTCCGATTCACATATTTATGCTACTTGCCTCGCCCTTGGAGGCATCTGAGTTTGTAATCCCCAGACACAATACTGCAAAGTTTCTTCCTGCTCTCATACTCTGATTATTTGATTTCGAATGACTGAAATATGTACCCAGAGCCATCAAAACATTAAAGAAAAAAATTCTAACACACTATTCGATATGAAGAAAAGGATTTTTTTAAAGCAAAGACTTTCTGATCTTCAGAAGACATCAGTATTTGTGGAAAAGGAAAATGGGAATGTGGCATCTCCTTAGAATTTAAATGGAGTGAAATCTTTATATTGTAATCTCAAGTCAAACTATCAATGAATGTCTGTGGGACATCAATGACGTGTTTGACATTAAGCTAGACATTGAGAAATATACAAAGAGGTATAACATGTCTGTCACCATCCAAGTGGAAGCTTCTCATCTATTTTATGAGTCAACAATACAGCAACCTTTAAATTTAGCATGTGCCTGGTCCTAAAAACATAGGTTTTTAAAAGTTCAATCAAAATTCTTTTGCTAGGAAGTAAGTAAAATCAAGGAGATATGTTTTGAGGAGCAAAAAGAAGAAAAAAATTATATCCTTTTAGGCCAAATTGAATTAAATGTACAGAAAAATAAATGGTTTATGAGAAAAGGGGATGTTTTTACTTATGGAATTATGTCATTCATTATGCCTCAGAGGCTCAGATAAGGTAGCATGTAATTATTAGTTGTCTCATCTCTCTATTGTTGTCTTCTCTCTATTGCTAGAATTACTCCCCCCAAAATCTGATTATCGCCTTGCCTCCAAACATAGTGCTCTGCTAATTTTGTGTTATACTGGCTGAAACTTGGCTACCCTGTCACAAAGGTGAAGATGTTGTTAATAGGGCTAATAAATTCTATTCAAGTTTATTGATTGCCCTATGCCCTGGGTGTTCTCATGTGTTACCGCCACTCTTGTTTTTCAGGTTCATTGTCTGCCTTCCCACTGTACTGTGAATGACTTGGCTGTGATTTTGTTCACCATCACACCCCTATATCTTGCTGAGATCCTGCACATCATGGGCTATTCATACATCGTTATGACGTAAGTGAATGTTATTGCAAGTGGCATTCTCATTCTTTAGCTGTGAAACTGACTGATCTTGTGGAAATTCTTCAAGACCAAAACCAAGTTTTGTCTTGAATTTGCTATCGAGTAAGAACATCCTTCATATTTTTGAGATCTCCCCTTTTCCTTTAGTAATCACTTATTGGGCCCAGATTCTGAAAATTCCTTAAATTCTAATTTTTGGAGGCTATCTGTTGTAAAAATCTCAAATATATTAATTGGATTATCATAAGCAGTAGTACCTACTGTAGATTCAGAGTCAGAAGGGAGTGTCGGACATATGTAAAACCTTGCGCTGACTGTTTCATGTGTTACTTCTGCTTATCTCACAACCATCCCGTAAGGAAGGCACTGTGGTGCCATTGTGTGTATGAGTAAACTGAGCCTCAGAGCGATAAAGTCAGCCAGAGTGATAAACAGCTGTCTGTGAAATGGCTAGATTTCACACCAAATCTCTGGTTCTAAAATCTTTTCTCTTTTTCATTGTAACTTGTTAAGTAAGCAAATCTAATCCAAGTGAAAATATTTTCATGCTGGTTTGTAAATACAAGGAAGGGAAATTCTAACAAACCTAGTAATTTAAAATTAAAGTCCAGCCTTGAAGTGCAAAATCCATTTGACTTTAATCAAATTATTACTGCTAAATCGCCTTCTTGCAGATGTGAAAATATTTTCCACCATCTGAAAAATCCATTTCTGTAATTGAGATGAGTATGATGCATTGGTTTTTTGCTATAAGAACCTGAAAATTATTTTCCCCACACTTATATTTTTAAAATAATATCTTCATATGGGTAGAAAATGCTAGGTCTTTGTACTGTACTGTGTTTTCAGGTATAACAAATCAAGTATAATTTTTGACTGCCGATATTTACTTCAAAATAAGGAAAGAAGGCTATTTTCTAGGACGTCCTTTCCCTAGAACCATTTCCATTTTCAAATCAGGAAGTGAAAAAAAGGTTTCTAAAAGAATAGGAGGAGGGAATTGAAGAATTACTGGGTATTAGTGTTAACTATATGACTGGATAAAGATCTACATCTGTAGAAAGATGAGAGTTGTGACTGTAATAATTACTGGGAGATGTCTATCATCTTCTATACCCCAGAATTTCGTATTAAAATCCGTTCAGAGCACTGTCTGTCTTCTACCCCCACTTAGCCCCCGGGAATTCCTAGAGCTCCATCTCTGCAGAAGGCAATATTGTGCTTACCAAGGAGAAGAGGAGTTAATCTGCTAAGCTGTTGTCCTGTTATTTAAAAATACGAAATCACTGACAGTATTGATTTTTGGCTCTTTATGAAACTTTAACTCTTCAGAATTTAATGTGCAGAAACTGATGTTTTAAAAGAAAAGGCCTTTCTATTTTGGACAATCTCAGTGCTTTCAGGGTAAACCAGTATTTTGTAAATGGGTTCACTGAATGACAAGCCAACAGATTTGAAGCCAGCTGTCACCTTTTATTAGTCACACCCATAAATCCAGGCCAGTCCTGGGATTGTTCCCAGTGTCCCTGCATCACAGACAGGGTATTGAAGGGAGTCCATGGAGGGACAGTTCCCTTGATTTGGGAATCTTAGGGACTGTCTGTGATCTCTGGATTGACCCGCTTGCAAATTTTCATAAAGGGAAATTGATGGCATATTATTTTTCTTTCCTCCCTCAAATTGTCTGCCTTTCAATCATGTTTTCAGCCAATAACTAGATCTAAAATTCACCTGACCCCATCAATATAATATTCCCATTTTGTCCATCTGCCCCCTCCTTCATAAAGTAATTTTACTTCATAAAGTAATTTTACTCACAGACTCACAACATTACGAAACAAAGTATATAATAACTATATAATAACTATCTTTATGTTTTACCATCAATATGAATTTTAAAAAGTGTCATCAAGAAAATCATCTACAAATATATTTTCTTGAATGTTTAAGTACTACTGCTGAGATGAAACTGAAATGACTGCAGCAGTTCAGCTATCGTGGGCTTTTTGGTGTTCTGATTCTTTCCTCACTAGCAGAGGCAGTGAATTTAACACTCAGATTTGTTCTGACAGGCTGACAACTGATATCACAAGACCACAGCTAAGAGTGGTTTATTACTTTTAGTGGGATTTATTTAATTCAGTCTCACAGCCTGAGGGTGGGGTAAAGATTTAACTTGAAATTAAATTCCAGCAGGAGACCTTTTAATATAAGAAAAATGGGCAGAAGGATAAATGACATGCTCAACTGCAATGAATTTTTTTAAAGCCTATATTTAACATGGAGGAAAAAATCCCCAAAAATCATTTCAGTTGTTTGACAGATATGGAGAGAAAAAGTGTAGATGAACCAATAATGATGATATAAGTTAAAAGAGAATAAAATAAAGTTTTTACCACACTAGAATTTCTTCAATCCATCCAAGAAAAGAAAAATTTCTAGTTTATGAATGCTTTCCGTCAATGTCTGGGTAAGTTGATAAGAAAGCCCAAGTTCTTTTATTGTTTACCTTTAAACTATATAATAATTCAGGATGAAATAGAGTTTAAGCAAAGCCGTGAGTAAAAGTTGCTCTAGTTTTAACATGAACAAGTGAATACTTACACCCCAAAATTTGGTTCATGAAATGGGGTGTGCATTTGAATTATGAGGATAAGAAAAGTGGAGTTATAACAGTAACCTAGACAGGGTTTGTAGCTGGGATATTTAATGCATGTGGGATAGTTACCATTATGGTATTCAGATATCACCACATAGAAAACAAGAGATGCCTCATTGGAAATAGATTCTTGAATATCAGTGTTATATTTTGCTTTCTGTGGTAATGTTTTGGTGACTTGTACTTCCTCTTGTCAAGAAAAAATGACTGATTCATAAAAACTTATTAAACATGAATGTTTTCTATTAAAAGCATATCTAATTCTGAGGCTTTGGGAAAAGCCAAAGAAAGAGTAGAAAATAAATAGAATGGCCTTTGCCACTGGCATTTGTCAGTGCCAATGGCCAATGTCTGTTTAAAGAGAGACATTCTAGTTCTACACTGCTGGTGGGAATGCGAACTGATCCAACCACTATGGAAAGCTGTATGGTGGTTCCTCAAACTGCTAAAAATGGAGCTTCCATATGACCCAGCAATACCACTTTTGGGAATCTACCCAAAGGACACAAAAACACTAATCCAAAAGGATGCATACACCCGTATGTTCATTGCGGCACTGTTCACAATAGCAAAGGTGTGGAAGCAACCCATATGTCCAAAAATAGATGAATGGATCGAGATGTGGTACATACATACAATGGAATACTATTCAGCATTCAAAGAAGATAAACACATGCAATTTGCAGCAACATGGATGGAATTAGAGGGGATCATACTCAGCAAAATAAGCCAGAAAGAAAGATAAAAATATCGAATGGTTTCACTCATAACAGGACTATAGGGAAACCAAATAGGAGAGAGACACTCGGGGGGGTGGGGGGGTGGAGAGGATGATAAGGGCACAAAATGGAGTAGAAAAGGACATAAGGGACCATGAAGATGGATCACGGGTGAATTGGTGGTGGGTTACCCAAGGGGAATACAAAATGTAAAAGATATACATAACAATAAAAATTTAATAAAAAAAAAAAGACATTCTAGTTCAAACCAAGTCTCAGAAATGTGGCTCCAGGTCTCATCAGTCCTGGGGTCCACAGACACACTAGGCCTTATAGACAAAAACCAGGAAGGTCATGGCATTTTTGCTCACTAACCACATACCATGTTTTTGTTTCTCTTCCCTTCTGGAACTTGAAATTTTTATGGCTAAGGAAGACTTCTTTGAACCACACTCTTTGCTAAGGAGCATTTCTGCTTCCCTCTTCCTCTAAAACCCTTTGCTGTTTTCATCGGATTCAAGTGGTTAAAGTATTATCAATAGATTAAAAATAATAACTGGATGAATGGTATCCTATATTATCTTAATTCATGGTAAGCATAGTTGTCTCGGCGATTGTTTCATGGTAAATCCTTGATTCAAGAGAAGTATCTTATAGCTCCTTTTATTAAGTAGTTAGGTCCAAGCACCATAATGTAGATTTATATCCAAAAAACTTTTGTTGCCAAATTAGGCATTATACAAACTTTTCAAATTGTGGAATTAGATTGGACTACACCTCTCTCTTCAGAGGAATGTAACAACCAAATGTTACCTTGAGCTAGTAGTTCACATGCTGTTGTACAGACGTTATTATGTTTTCCCTAAGTATTAAAATATCCCATAGTATCTCTTTGAATTTGTAGTTGGACCCCAGGTTTCCTCATTGCTCAGTTTGTTAGTTTGGGGATTAATGCACAGTCTCTATTAACAACTTTGAACTTCCATAGAAATGCTCATTGTTCAAAAAAAACTGACTCTTGGTGCCAGTTTCACACAATATGGTAGACTAAAAGGTATTTGGCGACAGCATTTCTTTTGGTGCCTCTGATCTCATACCTCTCACAAACTTCCTAATCCAAGGAATGATGATAAAGCTCTCCTAATAACTTATCATCTATTTAATTGATTTATCTGAAGTCTAAGGACCCCAGAGACAATTTACTCAATGCAATTGACTTAAAAATTATTCATTTCTGTTTTGGCCTGACTGTAATTCATCAGTGGCTTTTGTATTTAAAAAGTATCTTAGCAGTGACCTTTGACCCAATGTAGGATAACATTTCCTAATTAAGCAAGCCGAAAATAAATCAAGATTACTTGGAGGGCAAATATTTACCTTTCTCTGGTTCCCAGCATCCTCTCCTTCCATGTGCCTATACTTCCAATCTAAATATATAGGATACAGAGCAATGAACTTCTTCATTTGCTGGGATCTATATTTCTGTGACATCGTTTGCCCCTCAAATTTGCCCCGGTATGGTTCCTCTGTGTCCTTGTCTAGAACCTTTCATGTATAAATTTGAAAGCTTTAAACTCTAAGTAACTTGATACAGAATTGCCTTAATCCAGTGGTTCTTCATTCTGAGATTTTGGTCTGTCCTCTTGGTGGTGGGCTTCACGCTCACACTGTATCTGAAATGCCTGTTGTGGCATGAGGCCTCTTAGCCATAATAAACCATTTCCACAGGAGAGAGAGGGCCTCATCCTAAAGTTCTCCCAGAAAAATGAGGAAGAATTCTTCAAAAATCCCCAGCAAACTTCTCATATCTCACTTGTTTTTATTGCAACCACTTTTGCAGCCAAGAGCACACTAAATGAATATATTCTAAAAAGTGATACATCAGACAGAAGGTGATTTCCTATTTACTAATATCATGTTTAAATACAGGACAACCTTCAACTAGTCTCCAAACAGATTGAAAAAGGGTGAATAAAATGGTTGTAGAGAGAAAAATACCACTTCAAAGGATGACTTTTTCCATTCTTCTCTCTCCCAACAGCCACTTGGGCCTCATTTCTTTCATGAATTATTATGTTGTACTTAAGATAAGCTATATTTAATATGTTTTTAGGGGATCATTTCCTACTTATGCAAAACAGTTTTCTTTAGTCATGATTTTATCTGTTTGCTTCTGTATGTGATTTGGGATCATTCTTTGTCATTTAACAGCTTTTTACTCAGTGGCAGGGAGGTTTTTCACAAAAAGAGTTAAAGTCATTAAGCAAGGGATAGGTGTAAACTCAAAGCAATTTACTTCTTAGGTGATTCGATAATTGAGATATCACCATATCTTTTTTTCATACAGTGAAGTTAAACTGAAGGCCCATCTGCTGATGAGTGGCATAGCCAGATTTTAGGTTAATTAGCTCCCAAGTGCCCTGTATGTATTTATACCATCAAAAGATCAAAAGGTACACATTTGAGTGTGTCTAAAACCAGAGCACCCTTCTACTGCAATCAAGTATATTCATTTTACTAGTCTCGTCTATGTCTTATAGTCAAATCATAAAAGTGTGCTTTTGTAAATACATCCTATGGAAAGTTTTATATTAAAAGTCATTGGTAAGGCATGTCTTAAATATGTTTTCTTACCTTTAGTTTCCAAGTGATGAAAGAAATATTTATTTCTGAAAATCTTTATATTAAAGCATGCTACATCTTAAGCACCTTGAAAGAAAGCAAAGTATCTTATATAGAATATGTGAATATCGACAGAAGAGATTAATATGCAAAGAAATCATTCTTTTTGACTTATAATTCAGCTCAATTTCTATTGTACTTCAAGTCCCCTTCCAAACAAGCTGGCAGGCAATTTTAATCTCATTATAGTCCCTGGGATTGTGTCAGGGTTCTGCAGGATTTATTCAGCGCCAGGACATTGAGGAGAAGGGATAGATTTTGTTCCTGGGTCATCTTTGTCTTTGTGGAATGTTCGCTCACATTATTTTTAAAAGTGAGCCCTGTTATAATGCAAATATATTTAATAGGAGAAAAGCTGTACAGCCATTTTCTTGTGATGTGAATTAATGCTAGAGTTTTTCTTTAGAAACATTCAGACAAGGAAAGAATGTAAAGTCAGTTCCAAAGCAGGGCAGGAAATCACCCCCAAGTGCTGCAGTCTCCACAGCTAAAGTTCTCAACCTCTTATTTTTTTCATGCACACATAATTATTTTAACGTCTAATAAACTGGTGGGTAGGGATTGTTTTCACTTCTTTTCTGTGTTTTTAGTTCTTAACTTAGAAGTTTCTAAATTCAATTTACATGAGTATGTTGACATAATAAACCCTTAAGAAAACCAAGTCATTCAAATAATAAATAAATGTGCCTCATTAATACTATTTTAAGTAGAATGTTGTTTCTAGATTTTTCCAGCGTTTAGGGATTTTCCCTTTATGGAAGAGCCTCCTCCTACCTCTCCTCTCCCCCATCCATTAACAGAAAACTTTTAACCAAAAACAGAGGAAATTTTCTACGGCGCTAGTTGCAATTAGGGTACAGTGGAAATTCATTCAAAGGAGGTTGTGAAACCAATAGAACATTATACAAAAACAATTTGCAAGTTTTAATCTAATATTTGTATTTATCTACCTTTACAACTTGTACCACTTCTCCACATTTTTAATTCTGCTGAAAAGACTAATTGGGTCACATGGTTCTATCTGCCACAGATTACCCATCTCCAACTCCAGGTGGCAATTGGCCAAAGCAGCTCAACCAGAAGGGTAGACAACCTCAGATTTAGCAGCTAAAGAGATCTGTTTCGTTGCAAAGTTTTAGGTATTGCTATTGATTTCAATTTTTTTCCTTCTTAACTCACTCTTGCAGTCCAAAGACTCTTTATACCTTTGAAGCTACTTATCCATGGACTACACATGAAAACTGATAATTATATTCTACATTCTGCTTATAAATTCTCTCTTGAATTTTATCTAATGTTTCTCTATTTTCTTTAGGGTTGGGGGAAATGGATGAAGACTGTGGAACTGTATTAGGAAGTAACCTTGAAAGTAACTATTCCCTGAGTTGAGCTCCACTGTGGTATAAGGCAAGGCCAGTTTTGGCTGAACCAAAACTATAGCCAATGTTCCCTACTGAGGGAGATGCAGTGAGAATCAGGCTCTTCTGGGAGCACCATGCACCACAGTGTGCTTACTGCACAGAAGTAGAACTAGTATCTGGAAGAACGCATAACCTCACTGGTCAGTTAAAATTTAGATATTTCAGAAACAAAGAAAACAGGAAATATTACACACGCACACACACACACACGCGCGCGCACACACACACACACACACACTAGAATACTACTCATCAGAATTTAAGAAAAAAAGATGAAATCCTGTCATTTTCAACAACATGGATGAATATAAAGTATTACGCTTAGTGAAATAACACCCACGTTAGTGTAATATATCCTAGAAAACATATTTGTGTTTTTGATGGAAGACACATTATTTAACTTCTGATTCTACTTCTTTCATTTTTCCAATAATTATGTACCTTTGTTTTACTGAATATTCCAGAAAATCCAGAATGTATTTAGAACTTTCCCTCTTCGGGACAAAAATACACCAGAGTATTAAATCGTAATTATTATATGGCTCTGAGAATAACACTGGTCAACAAATTTTTACAAAAGTCATGTTACTGAAATAAAATTAGTCATTTCCTATCAATTTGTATGTGCTCAACATGAATATGACAGTCAAATTCTAATTTTGGCTCTAGTTTTTTTTTTTGTAATCTGCAATAAATGGATATTTATATCACAGAATGCATGCCAATAGTAATAGGCCTATGGTTAATACCTGTAAAAAATCAAGTCATAGACTACTTCTTAGATGTCTTTGCTTGTCTATTGTACAGCTGTTCAGGAACCTATCTGGGGAGTGTCCAGCAGTAGTCAGCCAGCATTGTAGTGGACCATTTTCTCTGGTGTCTTTGTTCTATTGATGTGATATCTTGATGAAAACATTTGCCATGTTCATCACTAACCATACCACAGTTTTCAGGGAAGAAATCCAGATGGGAATGAAGGAAGTGGGCCTTTAGAGACATATTGCAGCCAAGTTTCTGATACTGCATCAGCATGTCTTCTACTGGTTCCTTGTAGTTTTCTGCCCTAACATTCCCAAGAAAGTTTGTAGACACTAGGCGAAAAGCATTCCATGCTTGTTTCTCATCACCCTGCAGCAAGTTGTTGAACCAGTCATCTTTGAAGAGCTCTCGAATCTGAGGACCCACAAACACTCCCTCTTTAACCTTTGTTTCACTGAGTCGAGGATATTTTTCATGCAGGTATCAGAAAGCTGGTGGGGTCCGGTCCATGGCTTTCACGAAATTCTTCATCAAACCTAGTTTGATGTGAAGGGGTGGTAGCAGGATTTTGTGAGCCTTCACCAGAGCTGGGTGCTGGATATTCTTCTCTCCAACTGCTACATTTTGTCTGCAAGTTCATTCCTTCCTCAAGTAGTGCAGTTCACTTGCTCGGCTATCCTTCTAACATAAGAAACACATGTATTTTACATATCCCTGCTGCAGTCCCATTAAAAGGGCAACCAGCTTCAAATCACCACAGACGTGCCAGCTGTATTGTTATACTCAATGGAATTCAGTAGCTGCTTTAAGTTATCGTATGTCTCTTTCATGTGGACAGCATGCACTACTGGAATAGATGAAAGACGGTTTCCATTGTGCAAAAGCACAGCCTTAAGACTCAGTTTCAAAGAGTCTAGAAATAGTCTCCATTCTTGTGGGTCATGAGTGATTTCTAAGGCATGCATGAGGCCCCCACTATCCAGAATACCAGAGTACTTTCCTTTCTGAAGAAAGGCTCTGACTGCTGGTGGTGCTTTCGATATAAAGTAATTATGACATCATCTTGTAGAAGATTCCATTGTTGGAGTCTTTATGCATACAAGCTGGGGTACAGGCCAGAGGTGTGGGGTACAGGCCAGAGGTGTGGGGCAGCGAGAGGGTTCACCAGAGACAGTGGGGAGCAGAACAGGCAGATCGATGGAAATACACTGCTGAGGGGAGCAGCCTGCGAGGCAGGAGAGGTCTGCCATGCCATGTGGGACTCTCCCCTGCCAGGCACTGAACTGACGTTACAGCTGCAGACAACGCCACAGTGCAGCGCTTAACCGCTGCGCTACCAGGGAGGCCCCATTGTTGGAGTATTGATGATGCAATCAACTCTGGATGATGTATGCATGATGGTATTACGCAATGTGATGCAATATTACATCATTCTAGGCTGATTTAGGATGTTGTTGCAGTCCTACTGGATACATTTACAGGTGAAAAATATAAAATGAATTATATAAAATACCTTTAAAATGCGAGCTAATAAAAATTTTTCAGGGTTATATTCATGTTCAGCACTCCAAGATACTACAGATTAGGGTCTTTTTAAGTCAGTAATGATCTCAGTGTTGACCAGTGTAAGTTGTGCATATATAGCCTATTTAGAGTTTTCTTGGTGCTTCATTTGCCTATTTCTGTGTGCCTTGTCTTAGAATGACTTGGAAAAATCACATACAGTACAACGAATGACCTTTTAGTTCAGGTTCCATCCATACTTTTCTGATAGCATTATTTCAGTATTGATGTGTTACCCAAAAGAAAATCAATTGGGTGACAACATGAACTCACAGTTTTAATTATACATTTCACAAAGCGTGATAGAATGCTTAATATAATGTACAGGTGGTAAATTTAGGAAGTTTTCAAACCGTCACATAATTTTTATAAAAGATTATTTAAGCAAAACTCTTTCAAAGTAATTTACAAAAAAAACAATCCTTTTTATGGAGTGAAATTTCTTCATATAACCCAAGTTTTTATGTATAGTTAACTATACAACCACATATTCAGTGTAGGGGAAATATAGCTCCTCCACTTATATAATTTTACACCACCTTGCAAATAATAATGCATATTGAAAAGGTCCACTGTATATACTTTTATATTCAGTTTCTAGTTGGTGTTTTCTAGAATGATGGACTTTGACATGCCTTTTTGATTATTTTTTTCTTCACAAAAACAAATGAATCTAAAAAGATAAATACTTCTAAGAACAACTTTTAGATATTTAAATATGTCACAAGTAGCAATGTACCTTCCCAAGAGCACATAGTATCCCATTTTCTAAAAATTATCTTCAGAGAATAAAGAGGAAAACTTGGTGCTGAAAGCAAGCTCTGCAAAAATGTGTGTTAAAAGAGCTTTGATTTATGAAAGGGTAAGATTGCTCCAGAGCCATTCATTACTTGTAGTAAATGAAACTACATATGTGTAATATATATATATATATATATATATATATATATATATATATACACACACACACACATATATATATTTAACAATTGCTTTTCACTACTTTTTATCATCTTTATGGAAATATTTTTACAGAGGGCTAATAGAGAACTTCAAAGAAGAAAAAGTGCTCATTTTCAGAAGTTAAGATTAACCAGAACCAAATGTAATGAAAAAATATTAATATAATTTATAACCATTATTTCCTTACCTCTGAAAAAGTGATATAAAGTTATGTTCTCTTCATTTTTGTTTTATAAAAATACAGTAACTTAGAAGCCACATGTAAATATTGTGAAATGTTAATTAGGCTAATTCTTCCTAAATATTAGGTATGATTAGCAAAGATTATTATAAATTAAATGGAAATCAATTTTGACTTGTTTAAGAAGAATACATGCTCATTTTTACATAGATATTAAGATCTTGTCACTTACTGAAAGATCAATAAAGGATGTTCATCTGAAGAAAGAAAATTGAACACAAAAAAGTTAAAAGAACAGTGTATATACAGAGAACTTATTAAAAATGTGTTTGTAAATTTAATCAAGCATTTGCTATAAAGCACAAATATAGTTAAAATTTTATTCTTATGAAAGATTGGAAAGACATCTATAAAGGAGGTAGAGGTAGTATGTTGTTCAGTGGGTAGTTAAAAATGAAACATTTCTCATATAATTCAGAAAAAAGGACATACTGGATAGCTGTGACTGAGAAAAGATACTGCTATTACATATGATTAATAAGTAATGAGTACTATCTAGAGTATATAAAGAACTCCTACAAATAAACAAGAGAAAAGCAAGCAACTTACTAGAAAGATGGGCCTATGATAACAAAAACACAATATATAGTAAATTCAGTTTCGATGTTAAATCTCACTAATAATTATGAAAATGTAAGATAACACCTAACAGAAAAAAATCCAATTTTAATAAAAATTTGCAAATAACAAGTATTATCTGATTTCAGTTCATAACCCCACTAGTTATTAGTCATGTCACCAATAGCAAGTCATTTAATCTCTGTGTCAGCTTCCTCTTATCAGTAAAATAAGAACATTATCTCAGTTTTTGTTGAAGAAATATTGACAAAGATGAGGGAACACAGGACCTCTCCATCACTACAAACAGAGGCATAAATTGGAGCCCCTGCATTTAAGAGGAAGCTTTGTGATGTCTAGTAAAGGTGGAAAATGTGTATAATTCGAACTTTTAACAAGCAGAATGCAATCATTAAATACCTATAGTTTTCCTCCTGTGTCAGGTTCCATCTCAGCCACACATTTCTGGTATGTCTGCAGTCCTTTGGGTTACTTTAAGATACAAAGATAACTTCATTTCAGCATTTAACACTTGAATGCTCCGCCCTGTCTACAAAGTCAGAGCCTCTTTTGTCTGTCCCCAGTTCCAGTCTATTGTAGGGGAAAAGCCTACAATAAAAAAGGAAAATCAGGACCCTTCTTTTTCTCTGTTATCTCACTACCATGCTTCCTCCTCCAGCATGTGAATGACCATTTTTGGTTTCTGGAAGATAATTTTATGTGCTATATTTGAGCAAATGAAAATGTGTTCATTTGGATCCTATAGAAAACAAACAAGATAGAATTAGAAGTGGAAAAGATTTATTGGGGATAACACCAGGGAAAGATAAAGCTAAAAAAGAGTTCAGACTCTAATGCATACTTTTAAGTGGAGATAGAGAAGGAAAAAAGATTGAATGAGAAGAGGCTGAGACTGTACTGTGGATCTGAAAACATGTTGGCAAGCCCAGTGGCGTGCTCTGGCAAAAACATTGGTCAATGATGACAGAAATGGTCAGGCCAAAACCAGACTTTGGTTTGGAAGCTGTGAGGAATCCTGGAGATGGTACATCTTCAGGCTGTCATCTGACTGCACCTCTCATAGCAATTCTCCCACAAAACTAGATCTGAGCAGAACTTTACTGGGGATCCAGAGAAATGACTGGGATTGGTCACACATGACTGGTCCCATCATGGGTTGGCATCAATGCTATCTAATCTGAACAGGCAATTAAAGCTAATTCACTGTTTTGTGGGTGCTTCTATGATTTTATAGAGAGCCTCTTGATATTGCTCATCAGCCAGTCTGTTGTTTGGGATTTCACTCCATGCAGAGATAGCAAGAGTCCCTTTTAAAATCCTCCCTACATCTATGTTCCTTAGATGCAGTGATTCCATTTCTCGAGAAAATGTATACCCAAGAGTGGCTTTTAAAGTATTGCTTATAATATTGAAAAGAGGAAAAAGTAGAAATAAACTAAATATCCATGAGTAAGAGAGTAAATAAATAAATTTATAACAGTAGTACATAGCTGTGGTTCTCAATCTTCAACATCAGAATCATCTGCAGAGCTTGTCAAAACACAGATGACTGGGCCTCATCCCCTGGAGTTTCTGATTCAGTGGTTCTATTATAGAATGGGATCTGAAAATTTGCATTTTTAACAATGCTGCTGATTCAGGGTCCACATTTTGAGAACTCCTGTTACATTATATTGAAAAACTAGATCTTTCTATAGCATTGTAAGTAAATCTTCAAAATTATTTAGATTTCAAGTATGGCAATGGCAAATAGAACTTTTTGTTTTAAAAGCTCTGTCATAGTCTTACCTTAATATTGTATATGGTGAAAGAGAATTAAACCTTTGAAGGAGATGAGTAGAATGAATTAGATATGCAAACTCTGACTCTGTAGTCTGTATCTTAAGAAACTAATCCAGATCAATTCAATAATGGCTATGACTCATTGCTGTGACACTAAATGCATGGTCTGTTATTCATAGTTCTTTTAAAATATGAATAAGGACTTATTAATTTTCTCAGTTATAGTTGTATCCATTGTGTTATGCCAGTCTAGTTTGAGAATATGACTTAGCAAACTCTTCCAGGCTGGCAGAATCAATGGTTCACCACAATAGCTTAGTCATTTCTATTAAACAATTTGTTTACTGGCATCCTGGAGACCTGGTCAATTAGGGATTTTTTAGTGTTAGGCATCTACTTTTCCCACAGAAAAGAAAAAAAATCTCATTAAACATGGCATTTTAATTAAAAGCTATTAAGTACCAATTCCTTCTGACTGAAGCAATAATTTTGAGAAAAAAAATTCTTTATTAAGGGATGCATTCTTTGAAATAGAACCAAGTTCAGCTACTAATAATAAAAATCACTGTTAACTTCATTAAAAACTATTTACAACCACATTATATTCTAAATTAATGCTACTAGTTTGCTTTGTTCTGTCTTGTTTTAAACATCTACGATGCTGCTGGCAATGTTCGCCAACTGAGTTTTTTCAGTGTTTTTCACTCCTGACCATTGCCTACTCTTTTCTTTCTAACTAGAAACTAGTGGGATGTTCCTATTGCTTTTGCACTTCATTCCAGCATTCTAACTCAGCAAAAAGCAAGGCATATCCACAATAGAGTATTTAATTCAAACTGGAGATGGAGGCAGGAGGGGGGTTTGGAGTGAAAGTTAAAAATGTGAAAATACCTTAGTTGCTTGCATGCTTAAAATCTCCATTCATTAAAATCAACCTATTTCGATGAGTTTACTTCATCATTATAAATAGCAGAGATATTACCAGACAGAATCTGGTGTAAACCCCATGCAAATGACTTTTATTGAACATGTACTGTGCACATTTTAGGAACTGTATCCTACCTAAATAATGCAGGAGCATGTGATGCCTGCCAAATCCCACACAATGTTGAAACCCCAGTTAGTGTTTTATCTTTAAAGAGAGAGCTCTACGTCCTTTTGGCAGCTGATGAGTTCAGATAGAAAACATGCCAAGAGTGTGGACCGATGCATTATCACACGCACACCCCTGCCTCATCATATGCCATAACATTGGCAGGCAGAGCCCAGAGCTCTTTAAGAACAAGAAGCAGCTCATAAATAATGGTTGAATCACACAAGGGATAATTAAATGAGACAACTGAATGCCAATGGACTCCCCAGTGGAAAATACTCCTCAGTGAGGGTGGTTCCTGCCTCTCCTTGCTTTCTTTCCATTTTTTTTTTCTTTTCTCAGTTTCAGTTCTGACTAGCAGTTCATTATTGTAGGTGCTTTTCAAATGGAAGACTTTTTTTTTAAATCGTCAAACTCTGCAAAATATTTTGAGGCATTTTTATATTTAAGAGTGTTCCTTCAATATATAAAAGCATACAGATATATTCTTATTTTAAAATATTTTAGCTTTAACCTCACCATTCTAATGACATTTACCTGTTTGACAAACCAAACAGGGATTAACACTCCTGAAAAGCAAAAGAAAATTACATAATGTGCAAAATCTCACAGAGTTGTCCTCCCCACAGTGTGAGTGGAATTCATTCATTCTTTTCATTTAGGATAAACACACATCAATGTTATAGCTGCCTCCTCATTCTTAAAAAATGAGATTCACAATGAATTTCAATGTTTCTCCACCAACCTCCTCCGAATTCTTTTTCAGAAATGCTTAATGTTTCTGCCTTGACAGCTTTGTGCTCAAGGTTGACAGGATATTTTTAGTATCCCAATATTTTAAAGGCTCAAAAAAGTCTAGCTCTGGTTTGCTTGTTTATGAAATACATTTAGCAGACAATTACAGTTGGTTTAATATGCATTCATTGCTGTCTAAGGGGGAAAAATTGCCTTCAGCTTTTTTTGGCAAAATGAAGAGAAATATGCATTCACTCATGCTGAAGCCACTGAGAATGGGGCATGCTCGCCAATCACTGAGTGTGCTTCTTGAAACAGTAGAAAGAAGGAGCTATAGAAGGAGGTAGACCTGCTTTTGCTCTATTTCTTGATCAATACAAGGAGACTGGGGTCCTGTCCTGGTCCATTTAATTTAGTAGTGCCAAGATAACCCTGCAGAACACTGCAAAATTATACCTCACTTTTAGTCAGGGCTCTGAATAGCTGTGTGAAAATATGCTTTGTCACTTTGGTCAGTCATCAAATATTTATTTAGCACCTATAATGTGCCAAGCCCTGTAGTCTGTTTTGGAGCTAAAAATGTAAGTAAAATGAAACTAGCCACTGCCCTCTTACTCTCCAGCCAGAAGGACAGATATGAAGAAATAATTAAAAGATCAGTGCTACTCCTGACATAAGATAATATAATTTATACATTATCCTAAGGTGAAATACAGAACACACATCTATGTTGAAAAACATCAAACAAAACCAAAATGACAATAGTTCAATTTAAAAGAAAAGAACAGTATTTTTCAAAAGTATCACTTTTTTGATTGATAAACAAAAGCTGGAGAAATTTTATGAATTAAATGACTAAGATAACCAAATGAGGCTAGACTGTATCCTGTCCTAGTGGTGGAATTAGCAAAAGTTGTATATAGATGGTAGTTAGGTATGAATAAAATATCGATCTTAAATTTACTGAAATCAATAATTGCAGTGGTAATGAAACTTAATATCTCTATTTTAGGAAATGCACAAATGTATTTAGGAATAAAAATCTAAGATATTTACAATTAATAATTAAATGGTTCAGAAAATAATATTATGTGTGTTCATGGTATGTGTGCATGAGAAGAGGGAAGAGAAAAAGGGTAGAAGGGAGCTGTAGATATGTACACCATCTTCCTAATCCTCTCATCTATCCTTGGGCACTTAGGTTGTTTCCATAAGTTAGCTATTGTAAATAATGCTGCAATGAACACAGGAGTCTATAAAATCCTTTGAATTACTGTTTATGCATTCTTTGGATAAATATCTAGAAGTGAAATTGCTGAATTATATGATAGACTTTTTAATATTTGAGAAACCTCCAGACTACTTTCAATGAGTATTGGACCAGTCTACATTCCTACCAGCAGTGTACACATATTCATTTTTAACCAGAACCTTGCAAAACTTGTTATTTCTGGTCTTTTTGACATTGATATGTTGATGCTACCAGCTGAGTTAGTAATAATCTCAGTAAGCAGATATTAAAACCTTTAATAGGCATTCTTTCAAGTATTTTCTATATCCTTTCTATGAAGAATTAAAATTATTAAATGGTAACAAAAATAAGTCTATATACTTCATAGCAATAATAATCAACTATACGAAGATATACATTATGAAAAACTGGACACATTTATTCAATTTCCAGCAAACACCATTTAGAAACGGAATTAAATGACCATACAAAGATAGCTATAAGCAAATATTTTGACAGGAAGAATGTGAAGAATTAGAACAAATAGCTTAGGAAACTACAGTGTATATTTGTGAGAGAGAGAGTATGTGTGTGTAATGGTGTCATTTTCCCCCTACTGCTGAAATTGTCAAAAGCTATAGAACGAGGTAAGACTTCTTGAGGTAACCTATAGCCCTGGTTCTAGAGGTTGATGAAAAATTCTTGGGGTAAAAATTTATTATTTTTTAAGGAATTGTAGATGTACCAGCATAATGAGATCTTTTCAACTATATCTTGTTATGATGTTTTTCTGAATGGGAGGTCTTATACATAACGAATAGCTTTTCATAATAGCTTATATTTAGAGTATCTTTCATCCATGTATAAGAAACCAAATTTCTAAATGTTAGCTTTCAGAATTGCTAAGCAGTGGAATGAGTTATAGAGGGACATTTTACAATGTTTTTTCCCTGCAGGTCCTCAAAACAGGGAAGAATTTTCATTTGGGTTGCTTTTGATGTGATTCGGCCAAAAACAAAAGAGATACAGATTTCTAACACTTACTTTCTTTCACCGTGATTCTGTGAACCTCTTTCATAAGCTCAAGAAAGTGAGCTTTCAAATATTTGAAGACTTGGCATAAGAATATAAGAATACCAAGTTAATGAATTTAACATATTTAAGCCCTCCAAAAACTCACCATCTTTAATAAAAAGAAAATTCATATCTTACTAAGATAACATCATAATAATTAAATTCAGTTCTCAAAGTGAATAATTCATCAACAAATGCCATGGCAGTGCTACACATTTCACTTAGGTTGGTCTCTCCTTTAGGGTTACAGCTCGATAATACTGATGCAAAAGTCAATGACCACTGAGTTACTTACAATAACATAAAAATAAAACAGTAGACATCAACAACAGGATGGAAGTTACCAGTGGGGAAGAGGATAGAGAATGGAAGAGAGGATAGAATGGATCTAATGGATGCTAGTGAGTTTTTTTAATAAATCAAAAATATATGTACAGATGCAAGGGGAAAAAGGGGGGTGGAGAATGACTACTGGGAAACAAGTTATAGGGTTTTTGAATTATCCAAATGACAGTTATCCAGGGAAATCTAAGTTGCATCATGGAGGTGGTGACATTCCATTGTGATTAGTTTGTAAGTCATTCATTTCAGTTTTGGAGAAAGAGCTCTTTTCACATTTTGAATTTGTTAAAAATAAGATACACCAAAATGGAGTAGAAAAGAACACAAGGGACCACGGAGATGGATCACGGGTGAATTGGTGGTGGGTTACCCAAGGGGAATACAAAATGTAAAAGATATAAATAACAATAAAAATATATATTAGAAAAAAAAATAAGATACACCTATTCATTAACAACATAACCTCTGAGAAGTCAATACCTACAACAACTCTACCCAGGTACAATATTATATAATCTGTATCCCAAGGCCATTCTGCTAACTAGAATTTTGACACTAGCTGAAGGAAAAATGAATAGCCTGAGCCACCCAATCAGTGTACTGTCATAAGCCTCCTAGCAGTTACATAGGACATATTTTTCTTTTAATTACTGATTCAGAAGGGACTTCACAATGAAGAGGTTGGCGTGAACTTCTGGGCATTGAGGTGACCCTGACATCTTTTAATTTTGTTATGTATTTCATCAGGTACTGGCTATACATGAATTTCATTAAACTCAAAATATATGCTAGTTTAATGATCCCTATCTTTAATTATTAGTAGACTTAATAAGGTGTTTTATTTACTTAAAATAGCAT
The DNA here is from genome assembly GCA_004024925.1 of Scalopus aquaticus. Classification (NCBI taxonomy): domain Eukaryota; kingdom Metazoa; phylum Chordata; class Mammalia; order Eulipotyphla; family Talpidae; genus Scalopus; species Scalopus aquaticus. The sequence goes on along the minus strand of PVIJ01001217.1, from coordinate 122,925 downwards.
TTTATTGTACAAAAAACAAAGAAATTATACCTTTTTGAAGTCAAAATTAATACTTAAGTCATAAGGAAATGGAAGTTCTTATGTTCTCAAAATTGACTCTAAATTTTATTAGCCTTTGTGCAGTTACTGTCATGAAATGTATGAATTCTTTGCATAATTGAAAGAAAATCAATTTCCCATGTGATTCTCTAGAACTCATAAACTTATTGCTAATTGGCATGGAGAGCTAAAACAAACACATAAATTATCAATGAATTGTTTTAATTTGCCCAATTGCTTTACCTTAAAGAGTCACATTATAGATGCATTAAATGAGAAAAAGGCAGAACAAAAGTGTACGTATAGAGCAAGGATTTTTCTCTAAAAAGTTTTAAATAGCCTACAAACTGCTCCATTCATTGGCACACCTTGCCATTGAGATAGAGATAAGTGTAACTTTGATTGTAAAAACCGAAGACACAGAGTGGTAGAAATATTTGTAATAGGATAGTAAGCCATCATTGAATAAAGGGCAAAACCTAATTCTATACATTTTTCTCTTCAAAATTTATTCACTGAATTTTGCTAACACTCACAGGAAGAATAGCTGTAGTAACTAGAACCTCTACCCTCGCTCTGAGGAAGACCACACCCATTCCATGAAGGCTCATAGATTCCCTACCCCCCACTTTTACCTGACACTAGACTAGCTCACCCTTTCCCTGAGAAACTCTTTAGGTACTCCATCTGACTCCTCCTGGGAATATGCCTTTACCTTGTGTAACATAAATAATCTGAGCTGGGTATAAACTCTAGGCTAGGCAGGAAGGAGGTAGACTGCTGGGGTATGTAGTACTTGTATCCATGGGAATCTGAATTTTGAAAAACAAAAACATCCAAATTTAAGAGAATTTACTGATTCATATCAGTATTTTTGTAGAAAGCTTGACTTCAGTTAATGGACATTGGGAGCTGTTTCTCTGTATTTCTCTATTGTGCATTCTGTGTCTTTGCCTTCACCCTCAAATTCCACAGACTATTCCCACAGCTCAGGAGTCTCCCCATTAGTACCACACATCCCTCAAAGATGGTTGTATTTGCTTGCCAGGACTGCTGTAACAAAGTATCATAGATTGGTGACTTAAACAACAGAAAAATTTTCCTCAGAGTGCTAGAAGCCAGAAGTCTAAGATTTATGTGTCTTCAGGGTATTTTTCATTCTCAGTCCTCTCCCCTTGACTTATAGGTGACTGTCTTCTCCTTTTTTTTGTCTTCGCATAGACATTCCTCTCTGTGTGTCTGTCTTAATCGCCTCTTTTTATAAAGATATTAGTCACATTACATACGAACCTAACCATATGATCTCACTTTACCTTTATTACCTCTGTCTCCAAATACAGTCATCCTTAGTTGACTAAGGATTAAGACTGAAGTGTATGAATTTGGGGAAGACACAATTCAGACCATAACAATGGTAGTTGATGGGTGGTCAAATGAGCAATTTAGACATGTAGTGTGAAGTTCCTGGGAAAGAGTGATGATCACTATGATAATTTGTGTGAAACATAAAGCTCCACTTCTACAAAAGTTGCAGCAATCATGTAGTCACTGATGCTGTCAGTGATAGGATCATAGACATTCTTGCATTTATTATGATGACAGAGGTGAGTTTAGATTGTCATGGGCCCATCCTTAGAACTGAGAAGAAACTCTAAATCACATGGAAAATAGGAAAGTGATGTTTAAAAAGAAATGTGAAATACTGTTAGGAAGGGGCAAGGATATTAGATCACCCTAAAGAAAACATATGTACTACATTATTTCAACATAAAAATGCCACAATCTTTCAGGCACCAGAAAGAGAAAATCACTTTCTTATATCCACCATAGTAATAATTACTGACCCAACCCCCCCCCAAAAAAAAAAAAACGGCTGTAGGAATGCTGGTAACAAAATATTGTGGTGTATCAAAATATTACCTTACAGACTACATATTAATTAGGATGGAAATCTCTGCTAGTTACCCCTTAGTAAAAGAGATCAAAGTTTGCAATCTGTGAGACACAGATATCACAATATCACCTTATGTAGTACTTCCAATCCCCACCCCAATGTTTAATTTGGATCTAATCATAAGGGAAGAATCCAAAACGAAGAAAATTTTTCAAGACAATTGGCCGGATATCTTTAAAAATGCTAATATGAAAGACACAAAAGGACTGGCAAATCATACTAGATTAAAGAGACTAGAGAAACATGAAAAGTGAAATCTAACATGATTCTTGGTTGGCTATTAAATATAATAAAACAAAAATATAAAATATCATTGGGACAATACAGAAATTTGCATCTGAGCTATATAAAATTTAATAGAATGTCAATGTTAAATGTATACAGTATAATAACTATATTTTGTTTATGGAGGAAAATATCCTTTTTCTTAGCTAATACTTGCTGAAATATGTTCATGTATATTTAAATGATAAAAATCTCATCCTTGTAGAATTGGTTTTCTTTTGGAAGTGAGATAGATGTTATCCCGTTTTAAAAAAAAAAAGGCTTTCGTGTTTATTTTCTTGAAAGTCTGGTTTTTTTTTGTTTTTGTTTTTTAAGATTTATTCATTTATGCATACAAGCTGGGGTACAGGCCAGAGTCGCGGGGCAGCAAGAGAGTTCACCAGAGACAGAGTGGGGAGCAGAACAGGCAGATCAACGGAAATACACTGCTGAGGGGAGCAGCGGGCAAGGCAGGAGAGGTCTGCTGCGGCATGTGCATGTGGGAATCTCCCCAGCCGGGCGTCGAACTCACATCACCACTGCCTACAGCTCCACAGCACAGCACTTAACTGCTGTGTCACCAGGGAGGCCCGAAAGTTTCAAGTTTTTAGGATGTCAAGTAACTATTGATATCCCTTTGGTTTCTTGAATTTTTCTTCTTTAAAATGAATAATATATATTATATGACGAGAGAATGTATAGAATATGACCTAGAAAAAAATAAAAATTTGTAGAACCTGCTTGTAACCTCCTCAACAAAACTCATATTTCTTTATGTGAAAGGTAAATATACCAATGTAGGAAATTGGGGTGTACTATAAAAACCTATCTGGAATTTTTTATTACCAAAGATCCACAATTGTTTTTCTTCATATATCCTTTTTAATATTTTGTTCTTTTCCTCCCCTCCCATAAAAAATAAAAATTATCTGATTTATTTTGTCAAGTTTTTTAAGTGATAACTGAGCATCTTCTTTGTGATTTACAAGAAATCTTTTCTAATAACATGAGAAAATAGCCAAGAGGAAAAACAGAAGTTTAGACTATGCTTACACAACTAGCCACCAGATTCACCGCAAAATTTAAGAAGATTCACTTCTTGAAAATAATAAAGTGATGATCACGTGAAGTTTGGGTCTATATTTATGAACAGTGGAGAAGAGAATTCTTACTTTGCTTTGAAAAATCTATAAATATGATAGGTATAAAGATATGTTTCTTGAATATGTAAAGTTTTTTTTTGTTTTTGAGAAATTTAATAATAGGAACTCAAAACTATAACTAAATTCCATAAAACATAATATCCACTCATGCCCTCATTGTATATTACATGACAAATATATAGCCTAATTCACTAATACTACTTATCTTCTTACAAGAAATAATATGTTTGTTATTAGTCCTTATTTATGTGATAGACCCTTATCCAGAAAAGTCAGTAATTGCATTAGAGAGCTCAAAATATTTCCAAGAGTTTCCAGTTCTTTTGCACCATTCTAGCTAATTTTCATCCACGGTTTCTTTTACAAATCTACATTTGACTTGTTCTTCTTATATAATGAGAAACTGACAAAAACTTTTTCAGGTAATCACCATTACATTTCAACACTTTTTTTTTTTAAAGGAGGATCATGTATTTATTAATTCACTCAATTTTTGAGTGCTACCTACTATTTGGTAAACTATAGAGTATTGGAAGTTACATTAAAATTTTGTAGCTTAAACTAAAGGCAACTTTTAAATGTATCTCACAGTTCTACAGTTTGAGTTGAACTAAGTCTGGTGGTTCTTCTGTCCCACATGGTATCAGATTGGGGTGTAGTGTCTATACTTAACTATGCCATGCTCAAAATGGACTTTCACTTGACTAGCAGGAAATTCTTGTTTTGAACTGGAAGGTCAGATGGGCTGTTGACTGAAGAGATCACCCTCCTCCATTTAGCCTCACCATACAGCTCTGCTCACAGTTGTGATGGATAGTCCCAAGAAAATTCTTAAGTCCAGCCTTAGATGTTACAAATGTGACTGTCACATCCTATTAGCCAAGCAAGTTATAGGAATAGCCCAGATTAGAAAGATTTGTAGGAACAAAAATCATAGTATTTACTGTGTATATACTCAACAGTAGAAGTCTCAATTTGAGAAACAGTCATTTTAATGGAATACTATACAATAAAGAAAATGAACAAATTAATAGCAACCACATGGCAAATGTTGTGGTAAATTGCTATGAAGTGCCTATTATTTAGTCTCTCAAATTACCAACTGCATTTGACTGTATAAATGTATCTTGGTTGCTTTCACTACTTTAGTGAAATGACCTTCTTTGATGCCCCTCTTGTGTCATTATTCTGCATCTACGTGATGTCCTTCTAATTTGCTTGCCTTAAACAAAGGTGATCTCAGAGATGGATAAGAGATACATGAACACCAACTATTAGGCAGCTCTCAATCTGCAGTCTGAGACCAAAGGACAAAGAAAGATTTTTGGGCATCTGCAGATTTAAATCAGAATGAGAACGATCCATCCCATTGAATAGCCAAAGGGCTTAGGGTATAGAGAATAGGTGCCAGAGAGAACCCTGAGCAGGGAATGTATGATACACGGACAACATGCTTTCATAGTTTAGAGTCTTGGAAAGTGATGCACAGTCAAGATCTTGGAAATGTACAGACATCTGGAAAGGGAGAGACCTTCCACACACAAAGTTCCGAGGGTTGTCAACACTTCTTTAAATGTCATTTAGAATGTGAGTGACAACTCTAAATGTCCTCTAAATGTCCCTTTTATATGGGGAAGTAAGATTTGTGCACAAGTAACTCAAATAGTAGTCAACCTGTTAAAAAAAATTGAGATTTTAGTAAAGTTATATGCCTCAGAGTCAGAATTATACACCAAATATCCTAATTTCTACATTTTGTCACCTGAGAATTTTGTTATCTATGATGTAACTAGATTAATCCTTTTCAAAATCAGGTCTTATCTCCAAAATGAGTATAACAATAGGTACTGAACATGATTTTTGTAAAAATTAAGAGATTAATAGATGTATAGATTAATATTTGTATATGTACATACATACACATACATGTCTGTGCACACATACATTATCAGTGTTGGGTTTAAAATAATTACTGAATAATAATAGCTGTTATCCCCAGAAGAGACATGTTAAGACACACACACACACACACACACACACACACACACACACACACACACACTCAAATAGCCTCAGCTCTTGGGAAAGACATCAGCATTTAGTCATATGATAAATATAAGCAGAAGAGTAGATTTGTCATTTAACCACAAGGATAGGAGCTGACCATCAAGGAAGAAAATGGAAATTCTTTTGGCTCAAATATGCCACATGCCACATGGCAGTAGATGCTAGATCCTATCATAATACTTTCCAAATGGGTTGTGCCAAACCACAATGCTGTCAGCAATGTGTAAATATATAAAGTTCACAGAAATCATGCTTACATTAGGCATTATCATTTTTGTAAATTTTGGCTCCTTTAGTCTTTTATGAGATGTTTAATTAATTTTCAGGTCTTTGGGAGGTGTTTAATTTTCATGGTTTCTAGGTGATATTTGACTAGTATGTGTTATAGAGCTGTTCACCTGAACCAGTTTTCATTGCAGTAGAAATTGATGAGGCTCATTAACATAGCATGTAAAATAGAATAAGGATTTTTTTGTTCTCTAAAATGGTATGTACTTAATCCAGAAGTGCTCATGTTGTTCTGAAGCTCCTCATAAACCATTTGCAATTATCCACAAAATGTGCTTCCCAAGAGCATTTTGAAAACTTAAAATTGGGGGTTATTTTCACACTTCCCAGTGTTTTCAGGCTTTTACTGGGTCTTAAATTAATGAAAAAAGTGTGACAAAACAAACAAAATTTTCCTTACAAGAAACTGTTTGAAAGCCTATTGTGCATTTTGACAGTAAACACCAGGTAGGAGATTCAAGGGCTTTTAAATGTCAGCTCATACAATTTCTTATTTATGTACCAAGAGTAACTTGTTAAGAAGTTTCTCTATTTGTACTAATGAAATATGTCTAATCATCTTGAAAACAGGATAGTCATTACAAGTGACAATTATCTGGAAAAAAAGGATTAAGCGTAAAGAGAGAAAAAACTGAGTTTTGTGAAGTCATATTGAATATATATTGAAATATATTTATGTATGTAGGCATACATACAAGTATCTGTATGTGTACACACATACCCATATATATTTATTTATTACTTGTAGATATAAAATTGCTAAAGTCTACCATCTTTGCTGGTCACAATATCTGTGATTATGATTTTGATATCACACACTTATGTTCATACTGTGATAGTATTTATCATTCCTTCCATTGTGTGGAAGGGGTGTAGCAAGGACTCCTATGCAGCTAATAACGTCCAGGTATCTTAAGAAACCCATCACAGCACTGAATTGGCTCTTTCATTTTCTCTTCAAAAAGAGGGGAGAAAGGGGCCTCCCTGGTGGTGCAATGGTTAAGCGCTGCGCTGTGGAGCTGTCAGCAGCTGAGACACGAGTTTGACGCCCGGCCAGGGAGATTCCCACATGGAGCGGCAGACCTCTCCTGCCTCACCCGCTGCTCCCCTCAGCAGTGTATTTCTGTCTATCTGCCTGTTCTGCTCCCCACTCTGTCTCTGGTGAACCCTCTTGCCACCCCAAGCCTCTGGCCTGTACCCCAGCTTGTATTCATAAATAAATAAATCTTTAAAAAAATAAAATAAAAATGCTAAAAAAAAGAAAGAGGGGAGAAAGGAGAAAGAGTACACGTGACTATACTGTATGTGAAACAGTTCAATATAATTGTCACCTAAACAATCTATGACCCTCTCTACCATTCTTGAAATAAGTCCATTTCTTTTATAGTTATTTGTATTGTGTAGTATCTTACCTATTATTCTTGAAGGAGCAGCACCAGGAATAAATTTTATTTTGAAGATAATTTATATCTCTTATACTTAAGGTATGGTATTCAAGATGTTATGTGCTACTTAGACAGTATCCTCCTTATGAAGACATAGTAGACAAATGTCTTTCCAGTCCTGTGCCAGTAAGAATTGGATTTCTCGTCAATTACTTATTTTTACCTCATGAACATTAGTTACTCTTTAAATAAATGATTGTCTCTCTTTGCCTTGGCTGACCAACATATTTGTGACCCACCTCTAGCAAATTATGTTAGACCATTCTTCATAGTTATTATGAACCAGCCTTACATATATTTTTACTTGTTTTACTCTATCTTCTTTTTAAGTTTTTACTGAGAAAATTTTAAGCTCACTTAAATCGTTCTTGACAAAGCAGGATAGGCATAAGTGCATACTGAAAACATTACCAATGTATTTCATTTGTGGATCCATATTGATTACTTACCTTTCTGAAAGAACTATGAGAGAAACCAAGAAAAATAGTTACATGCTCCAGTGTTATAAAAGCTCATTTATAAGAATGTGCAAGAAAAATAATAGTTTATAATAAAATATAAGAATAGTGATATCTTGTGAAATGTGGTAGTATACTTAGCATAGAATCTAGCATGAATGTGTGATGTATTTTAATTGAATTCCATAGACAATATGCTAGAACCAGACTTATGGATAAGTATAATTTGAATGGTTTGATAGTGGAAAGAAATCTAGTAATACAAAAAAAAAATAACAACAGGACAGGAAATCACAATTCATGTACAAGGAAAGATCTGTAGAAGAGTTTACTAGATCTTATTACCCAAAGAAATTCAACTGGGGAAAGGATAGAAATAGTTTATCAGGATGAAATGGTTTGAATTTGGCTTTATATTTGTTCTTTATATTCAAGAACAATGGGAAACATTTTGAGGCTTTAAACAAGGACATATCACTATCAAATTAATTGGAGGACAAACAAGTTTTAAAATGCATGTAAATAAAAATGGTGCCAACGGAGTGATGAGTATAATAGCCCAGGTAAGAAGTAATGATATCTAAACTAGGTAGTTGTAAAAAGATGAGAACATATGCAATATATTCATAGACAATAGATGCCGTAGAACTTGGCAAATGTTTGATTTTGATGTACAGAATAGAAAGGGATACATCAAAGTCTGACTTTGAATATACTTGATAATCAGCATTCATAAAAAGATAGGAAGTTAATTTTGGTTAATGTCTTTTGCTGTACAGAAGCTTTTCATTTTGATGAAATCTCATCTGTTTATCTTGTCCTTCACTTCCTTCACTTTGGGGGATGTGTCTTTCAAGATTTTGCTGAGATATATGTCATGTAGAGTTTTGCCTATATTTTCTTCTATAAATTTTATGGTTTTGGATACGACCCAGCAATACCACTGTTGGGAATCTACCCAAAGGACACAAAAGCACTAATACAAAAGGATACATGCACCCATATGTTCATTGTGGCACTGTTCACAATAGCAAAGGTATGAAAGCAACCCAGATGTCCAAAAATAGATGATTGGATCAAGAGGATGTGGTACATATACGCAATGGAGTACTATTCAGCATTCAAAGAAGATAAACACATGCAATTTGCAGCGACATGGATGGAATTAGCGGGGATCATACTCAGTGAAATAAGCCAGAAAGAAAGATAAAAATATCGAATGGTTTCACTTATAACAGGACTGTGAGGAAACCAAATAGGAGAGAGACACTCAGCAGGCGAGGGTGGTGGGGTGGGGGGAGGGGAGGATAAGGGCACAAAATGGAGTAGAAAAGAACACAAGGGAACACGGGGATGGATCATGGGTGAATTGGTGGTGGGTTACCCAAGGGGAATACAAAATGTAAAAAACATAAATAACAATAATAAAAAAAAAGATAGGAAGTTAAGACAAAAGAAGAGAGAAGAGTTGATTAATTCAAATTATATGGATGGTGTTTAACATGCTGATAGGATATAAAACTGAGATTCCAATGAAGCTGGAAATCACTCAGAGATTACAAGGTGTAGGTAACAAATTGGAAGCTATTTTGGAAAAAAGTATTGGCAAGTGTAGAGAAGAAGGAACTCTCATTCACTCTTAGGAGTGTAAATTGGTGGAAACCTCTATGGAAAACAGTATAGAGAGTCCTTAAAAAAACTAAAAATTAAAGAAATACACTGTCTAGTAATACCACTCCTAAGAATTTATTCAAAGTGTGTGAAGACATTAATTTGAAAATGAATATATACCCCTATGGTCCTAGAAACATTACTACAATAGCCAAGACATAGAATCAACCTAAATGCCCATTGACAGTTATCTTGTATATATATTCAACAGAATACTACTGAGCTACTTAAAAAGATGAAATTGTGCCCTTTTGACAATATGGATAGAACTTGAAGTAATAACGCTAAGCAAAATAAGTCAGGAAGTGAAAGACCATTACCAGATAATTTCACTGACATATGGAATATAAAAAAGCAAACTGACAAAACGACAAAAATAACAGACTGTGAAAAATATGGTGGTTATTAGAGGGAAGAGGTAGAGGTGATCAATTTGATGGTGTTATAACAAAAGATCTTTAGTGGTGGGTGAGTAAAGCAAGTACAGATAGGAAGGTATGCAGCTGTACTCGCCAAATTATGTAGTTTTGTAAATGAATAATAAGTAAAATGTGAGTTATAAAAAAATTGAATGTTGTTTGTATTGTTAAACCATTGTTAACTGAGATTTATCATAGAGGAAAATAATGATAGGAAAAAAAAGAGAGGTAAGAATAGATCCTGGAAGAGCGTTTATATTTATTGCTGAGGGACAAAAGAACACCAAAAAGATAGTTAATGAAGTGGGGCCAAAATCAAAGGGATTTGGTGCAGTCCAAAAGATTAGAAAGCTTCATTCAAATGATGCCACTTTCCTTCATCTTTGGCTAGTTTTCTTTTAATTAGAACTTGATATAATTGGAGTAAACTTCTCTTCTAGAAATGCCATTAGAATATTATAATTATTACAATAATTATAATAATTATTCTGTCCTGAAGTAGTTTCTTTTTAGCACTGAAAATTTTCATCATAGAAAGTTAAACAGAACTTTATCTGACTCCTAAGTTATCATAAGTAGTCTCAGTAGTTATAAATACTATTGCAATGATGAATTAAAATGATGTTCCACAGAAATGAGATGACCATAGAACTTACCCATAATCCATAACATCCAGTTTAAGAATGAACAAAATGTTTTTCCCATCTCTCCCTTGAGGTGCTCATTCCAAAGTTTCCTCATTATAGCCTTTCTTACTCCTCATGCAAATCATATCATCCAAATATATGTTATGATAACACCCATCTCAATTTTTTATTAGATTCACTAGACTGAATTCCAGCTTAGACTGATCTTTCACTCTTAGATGGAAATATAAACAGTTAGCTACAGACGACAGTATAGATATAATTATATAAACAGATACAGATTACATAGATATATAATATATAGAAATATGTAGCTATATATTAAGTGAAATCTAAAGTGCCCATAGTCTTTAAAATAAATTTCCTATATGTTGACACAGATTCTATTAGAAAATACAATGAGTATCTTACATATTATTGTTCCAATATGCTTTTACTGTGTAACAAACACCCAGAACTTAGTGACTGAAAACAGTCATTTATTTAGTGCACAACTCGGCAAGCTAGCTATCTGGATCTATCTTTGCTGGGTGGCTATTCTGGCCTCAACTGAAATGGCTCATCACTGCTCCAGCAGGCCAGCCAAGACTGACTTACATGGTGGTGACAAGTATCTAAACTAGAAGCCTGCCCCACCTCTCACGGCCAAAGCTCAAAACTAATACCATGTAATTTTGCTAGACCTTTTCCCCAAAACAAGTGACAAAACCAGTCCAGATTCAAGTGATGGGGAAACATACTTTACTTCTTAATGAAAGAAGCTGCAAAGTCACACTGGAAGGGGTTTGGATATGGGACTGGAGAGGATCACATTCATATTTCAGTCTACCCCAAAAGCTATAAAACATTTTTTAAGCTCATAAATGAAAATTATATTTAGGCAAGTAACAGAAAAAACAAGTCCACATCACAGCCCTCTCCTCAGGAGTATCTATACTACATAATATAGTGGAGAATTCCTTGTAGACATTTCGGGCAAAAGGAATTAATTATTTGCTGAGTGAATAAGTAACTTGTGAGAATGTACTTTACTACCAACTAAATAATGGTCAATAACTAGCATATTCTATAAAACAGTTAAATGTTCCAGATGTCTAACATTAATTTGAGCAAAGAGTAATAAAATATTTCAGGTTGTAATAGGAAGTAATATCAATAATTTTCTCAAAGGCAAATGATATACTGAAATGGATAATGCATCTTGCATTTCTTAGAGAGGAATGGACTTAAAGTTGCCTCAGTTCCTCTTGGTCTATTCCTACCAAAAAATAAGTCAAAGATATTTCTCAGAACATGGAGGCCTAAAAGCAATCTCTTTGCTTCTTTTATCATTCAACTGATAGTTATGGTGATTCAAGCACTAATAGCTACCTACATAGGGGTGTGGGGAGGAGGTGGCGTAAGTGTGGTCTACTGCTAAAGCCTGAAGGAGACCCTACAAACTGTGAAGGATGTAGCTTCAGTAACACCCCAAGAGTACCTGTGGGAGGCTCCTGTTTTCCACAAGACAATGAGAACAAGACTAAGTAAGAGGAAATCTGCCTCTCTGATACAAAGCATAGGGTAGAAAACTTGAACCCTGAGACACTCAAAATGTCCTTGGTAAAAATGCTAAATGTAGTAAAAAGTTCACTCAGTTTAAGAAAAAATCCCTGCCATCTTGTTCTTCAGTTCTTAAAAACTACTAAAAAATATGCACCAAATAAATGGGAAATAAACTGTTTCCTTCATTTCCATTCTCTGCCAATATAGCACCCCCTAAGAGGCTCTTACTTCCAATTTACATAACATGACAAAGAAAAATAGAATACAAATTATTTAAGGAGTCTTAGTTATTTCAAGACGGGAGACCAAATAAATGACTAGAACAAGAGTTCCTATTAAGGAAGATTGAACAGAATCTAAAGAAAATAATTATCTTAATATATCAAGAAGAAGGTGAAGGAGAAGAAGGGAAGCAGAAGGAGAGGATGATGAGGAAAAGAGAAAGAAGAAGAAGAAACTATATCAATAACAACAAAAAAACTTTTGGAAATAATTTATTCGTGATTTTCAAGTCCATTATGGAAGATTAAATGGGAAAAGAAATCATCAATTAAATGACACCAAATAGCAGATGAAGGAGCTATTAGATACACACACACACACACACACACACACACTCAAACACACACACTCCATTATGTCAGTTTATTTATATTCAGTTATACATTAGTTGTATATTTGATTGTATATGTATATATAGTTAAAATTGTGAATGAGAATGAAAATATTTTATATAGGAAATAAATCTAGATGTGAAGAAAATTCCTTAAGAAGGAAGGGGAAAAAAGGAAGACTCAGTGCTATTAGTAGAAACTTTTCTAAGCTAAATACTTGAGATTCATATAAAAAATACATACTAAGTGCTAGACAGGGTGCGCATTAAAAGACCCAAACTTAATCATCTTCATGAGAGTTTTGGATTCCAAGAATAAAGGAAAATACGTGCTTCCTTTAGGGAGAGAGACTGCATTATTTAGAAAGGAAAGAAAATCAGGCTCATTTATCTTAATTTACAAATTAATAAATTTTTTACTTATGACACAAAAGCAAGACTGTGGGACATTTTAAACATTTTGTAATTCATACAAACAAGAAAACAAGATAGTTTCAGACTCACAGGACTTCAGAAATTACACAATCCAGAAATCTTTCCTTAGGAAAAACACATAAGAAACTAGAAGAATATAATTTAGTCAGGCCAGATATCAATTATAGAAAGAATATATTCCCAATTGGAATAACTGGCATTGTGCAGAGTCTACCCTCTTGGATAGTTTCTCTGTCACTGAGGAATTCCATTTATATATAACATTCTTCTAATTATAGTGAAGAGTTCATTGGTGAAAACTTGACCAAGTCAACATTACTGAGACACAAGGATACTCTCGCACTATTCCCCTACACTTGACTCTTATAGTTATAATATCTGGAGAAAGACAATGCATGAAGAAACTAACATTTTACTGAAACACATAAAAGACTTAAATTTTTGGAGAACTACACCATGTTCCCATCTTTACAGGAAAACTAAATATCACAAAGTTAACAATTCTCCCTAAACTAATTTATAAATGTAATGCAATCATAAATGAAGTTTCTATGAAACATTTCTTATTGAACTCAACAAGATGTATTTTATGGATCATAACAATATAATTAAAACAATACATCTGCACCAAAAAAAAAAAAGTGCGATAACACCAATTTAAAAAAATAAAAGAACTATGAGATGCATATGCCCTTCCAGATAGCAGGTATACCTAAAATTATAGTCATTTGAACAGAGAAATTTAAAAAGGGATAAATTAAACAGAAAATAATCCAAAAGCAGTTAAATTTATGTATATAAATTATAGTAAATAAGGTATGCTAATTTACTAAAGGAAAGATTGGATTTATTTTGTTTTTTAGATTTTGGGGGAAGATTGCGAGGAGTACCATATATAATGAAGGTTATATAATATTCCATTCACTAATCTAAATATTTTCATATAATTCATCTGGTCCACAATAATATAAAGTAGGTAAAAGTGTAAAAGTATCTGCAGTTTGTAATGATAAAACTGAGAGAGAGAGTCTAGTAATTCAGAACTACAAATAAATCACAGAACTGGAAAATGGACCAAAGCATTTTAATGCCATTACACCACGTAGGTAAAGATAAGTAGATTACTACTTACACCATACCAAATAACAGAGTTCAGATTTTATAATAAAACTAAAACCAGACTATAAGATATTCGAACAAAATAGGGGGAATAGTCTTAAAATCGCGGGAATAAGGAAAACCTTCAATGAAAAAATGCAAAACCCAGACACTGAAAGGAAAGTATTTTTAAAGTTATTACATAAAAATTAAGTCTCCTACAAGATACCTGAAATCATGAAACACATAGAAGAAAACAAAGCGGAAACACTCCACTAGATGGACTTCAATCATGTCTTTGTGGATTTGTCTCCAATAAGAAAACCAATGAATGCAGATAATTCAGACTACATCAGATGAAATGCTTTTCTGCACAGTGAAAGAAATTTCCACTAAAACAAAAAGACACCTTACTGAATAGAAGAAAGTATTTGCAAACCATACATCTGACAAGAGGTTGTTATCCAAGTTCTGCAAAGAACCCATACAACTTAACAAAAAGAAAACCAATAACCCAATCAGAAAATATACAGAAAAGCTAACTTGGCACTTTTTTAAAGAAGACATATGGAAGGTCACAGGCATGTGAAAAAAAGCTCGTCATTATTTATCATTAGGGAAATGCAAATCAAAACCACAATGAAATACCACCTCTCACCTGTGAAAGTGTCCTATATAAAAAAAAACAAAAATAAGTGTTGGAGAAGAGGTGAAGATAACAAAAAAAAAAACCCTCTTACACTGTTGGTGGAAATACAGACTTGTCTAGCCAATATGAAAAACAGCATGGAGCTTTCTCAAAACAGTTTAAGTGCATCTGCCATATGTTGGATCTACCAGCAACTCCACTTCTAGGTATCTACCCAAAGAACACAAAATCCCTAAATCAAAGGTCTCTATGCATTTCCTGTGTTCACTGCAACACTACTTACAATACCCAAACTATAGAACCAACCTAAGTTGGTGAGATCAAGAAGATGTGGTAGATGAACATAATGGAATACTACTTAGCTATCTAAAAAGACAAACTCTTTCCATTTGCTACAACATGAGCAGACCCACTCATGAATGAAACTGGAGTGTTTTGCCTGTTTTCTTGTAGAAGATTTGATTTTTATGTAATGACTTTCAAAGTCTTTTCCCTTCAGCTTTTGGGCTCTGTGTTTTTTAATGAAGGTTTGCAACAACATGAAGGGATTATGCTAAGGGAAATAAGTTAAAAGGAGAAAGACAAGTATAGGTTAGAGCCACTTATATGTGCAATATAGAGAAACAAAAGTTCAAATAAAGCCAAACAACAAATCCTAGAAATCTAACTGCAGAACTAAGGCTACAAGAGTGGGTGCACAAAGGGAGAGAAAAAAGTGGGGAAGGACCACAATGGACTATTGTGGAAAACTGAGTGTTTTCATTGTGGGGGTGGTGTGGCAACAACACCTGAAGGCGGAGAGCCTATACCTCTCAATAACAAATAATGTTGGAAAACAATGTTGCTTCAGTAAAAGAAAAAAAATTAATGTGCCATAACTGGTTAAAAGGTAAGCAGCAGACAGAAAATGCTTACACCTTACATGTTTTCAATGAAGGATTAATATCTATACCATATAAACAATCCCTACAAATCAGCAAGACCCACCAAAATGTTAAAAGTTTAACCTTAGACCTAGCAGTTCTATTTGCTACAAGAAAAAGTAATTTGTAGAATATATATGCAGATGTATATGCACATATAACTCTGTATAATATCTGAGATTATTGCAGACACAAGCACATTCAACTATACATATATACAAAGGACAAATTAAAATTTTGAGTATGGATATAAAATGAGATGTTTTATAATAGATACACTAATATTTTATCACTGATCCCTGCTAGTAAAAAGAGATTGTGGAGGAATGGACAGAGAATTGTAATTTTTATCCTTACACTGCACATTTGATTTTTTCCTGATATATTTTGTGTTTATGTATCACTTGTGTTATTTATTTTTTTTAAAGAGCAAGTCTTGGTTATTTAAAAAGATGATGAAGCTAGGTTCTCCTGCAAATATAACTATTTCACAGTTTTTGCCTTTTGCTCTCA
This sequence comes from Scalopus aquaticus, assembly GCA_004024925.1. Lineage (NCBI taxonomy): Eukaryota > Metazoa > Chordata > Mammalia > Eulipotyphla > Talpidae > Scalopus > Scalopus aquaticus. Next base: position 106,734 of record PVIJ01001217.1, on the reverse strand, counting down.
GTTTGCTTTGTCTGGGACTATTTACATAATACAAACAGAGTTAATTTACCCTTTTTGGCCATAGTTTCAGTGGTCCACTTGGGTATTATACTGTTGAGTAAGGTCAAAGCTAGCTCAACTTGTGAATAGTCAATGATTTTTTTCACCTCTTTTCTCAGCAACCCTCTCTGTAATTCTGGTATCTCTAGTGCTGTCCTTTCTGTTGCCAAGGCTAGCTGTGAGCGCTAGCCCAGCTCCTAGCAACACCGAGGCCCATTGACAGGCTAGCACCACACCATTCCTTGCTGCCAAGGGCCTCTTTTCTCTCTCTCTCTCTCTCAGGAAGGACCATTAGTTGGCATGCACCTTTTCCCTCTGCCTTCCACTGGTTCCTGATGTAATGCAGGAGGTGGAGAAAATATCTGGAGATCTCCAGGGGAAAAGCATTAGAACAAAAGTTGTACTCTGTGTCTGAACAACAGATTGAAGACACCTGTGTCCCTAATGAAATTGTGAGGACACCATCGTGGCCTACGTCCCTCTGACATTCTTGTAATGTAAAAAACAAAAAAATCCTGTTTTATTCATCTAGACCTAAATTGGTCTTTTTTTGATACCCAAATACCATCCTTATTTAAGTGGAAATTCAGGGAAGTGTGGTAAAATTGGACCAAGCAGTTAGATGGGAAAGAGAAGCTGTGATGGTTCCTTCCTTTCCAAGGGTAACTTTATTATAACTCATGTGGCAGCAGCAGCAATTGGGTCAGGAGTTCTTATCCCTCTCAGGGAAGAAAAAATGGAAACAGATGTGATTGCTTTGTGCTCTTTCTCTCCTTCATTATTTTAGAAAGGAATCCCCATGGGAATGTATAACATACATGTGCTATTTTACCTGCCAAACTCAGTTTTCTTTGGGGGAAATTACCCTCCCAAAACAGTAATAGCAGGGGCTAGAGCAGGGCTATAGCCGTCCAAGAACAGTGTCTAATATTTGACAGGCCACTCTCTGTGGGTTCTTCACCCACGCACACAATTGCAAGACCACTCAGGCTCAGGGAACAACAGCAATGGGGTTCATTTAACAAACAGGGGAAACAAAGAGTTTCTAAGGCCACTGTCTAACTGACGGTAGTATCCAAAGTGCCCAGAAGTCCCAAAGAAAAGGTCACTTGTTCAAGAAGGCACCCTCCCGCCAACAAGGACCTGGAATGGGCCAGGATCTGACTCACCGCAGCTGGAGGCACTCCCAGGTGGGGCCCGCTGAGATGACGCCATAGCAGCCCACAGCAACAGTCTGAAGATCAGGATGGACAGCACTGGATGCTGGACCAGACAGCAACAGAGGCAGCAGCACCTCTCTAAAGGTGACCCGGACACAGAGTGCTGGTCACTCGTCAACATTGCTGGACATCACTGGCCAGTAGTGCCAGTCAGCACCAGTCACTGGAGGCAGCGATGTCGGTGTCAGAAACATCGTGTCAACAGCTTCTTGTAAGTTGTTGGCCCACACCAACAACAAACAGCTCTTAGATACCAGGCCTGGGGCCATTGGTGTTCCTCCCAGGCAATGTCAGAGGCAGGCCAGAGGCCCGTGTCGTGGCCTCTGCAAAGCCCTCCAGCTTCTCTGCAAAGCTTTTCAGCTTCTCTTCTTTACTTGGAAGTTGCCTGCTGGATGCTTCTTCTTTCTTCAGAGGGCAGAAACCAGAATCCATCTCAGGAACAAAGGGCACCAGAGTCTGAGCCTGAGAGAGTCCAGTCCACCCTCAGAGGCCAGGAAGAGCATCCTTTCTAGAGTGAACATGAGACCCCACCGAAGAATCTGATAGTCCCAAGCTAGCACCTGCCCTACCTTATATCCTCCTTCCAGGATCCCCCAACTACAAATTTGATTGGACCATAGCACCAATCACCTCATAGCTTGCACCTGATGGGTCCATTCAGCGATCCAGGTACCAAATCCACAGGCCTTTTTACTGCCTGCAGCTGGAGGGAGCCACAGCATTGGAGCTGGCCCAGTGGGGCCCTGTGCTCCTCCCTGTAGCTCTGAAGCAGGGGCTCAGTGCCCTGGGGTGGCGTGATAGGGGAACCACTGCTGTCCGTCATCACTGCTGGCCTCTCCCTAGAGCCTGAGTCCCAGTGGGGCCCCACTGCCGCTTGCACTGCCTACAAGCAGTGCTCTGGGTCCTGGCACCAAAACCTTGAATGGGGGGTCTCCTGCTTCACTTCCACATAGTTCCAATAGGGCTGACCCCCTCCCAGGTCTCTAATTATCCCCGTTAGACCTGCCAATCTGACCCACATCTTTGGTTCAAGGGTAGGAACATGGACAAGTCAAGCCAGTTGAAGTCAGATGTGGGACTTTTGCTGAAAGAGTTAGAAGAGATACTTTTTTTGCATTGAGTTCATTCAGATGATGGAATTAAGCTAGAATGTCTGGTAACTATCTTTACCACCTTATCAGTACCTGAGAAGGAAGTCAACACAGAGTAAGGCAGATTTGAAAGACAGAAAGTGACAAGTCTGATGAAAATGGTTGAGGTCCTAGAATCAACTGTGCCCTTCCTACCACAAACCAACAAATTCTGTGTTTTTCTCAAACTGGTACTATTTCTTGAGCACAAAGTACTATTTCTATCGCTTAAAATCCAGCAAATCCTGCTCACACAGGTATACTACATAATGACCTGTCATTGTTAATTAGTTTCAGTAAAGCATGAATAGGGAGGAATGAGTGAAAGGAGCTGTGCAGATTAAAGCAGAGAAAAGTAATTGATGGCTGTTTTTTGTATATGATCTCATTTAATTCTAAAAAAGTTCTATTTGACTGGTATTCCACATGAGGATCAAGGATGAAAATAAGTTAATTATTGGCCTCTAGGGAGTAGGGAAAAGATAATGGTTTGAACTTTTAGCTTTGAATATAAATCTATATCACTTAACTGGCTCTTAAACTACTTAACAATAAGTGAAAATTTCTATATCCCTGCAAAGTGTATGGTTATCCTTCTGTATTATGGTATAAAGTCATAAAGACCTCTGTAGGGTAAATGGGAATTGTCAGGTTTTTCCACCCTCCCCTCAGTGATGGACCTCTGCAGGCCTACACGCATGCCTGATGGCGGGCACCTGGAGTAGGGCGTGGGCGGCGTGAGTGGGCGCACCTGGGCCAGACACTGGGCCTATAAGCAGAAGCAGAGGAAGCAGCAACAGCAGCAGCAGAGTGTGGAGCAGAGGCCACAAGACGCCTCCAGAGAGCCCGAAAAAGTAAAGATTCACCAGGGGCTGGGAGGCCTACCCCAGCCCTGCTTGCCTGCCTTGTACCTGGTTGCCTCTCTGCAAGAAACCATTAAAAAGCATAAAAAGCTACTGAGGGCTCCAGAACGCCTTTCCTTTTAGACCCGTGTGTACAGCTCCCATAGTGAACCTGTTCCCTGAGTCATCTTACCTCTACAATCTCTTTCTAGGAATTTGAGGGGAAACCTACTTACTCATTTAACTTTCATACCTTCTGGGTTTTGCACAACCACCAAATTAAATAACATGTTGGAGATTCCATCAGATAGGAAACCCTGGTCAGTATTTTGTTATATGTAGACTTCTCCCTAGCTATTATCAATAATTTCCTATTGTATCAAGAGATTTCTTCACCCTGGTTTCATAGACAGCAGTTCCATTAGAAAATATCTTCTGTATACTAACATTGGTCATTTAATTTAATTTTGGTTTAGACAACAGAAATTTATTTTTTCACAGTTCTTCTCGAGGTGAGGAGTTTGAGATCCAGCTGTCAGATGGGTTAGTTTGTAAGGCAAGGATCTTTTTCAGGCCCCTCTCCTTGGCATTTAATTGACTGTCATCTCCATCTTTATATCATCGCTTTAGTTAATTTAATCTCAATTTCCTTGAAAGTATAAGTAACGATATACAAGTAAACTCCATAAGATTCAACAATGCTTGCATTTTCCACTCAAAAATAAATCTATAAATTTATTTTACTAAAAAAATCCTTAAAACATGGGGGATGATGAATGTAATCTAAATATCTGATACAGAGAAATGATTAGGTAAATTGCAATATAACTAATTTCATAATAAATTATATTAATAACTATGTTATATAAAACAAAACCAGCATGTAAAATTACATATTCATAATGATAATTACGTAAAATCCTTATACATTTGAAAGAGGAAGATATTGGAAGGGAGACAATACAAAAATGACAACAGTTACGTGGTTGAAATGATTCTGAGAAATATTTTTCCTCTTTCCAAGCTTCTCTGTGAATTGTTATATGTGTTCTATAAGTCGAAAATGATCATTTGGGGGAAAAGAATTGAATAGTTAGCTCACTAATGTAGAAAAAAATATATGAAAAGATGTTCAAAATCATATGTCACTAGGGAATTACAAATTTAAACAGCATTGGGAATCCATTACAAACCTGATCCACTCATCTGTTTTGGGCCACTTAGGTTATTAGAATTAATTAATCAAGAACACTGACAACACCAAATGCTGATGAGGATGTAGAGCAACAGGAATTCTCATTCATTGCTGTTGGGAATACCAAATAGTATAATCACTTTGGAAGACAGCTTGGAAGTTTCTGACAAGCCCAAACGTGCCCTTACCATAAAACCCAGAAATTGTACTCCCTGATATTTACCCAAATCAACTGAAAACTTGTATCCACACAAAAACTTGCCCACAGACGTTCATAGAAATTTTAGTCATAATTGCCAAAACTTGGGAGCATCCAAGATATCCTTTACTAAGTGAATAGCTAATCATATTGTGGTACATCCCAACAATGAATATTATTCAATGCTTTAAAAGAGTCAGTTCTCAAAAACAAAGCCCTTGAAATCTGCCTGACGAACTAAAGCTACCAGAACTAAAGCTACCAGAAGGGGACAGGGAGCAAAGGGGAGAAGAGCACCCAATGGACTATAGCAGAGGCCTGAGGCTTTGTTTCAAGACTATTATGAAAAATTAATAAGTTATCCGAAGTTCCCTAAAATCTCCTCATTCATATGTGTTCTATTTTAATTAAAAAAAAGAAGTTAAATGACAGTTATTAAGGCAGATGACAGTTATTAAGGCAGTTATTAAGGCAGCTTTGTTTTGTATACTTAAATTTTTTTCATTTTTATCAATTTTTTTCTTATATCGTCATAGCCCCCATAGTTCTCCTGACACCATATCACCCATGAACCATCACCATATTCCCTTGTATTTTCCCTTCCCCTGTGGTGCCCCCCCACACCCCTCATTTGCTGTATGCCTCAGTTCTATGGTCAACTTGCTAGTTTTTACTTTTTCTTGACCTTTTGTTTGGTTTCTCTATTAATTTTGAGCATCAACTTTAAGTTAAAATATTGATTTGGGGTTTCTGCAATTAGATTCCTCAGTGTGGAAATATGCTGGCTCCTTTAATTACTATCATTTCAGTGTTGTCAGGATCTCTGGCTCATTCTAGTCAGGAGAATTAAAAGGGATTGCTACCCAGGTGCAGCCTTTCTGACACCAACACTGTACCCTCTACTGGTCAGTGATCCTCATTTCCAGATCTGGTGGGACAGGAAATGAAGCTCCCCACCCTTTTGGAGTGGGGCAGAGAACAAACCACATTTGTTGCCCTGAACCCCTTCATTTCCCCATTTTATTTATATCCTGTCAATATCTCCAGAAGCAAACATAGCCTATACAAGAGATCTAAGCAAATCTCTAGAGCTTTTTATCAACTTACCTTTGAGTTTAAATGCATGAAGCAATACTAACCTTCTCTAGGGACATGGATACACATGTACATGTGTTAAAATATGACAAGACCGATTATTTTCAAAACCATACTTCTCTGCTTTAACTTTGATTGCATTACCCTTTGGAATTTGTGACCAGCAAAAATTAATTCTTTAAGTAAATACTTTTGTTCCTGTTTCTACTGTACTAACAAAACTGTCAAATGAAAAAAAAACAAGATTCACTTGAATGTATAGTACCAATTGTGCAGCAGCATTTTAGAGGACTTTTTTTTTTCTCTTTTTAAAGTAATAGCTGTCTCAACATTATTTTTATGATGCTTAACTAATTCCCAAATGAACATCAACTATACTGTTTTCAAAAGTTCATAAAACAACTTACATAGTTGGCTACGTATTTACTTTGTAGTGAAGAAAAACCATGTCATTTCTGAAACTTTTATTTGGGAATTGAGAATGTTGCTCTGTATTAATTGGTTTTATATTTGTCTAAACTTAGGCAGAAACACCCATCATCACTCCCCGCTTCCATGGCATACCACACTGGTCAAAGTTTGGAATTGGTACCTTAAATGTGACATTGTGAAAACATCCTCAGGAATGAACTGCCAACAATACAAACAAACAAAATACAGGTACTGCTCCTCAGGAAACTAGTCAGTCAGCTCCTACACAAAGTGCAGTAGGTCTTCTGATAAATGCCATTTCATTCAATGACATTTTGTTATAAAGTTGATTAGAAAAAAGGAATTTTTTCAAGTACCTGGATTCATTTTGTTTACAATCACAGTTTCCAGAACCTATCAAAGATTTTTTAAATTTTTTATTGTTGTTTATATCTTTTACATTTTGTATTACCCTTGGGTAACCCACCACCAATTCACCTGTGACCCATCACCATGATCCTTTGTGCCATTTTCTACCCCATTTTAAGCCCTTATCCTCTCCCTCCCTCTCTGGGTGTCTCTCTCATATTTGGTTCCCCTATATTCCTGTTATAAGTGAAATCATTCAATATTTTTCTCGTTCTTTCTGGGTTACCTCGCTGAGCATGATTCCTTCTAGTTCCATCCATGTCGCTGCGAATTGCATGTGTTTATCATTTTTGATTGCTGAATAGTATTCCACTGTGTATATATCCCACATCTTCTTGATCCAGTCATCTATTTTGGGGCATCTGGGTTGTTTCCATACCTTAGCTATTGTAAACAGTGCTGCAGTAAACACACGGGTGCATGTATCCTTTTGGATTATTATTTTTGTGTCCTTTGGGTAGATTCCCAGGAATGGTATTGCTGGGTCATATGGAAGCTCCATTTTTAGCAGTTTGAGGAATCGCCATACAGCTTTCCATAGTGGTTGGACTAGTTTGCAATCCCACCAGCAGTATAGAAGAGTTCCTTTCTCACCACATCCTCGCCAGCATTTGTTGTTTCCTGTATTTTTAATGGGCGCCATTCTCACTGGTGTGAGGTGGTATCTCATTGTGGTTTTTACCTGCATTTCCCTGATTATGAGTGCTGTTGAACATTTTTTCATGTACCTGTTGGCCATTTGCTTCTCTTCTTTGGAGAGCTCTTCTGCCCATTTGTTGACTGGATTGTTGATTTTATTTTTGTTAAGTTGTGTGATCTCCTTGTAGATTTTTGTTATCAGTCCTTTATCAGTTGTATTGTGTGCAAAGATCTCCCAATTAGTAGGGTGTATGTTAGTTTTGATTAATGTCTCTTTTGCTGTACAGAAGCTTTTTATTCTTATGTAATCCCAGCTTTTTATTTTGTCCTTCACTTCCTTTGCTTTTGGGGATGTGTCTTTAAAGATTTTGCTGAGATGTATGTCATGTAGAGTTTTGCCTATATTTTCTTCTATGAATTTTTTGGTTTCTGGTCTTACATCCAGGTTTTTTATCCATTTGCGTTGGCTTTTGTGCATGGTGTGAGGTAGTAGTCTAGCTTCATTTTTTTACATGTAACAGTCCAGTTCCCCAGTACCATTTATTGAATAAGCTGTCCTTGTTCCACTGCATTTTTTTTTTTTTTGCTCCTTTGTCAAAGTTTAGTTGTCCATAGATGTGTGGCTTTTTTTCTGGGTTTTCTATTCGGTTCCATTGGTCTTTGTGTCTGTTTTTGTTCCAGTACCATGCTGTTTTAATTATTATTGCTCTGTAGTATAGTTTGAAATCAGGGCTTGTAATCCCTCTGTTTTCTTTCCTTTTAGTCAGGAGGGCTTTAGCTATGTGGGGTTTTTTGTGGTTCCGTATGAAATTCATCAGTATTTGTTCTATTTCTTTGAAGAATATCATCGAGATTTTTATTGGAATAGCATTGAATCTGTAAAGTGCTTTTGGTAGGATGGCCATTTTGATAATGTTAATCTTTCCAAACCATGAGCTGGGGATGTATTTCCATTTTCTTGTGTCTTCTATTTCTTTCAACAGTGTTTTATATTTTCTTTGTATAAGTCCTTTACCTCTTTTGTTAGATTTATTTGCAAGTATTTTATTTTTTTGGTTTCAGTTTTGAAAGGGATGGATCTCTTAATTTCTTCTTCTTCCGACTGGGTATTTGCATCTAGGAAGGCCAGTGATTTTTGTGCGTTGATTTTGTATCCTGCTACTTCACTGAACTGGTCTATAATTTTGAGTAGTTTTTCTATGGAGTTTCTAGGGTTTCCTCTATATATTATCATATCGTCTGCAATAGTGACAGTTTAATTTCTTCTTTCCCTATTTGGAGTGGTGAGAGTGGATGCCTTGCCTTGTTCCTGATCTTAGTGGAAAGGCTTTCAGCTTCTCACTGTTGAGGATAATATTAGCTGTGAGTTTGTCATATATGGCTTTTATTATGTTGAGGTATGTTCCTTCTATACCAAGGATTTCAAGGGCCTTTATTATAAATGGATATTGCATTTTGTCAAATGCTTTCTCAGCATCTATTGATATTATCATATGGTTTTTATTTTTCTTTTTGTTGATGTGTTAGATTACATTGATTGATTTTCGGATGTTGAACCATCCTCGTGTCCCTGGAATAAATCTCACTTGATTGTGGTGTATTATCTTTTGGATGCATTGTTGGATCCTGTTGGCTAGGATTTTATTAAATATTTTTGCATCAGTGTTCATTAGAGAGATTGGTCTGTAGTTTTTTTTTTTGTTTTGTCTTTGTTTAGTTTTGGTATTAGTGTAATGGTGGCTTCATAGAACGTATTTGGTAGTATTCCTTCTCGATTTTTTGAAAGAGTTTGTGTAAGATAGGGACTAGTTCATTTTTAAATGTTTGGTAGAATTCGTTTATGAAATCATCTGGTCCTGGGCTTTTGTTTTGGGGAAGGGTTTTGATTACTGATTCAATTTCGCTGCTTGTGATTGGCCTGTTTAGGTGTTCTGTCTCCTCTTTATCTAGTTTTGGGTGATTGTATAGTTCTAGGAATTTATCCATTTCCTGTAAGTTGTTAAACTTGTTTCCATATAGCTGTTCATAATAATCTCTGATTATTCTTTTGATTTCTGCTGCATCTGTTATAATTTCTCTTTCATTTATGATCCTATTTATTTGTGTTTTCTCTCCATTTTCTCTTTGTAAGCCTGGCTAGAGATTTGTCTATTTTGTTTATTTTTTTCAAAGAACCAGCTTTTGGTTTTGTTGATCTTCTGGATTTTTTTTTTATTTCTATTTTATTTATTTCTGCTTTGACTTTTTATTATTTCCTTTCTTACACTGGCTTTGGGGGCTTTTTGTTGTTCGTCTTCTAGTTCTTTGAGATGGGAGATTAGATTGTTTCTCTGGGTTGCTTCTTGTTTTTTGATGTGAGCCTGTATTGCTATATATTTTCCTCTTATTACTGCTTTTGCTGTGTCCCAAACATTCTGGAATGTTGTGTCCTCGTTGTCATTCATTTCTAGATATTTTTTGATTTCTTCTTTGATATCTCCATTAATCCAGTGGTCTTCCAGTTGTGTAGGTTTCAGTCTCCATGAAGTAAGAAGGTTCCTTTTTTTCTTCTCATGGCTTATTTCTAGTTTGACTCTTTGATCAGAGAAGAAGGTCGGTATGATTTTTATCTTAGTGCATCTGTTGAGGTTTGTTTTGTGCCCTAATATGTGATCAATCCTGGAGTATATTCTGTGTGCACTTGAGAAAAATGTGTATTCAGTTTTTCCGGGGTGTAGTGCCCTATAGATATCTTAATCCCATGTGGTCTAGGTCCTTATTTAGAGCTTTAGTGTCTTTGTTTATTTTTTGTCTTATTGATCTGTCCAATGGTGAGAGTTGGGTGTAGAAGTCTCATATATGCATTTTCTTTAATGTCTGTTTTCAGAGATGATAATAATGATATATTTTGGTGCTCCTTCACTTGGGGAGTATATGTTGATGAGTGTTATATCTTCCTGTTTTATTGACCCCTTTATCATGATGTAGTGACCAGCTGTGTCTCTTTTTACCTTCTTAAGTTTGAAGTCTATTTTGTCTGATATAAGTATAGCTGTTCCTACTTTCTCTTTTGGCCCATTTGCTTGTAGGATTGTTTTCAAGCCTTTTACTTTCAATCTATGTTTATCTTTTGCAGCTAGATGTGTTTCCTGTAGACAGCGGAAGGTTGGGTTCTGTTTTATGATCCAGTTCTCTACTCTGTGTCTTTTTATTGGTGCATTTAGTCCATTTACACTTAGGATTAATATTGATATATTAGCATCCATATTTGCCCGTTTGTTTGCCCTTTTGTGGTTCTAGTCCTTACCTTATTCTGTATTTCCTAGTCACTCCTCTGTTGGTTTTGGCTTCAGTGCTTCTTGTAGTATTTTTTGGAGCGGGGGTTTGATAATGATGCATTTCTGAAGTTTCTATTTGGCAAAGAAAGTCCGTATTCTTTCTTCATAGAGGAAGGAGAGCTTTGCAGGGTAAAATATTCTTGGTTGACATTTGTTGGCTTGGAGTTTGTTAAATATGTCACTCCATTCTCTTCTTGCCTGTAGTGTTTCTTCAGAGAAGTCTGATGTCAACCTGATTGGCTTTCCTTTGTGGGTTCTTTGTCCTCCTCATTTTCAATATATTTTCCTTGTCTTGAATTCTTGATAACTTTACTATTGTATGTCTTACTTTCATTATAGTAATCTGGAGTTCTTCTGGCTCTCTGTACATCAATTTTTATTTCCTTTTTCATGTTCGGGAAGTTCTCTTCAGTTATCTCCTTGAATAGTTTCCTGTTCCTTTGTATCTCTCCTCTCCTTTTGGGATTCTTCTGACTCTGATGTTTCCTTTTTTCATGGTGTCAGATAGTTCTCGGAGCGTTTCTTCATTCTTTTTCCTTCGTTTTATTAAAAAAAAATATGTAGAATTAAAATGAATGACAATAATATTAAATGCATATGGGGAAGGTTAATGAATTTTTAAGTTTTTTAAAGTCTTAATATTGAGTAGGATGTAATAAGAGTACTAATTAATATTCATTCTAATAGTTGAAGTACGTATGTTTAATCTCTTGGGGAATTATGAAAAGAATAGTAAAAGATGTGTAACTGGTGTGCCAATAGAAGAAACTAAATAAAATAATCCAAAATTGGTTAATTCAAAATAAAAATAGGACCAAAAAAGAGGTTCTAAAGCAATTAGTAAAAATCAAATTGAATTAACTAATAATGTAAATATTAAATTAGATTATATTCCGTAGATTTGTTGATTGTTTAGAAATAGCTAGAAAGTGTTATCAGAAAGCAAAATCTAATTGATCTGAATTGAAAAATCTGCTGTTCCCACGCCATTAAACAGATTTTCCACAAGCAGGTAAAATATATAAATGATTGGTGTGTTTGTATAATAATTATATGCTAACATGTTAATATGGCATTTTTTTCCTTTTGAATTTATTATTTATTAGCCCTGTTTTACAAAAAGTGACTTGTGAGTTAAGTCCCAGCTGACATTGAAAAGAGCAGATCTAGGAATAGAAAAATAACTTCTGTTTGCTTTATTTGTTGTTGTTTTGTTTCATTGTACTCCAGAACTGATATTCTTAATCATCACTATGTCAGTTGTCTTCAAAAGAAAAGCAATATCCCATGCATTTTTTTAGATGTGGCCATAATAGATGTGAAGACATCTTGGCAAATGTGTGAAACCAGTTTTCAAAAAAAAAAAAAAAAAGGATTATTTACATTACTTAAATCCTAGCAGTTAGTCCAAGTTATCTACTCATTGACCAAACTTTTAAGCATGTACTAAGTGTCCAGACATCACACTAGGCACTGATGAAACAACACAAAATAACTGTGATGTGTCCCCTGCTTTGTAGAGTGAATAGTAATATTAATTAGAAATTAATTTCCGTCATTCAATAATAACACAAGAACATAAGCAAATAAATAATCATAAATTCTGATATGATGTATAAAGATCACAAAGAAATGCTTATAAAGAACTATAAATCAGCGTTCTTTTATACGGTATGATGGACAATTTCTCTGAGAACATACCTTTAAGCTGGCAGATGTATGGGTTATTTTCTGAATGCACTAGGAAAACACTAAAATGTTTTAGCAGGAAAATGTTTTGTAGTATGATTTACACTTTTAAAAGTCTTCTCCAGTTGTCAGTTGACTAAGTGATAAGATTTGGGGCAAAATATTGGTACAGAAACCAATTGTGACAACATGGTACCCATCCTTAGGAGAGAGACAGTAGGTTGGTTTGATGAGGTATAAGTGCAGAGAAAAGTAGCCAACTCAACATAAGTTTCGAAGTGTTTCACCACTATATGAAGTTATGCAAAATACTACATTTGCATTTTAATTCATATTTTAACAAACATAAGAAAGTTCTTTAATTTTTGTCAGATGATCCAATAAGGGGTTTTTAATAGTGGTCCTAGTATAGAAACACGAGGAGAAATTGTTCACCTGTAGCAAAATCCAGCAACCCCCATTTAGGAGTTTTGTGTCTAATACCTATCAATTATAAGTATGTTATAGATTTTTTAAATAAGGTTCATGGTTCCTGGGGCAACAATGTTTTCTCCAGCCTATTGTATATATTTTCACCATGTTTTGGTGTCTTTTGCCATTTAAAATATTCACATTTTAATTTATGTATGGGAAAATACGTCTCACTTTTGTGATTGGCCTTCCTAATTTTAAAAAGTTTACCCCAATCCAAAACATCATATAAATAGACACAAAAATGCAACTGGAGTATTTCATGTATATACTTATATATTTCATTTAAATCTCTGAACCATCTGAAATGAAATTTTGTGTATGATCTGAGAGAGAAATCAGTATCACCCATCATAATATGTGCATTATATTTGAAATTCTACTTTGATTTTTATGAAGTTTTCATAACTTTAAATCGATTTCTGTATTCGCTGATATTTCTCTATCTCTACCTATATGTTCTATTTATTAGAATGACTTTGGAGTAAATTTTTATAAAGGAATTCCCTTGCACTAATCTCTTTTCCCTCGCTACTGGTGTTCTTGAATAAAAACCTTTCATCACATACACACAAAGAATAATACCTACTTGTAAATAAATCAGCAATTCAAAATACATGTTACAAAAACTTAAATGGTTTCCTTCAATTTGAGAGTGATTGATAGTGAAACTTTCTCTCAGTTTAGTGCTTGTTCTGTTTGTTTTGATGAACTTCTTTACAATTTGTATCATAATTCTGTTTTTTTTATATTTAAAGGAACAGGTTTATTAGGGAAAGGGACAGAGGAATAAAGGACACCTGCATAGACACAAGCAGGCAGGGAGAGCTGCCTTTTATCATAATTCTTGAAAACTTGTATAAAACAAATCCTCACTTATAAGAGCTAGATTGAGTAGATACTGATCTCTTTTTCTTGCAACCATATAAGCGCGACCCAAAAAGTTGATTCAAAAAAAATCTAAGGATCTACTGGCTGTCAGTACATTATTAAAAAATAAGGTTAGTTCAGACTGAATTTAAATGTATAAACTTACTTGGAAGAAGGTAGACTAACATTTTAGTAGTGATCAACTGGAGGAATGAGTTCATCACTATTAAAATGTTAGTCTTATTTTTTATTTCTTTAGCTACTCACAGTTATTTATTCTTCTAAAGAAAATTTGAAATAGCTTAACCTAGTTTTGTAAGGTAAATCATAGCTCACATTTTACTATTTAGTGTATGAAATGCACTGTCAGCCAATAGATCCTTCGATTTTCTTTTGAGGCAGCTTGTTTTGTCAGCACTTGTTTGATTGCAAGGAACAGATCTACTCAATCTAGTTCATGTAAATGGGAATTTGTTAAATACAAGTTTTCAAGGCTTGTGACAAAAATTGGAAAGATGTTCACCAAAACCTAAAAATGAGCACTAAACTGAGACAATGTTTAACTAAAAATCTAATCCTCAAATTGAACTAAACCATTTAACAAACAGTTTGGAATGTCAGGTGCTAGATACCAAAATGAAAATGACAGATTTACTGTCTTTGAGATGCTCACTGACTAATGGAAAAACTGGAAGCAAAAGTAATGTGACTTGGATGGTGTCACACTGGTGAATTAATTGCTAATTGGGATCTAGACCTCAATATTTCTCCTCTACATACGCCATCAAACCCCATTAACTCGATAAAGTTGCTATGTCTTTATCCATTCTGTTTTTGATTTTAGTCTCAGAAGAAAAAGTACCTTTCTAACTTATGACTACTGATCTTATCTATTTTGACCCTTTATAATAAAAATTACCACTGTGCCTATTCCAAAAATGATATAGAAGGAGAGAGATGTCAATGTGCATGTGTGTACTGAGAGTCAGAGATAGAGACAGAGAGAGAGAGACAGATACAAAGACAGAGACAGAGAGGACTTGGTCTACCATCTTTACAAACTAAAGATCAGTCCCTCTGCTCCCATTCACTGAACAATTTGGAAGGATAATCAAAGACTTCCCTGTATCCAGGTCTTAAATAGCTCTTAACTCCTCAGTCCTGAAAGTTTCCTGAGGATCTCCATAACTTCCTAATCAACACACCCGAGGTCCCTTGACTTCAGTTTGTATCTGACACTGGTGATCACTCCTTTCTTGAAACTCTTTACCTGGATTTCAATGCAGTCAAGAGTTCAGCCCTTTCCTCTCTCATCCATCTCTCATTCACTGGCTAATCCTCCATTCCCTACCCCATAAAAAGAGACATTTGTCCTTTTTATATTCTTTCGTTTCTCCTTAGTGTTTCTGAGTCCTTCATTAACTTTTCCTTTCACCTCTTACTAATTACCAAATTTCCAGTCTTACAAACCCAACCAACTGTTGGAGTTCATCACTGATAATACACCAAAAGTGAAAATCAATCTCAGCATTTTCCACTATTTCATCAACACTGCTCCTCCTTACTTACTTCTCTATTAGTGGGGTACTCATTCGATCAGCCTCCTACTCCTGAAGACTTTGGTTTAACTTTGAATTCACCTTAGCCAACACTCCTGGCCACCAGAGCCACCATCAAGTCATCCACGAAACTTTGTGTGTCTAGCATCTAACCTTTCCTGTTGGGTTTTTATTATTAATATTATTATTTTTGTTTTTACTGGCTCTAATTTAATTCAGGCTCATATTACCTGTAAGTATTACAAAGTATCTACTAGACACTGTGATGCAACTTAAGCAAGCATTAGGTAATTATTATATATCTTTTTACAGTATCAAAGTCAGAATTTTTTGTTCTTTGTTTAATGCCATTTAGTAAGTAACTAGCTTTAATCATGGTGTGCAGACATGTAGTACTATATAGTGGACAAGAATTGAATTGCACATCTGTTCATTCTCAAGTGCATTTTAAACATCTACTACTTGCCAGACAGAATTCTAGAGTCTAGGAATTTAGCATTGAAAATTGAAAATCATGGAATATGCATTTTAATAGCTACATCTGGTCTCCAACCTGTAACCAGCATTTTTAGACTTGTCTTCTTAGGCAAG
This sequence comes from Scalopus aquaticus, assembly GCA_004024925.1. Lineage (NCBI taxonomy): Eukaryota > Metazoa > Chordata > Mammalia > Eulipotyphla > Talpidae > Scalopus > Scalopus aquaticus. The sequence continues at coordinate 91,038 of PVIJ01001217.1, read as the reverse complement.
TTACTTAGCCTTTCTAGGCTTCCCCTTTTTAAAAGGGGAAATGAAATACAATACAAACCATGTAGGTGCTTTTAAGAGATAGAAATGCTAAGTTGAATGACCATGAAAAACCTTCAATAAAGTTTAGCTCTTTTTTTCTTGACTTGTATATTTTGTCCTTTTTGCAAAGCTTGACTTTCTCCCCTTTTATCCTACATATTGGGTTCATTTTATGTTTTGGCACATATTCTTTGCAATGTATTACATAAATGACAAAGTATACACTTTGAATATTTGCTGTCTTTTTCACCCTGAAAACTTACTGAATTTGCATCCATATTTTAAAAAATGAAACAGAACTTAAAGTACCAAAAGACTATAAAGACTCACCATCTGGGAATAAAATTGAGAATAGTAATAAATATGAAAATAACTAGATACTGCTTTCTTTTATAATTATGTAACCAAATTCAAGCATCATTTTATTCTCCAAATTAGGAGAATATAAAATCCAAAAATGTCTCCCTCTGTCCCTTCTCTCCTCTCCTCTTCTCTTTTCTCTCTCTTTACATACAGACACATACCCTCCTATTCCCACCGTACACACACCCCTTCCATCTCTCCCTCTCTCCTCCCTCTCTCCTATCCTTTAGACACTAAGAAAGAAGGAATCTTACCTAGATCTTATTCAAGTCTTTGCTATGTTTCTGGTTCACGTCCAGTTGACCAAAGACTGTAAAGGATTCATTCAACCAAAAATTATCAAGCACATGTAAAGTAGAAGCTCTTCCAAACTCTAGAGAAATCCTGTCTTCTAATCATGAAATCTGAATCCTCAGGTAGGAGGCATAGCTGTGCTGGGACTCGGGTAACTACCCATGTGTGGACACACTCAGAGTTGCAGAAGATAATGGAATTAATCTAGACAATTTATAGCCTAGTGGAAAAATCTATATACTAGAGCGTTTTTACCAGTCTTCCATGCAACCTTTCTTTGGATGCCTTCAGCAATAGTTCATTACTTCACCTTCTCTAATAAGTTCAAATGCTAAAAGGTCTCATATTTTGTTGACTTTCCCAATACTCAAGGCAGCTTTATATATCTTCCTCAACTTTCACAGCCACACAGCCCCTAAAGTGGGATAAATACACCCAGTCTTTCAGTCTTTCTAAATATATTATTGCTATCAACATTGTTCATTTTCTCCCATGATTCATAATTATTTAAAACAGTTTCTCTATACAGACTGACCAACTCAGAATGCAGTGAATCATTTCTTCCCATTTTGGTTCAAGCATTTTAGGATTGAAGTAATCCTAAATGCCATTGTCACCCTCCTGATTAACTCATATTAAACTTTGCCTCTGTCAGGACATTTCTTGTCATTATTATTCCATGGCTTTACAGCTATACCTGAGGGATGGTGATATGCAGGGAGAGCAGGTAAGCAGGCAAGGCTCAGTGAAATTATATCAACTCTTGAGATTAAGTACAGTACTGACTTGCTGATTTCATTTAAATTTATCAAATTTTAGGTATCAACTTAGAATACACTTCAGGTCCAGAGCCAAAAGCAGTTTCAAGGTTATAGGAAACCAAATAGTTCCATAATCATTCAAATAAAATTACTAACACTATACTTTATGTGAACAAGGATAGTATATTAATAAATTGTTATTATGCCATTCAAAATATGGATATTTGCTGGCAGGTAGGTTTCAAAAATATTTTATACATATGTATTTCATGATTTCTTAGATAAATGTTGATTTCTTTAATTTAAGTCCTGAATATTTATTTTACAAAAATAGGTTCCATTCAGTTGAAATAATTTGGAAGTTATTAGAAATGCTCAAGAACTTGTTTTTTTTTTTAATTTTTAGGAAGATTCAAAATGTCCCAGGTCACCACATTATAGCCAATGATCAGCAATTATTTTACTCGAAAAGAAAAAATTCTTTTGTACTACCATATATACATATACATATAAATGTACATATATATGTATGTATGTACATTATATAGTTTTAAAAATGAGAGAATCAAAGTTATTATTTGTAATTAACAATTTTTCTCAAAAGACTTCAGAAGGAACTAAGAGATATGTGATATACTTCTCAGCCAAATTATGCATTATTGAGCCCACAGAGCAAAGAACATATAAGAATGCGTAAGCGGGGGGAAATACTTTTCATATATGCATCAACTATCATTTTAAAGAATTGCAGCAGTAAAAGAAATTTCAGAATTTGATAAATGTTGAGAAATTTAAGACTAAATGAGTTAGAATTTTTTAAAGTTTGAAATTCTTTAATAAGAAAGAGAAATCTAAAATAATGATAACAATACTAATTACAGTGTTTACAAAGGCTTTGGAATTTTCAATATTCCTGTGTCTCTGCTTGAAGTACATAAAATTAAAATGATGTAGTCACAATTTGTTTCTTGACTATTTTATATTCAGTAATTTTTAATGAAGCAACTAGTGAAAATCAAATTATTTGGGTATGGAAAGGTTGAGGAGGCCTGATCCATCAACAGGTACACTAGTGAGAAGAAACCTCAAGGCCTTAAGACAGAGTCAATGAGGCGAATTTTCCATCTCCGTATTTTTTTAAAATAATTATACAGTACTCAATTTCATTTACAATAAAACTCTTATAACTCTATTACAAGTAACAAACAGGATCCTGGGGCTATTAGCCTTGAGTCCTGTAGCCCAAGGCCAGGAGATTCTCCAAATGCTAATAAAAATCAATTTCCTTAACAAAAGAGCAATAAAAAGTGTTAAAAACAGATGATACTCCGTGTGCGCGCGAGTGTGTGTTTTAGGATTGGAAGCGGGAAGCCTCTGAAAGATGTTTTTTAGAGGAAGTTGATGGCTCTTTGCATGGGACTGCATTTCAGTTGTTCTCAAAGTGATGGGGAAGTTGGATTGCATTATTTCTGCCACTAGAACTGAACCGTCCCCCAAACACCCCCACCAGTCTTGCAGAGTTTACCGCAAAAGGACTCTGTAGAGCGTTGTCATAAAGTCAAACTAACTATCCCGACCCACAGGCTTTTTGCGAGCGGTACGGAACGTGAGACTCAAAGCCCCAAGTCTCTGGCCTCTAAAGTACTGGTCAGTGACCCTCCCTCCCTCCTGTTGGAGTGGAAGTGAATGCCACCTGCGGATCTGCCCGACTCTCAGGTCTTTCTCCTTTGCTCAGTTTTGACAGTATCTGAAGCCTAGTCCCAGTCCTGGCCGCCTGCGACTCCAGTGTCCCTAACCCCCGCCCCTTGGCTACGATCCGGTCCCCTCCCCCGTGTCCCAGCCTCTCCGAGGGGCTGATTGGTAGAAGCGCTGACAGAAGGCGGGGCCTGGAACTCCCGACCAAACCCGCCCTGGCGTATAAGCCCCTTCTCGGCTCTCTCTCCATCTCTCTCCTCTCTCTTTCTCTCTCGCTCCCTTCCTCCCTGTACTGAACAGTGAAAATTCACATTGTGGATCCGCTAACAGGCACAGATGTCATGTGAAAACGCACATGCTCTGCCATCCACGCCGCCTTTCTTCCTTTTCATTCTGTTTCCTTTTTTTCTCCTTGCTCCTTCTCCCTCTTCTTTGTAACTAACAAAACCACCAACTCCTCCTCCTGCTGCTGCCCTTCCTCCTCCTCAGTGCAAGTGATCACAAAAGAAATCTGCTGAACCGGAGGCGGTGGCATTTTTTAAAAGCAAGTACATTGGAGAGAAAGGGGGGAAAAAAAGAAAAACAAAAGAAAAACAAAACCAGGCACCAGCCAGCACATTTTTTTTCACCCTTCCTGAAAACAAACAAACAAACAAACAACCATCAAAACAGTCACCAGCACCATCATCAAAACTGTTAACATAGCAGCGGCGGCCGCGACGGCGGAGGCTAACGTCACCCTCCGGCCACGGCGCCCGCCTAAAGGGATGGTTTTCTCTGCGAAGCAGCTCTTCGCCTTCCACCTTCTTCACTCGTACTGAGCGGGATTTTTGGGCTCTCCGGGGTTCGGGCTGGGAGCAGCTTCATGACTACGTGGAGCGGGAGAGCGGCCACACCATGCGAGGTAAGCGAGCCCAGGGACACCGAGGATCGGGTCCGGCCAACTCCAGCCGGATGGGGAGATGGAGAAGGGAGCGCACCCTGTCTAAGGGAATAGAGATTGGCGGGCTTCTGTTCCGAGTTCGCGTTCGAAGGTGGGCTGCAAATGGCCTAAGCGTAGAAAGTTGTGGGAAGGTGTTGATGTCTCGGGAGTTCTGGAGCGACGCGGGAGGGCGCTTTTTGGAAAGGGGAGAGACGCTAGTTGCTTCTTGTCTGTCCTTGAGTTGCACTGAACCATTTTTGCGTGTCACTCTCTGGTGAAGAAGCGAACTGGTTATGGAAGGAGAGCCATGAGTAAGATGCCTCTCGGCCGAAGTGGCTGGAAGCGCCCGGCGCTCAGTGTCGCCGTCCAAGGTTGGGCGCGCAGGGCGCACCGGCAGGCGGCGGGGCCCGCGCACACACTTGCCAGGTTACCAGACCCATCGGTCCTGGCCAGCAGACACATCCCTTCGTGGGAGTGGTAGGCAGAGGGGCGGTGTCTCGGGGATCGTTCCCTGAGAGCGTCTCTCGCGTGGGAGCTGCGCCTTGGTCAGGTCTGCTTGCCAGAGCCAGCGCGGCCAGAGAGGAGCGCTACCCTGAAAAAGTTGTACTGAGAAAGTACGGGAGGATAGGAACAGTTCACACTCTCCGCAGCAGGGCGGGCACTTTTGTGAAAGCGCTGCTGCGGGAATCGTTGTGAGTAAACCCTTGGTCCAGGAACCCCGGCGTCGCTGGCCCCTGTAGACCCCAGGGCAAGCTGGAGGCTGCAGGGCGATGCTTCAGAGAATGCGAAGAGACACCTGCTCTGGCTGCACTTTGAGCTGCCTGTGTGGCCGGCTAATTTAGGGAGTCACTTTGTCCTCCTCCTCCGCTGTGCCAGGACCTTTGTGGTTCCCTGCGCGCTGTACCCAGACACGCACTGCTCTCTCGCTTTCTGCTTGGCCACAACTTCACTCTTTATTTGGAGAGCGGGACGGGTACCCGCGTGGCATGGGGCTATGTGCAAGCCTCTAGGCACCCGACACCACCCCCCAGTTTTTCTTCCAGGCCATCCATCGGTTCTTTGGGGGAAGGAGGACTTTTATGCCCCTTCTAGCTTTCTGGCAACGGAAGGTTGCAAAAGACCAGTTCGGCACCGTATCCCCAGTCCCCGCGACTAGGTGAACTAGGTAGAAAGAACTTGGGAGAGTTGGGCTGCACTCATTGCCTTCCACCGGGCTGTGTTAGCCTCCTACCCACTCCCCAATGCCTCTCTAGCAGCGACCAGAGAAGGCAGAGGGCATCCTCTCCTTGTTCTGCTTTGGGTGAGTCCCAAGCCAGAACTCTAAGGCAGACAGGGTTAGCGGACTGACCCCTGGGATGTGGCAGGAAACGAAAGTAGGAGGTTGGAGAGACTGTCCAGGGAGGTGGATGGGAGAAAAGCAGCTGAAATAAGGGACAGGAACATTCTGGTGGGATGGTCCTGATTGGCACGCACACTGTAAGTGGGGAGCCCTGAATGAGAACTGTTTTGAGTTTGTGTCTCCCCTTGAGGGTTTGGTCACATGCTTCACTGCCTATTTCTTTCAGGAAACTGTACTTGGGCAGTTGGCAAGTATGGAGCCTTCAAGTGAGAGATGCCCTAGTCTTTTTCCCCTGCCCCATCTCTTTCTGTCCCATCTTAGCCCATTCACTTTCCGTTCATTTTCTCTAAATCTGGGCTGCCAGTTCCTCCTCTCCTACTTCTCCCCTTCCAAAATCCCTCCCATGGATGGGTTCTTCTGCTCTGAGTGCCTGAAATCATATCCTACTCAGCTCTGCTGTATAAAAGTTGTTCACTATCCCCTTAAATTGAAGAAAACAGGAGTGCAGGACAGGTGTGGGTGGTAGCTTGATCACACTGCTCCTGAAGGAGCAGTTTGCCGGAGACAGTATGAGGTAGTTCACGCAGGTTTAGTTTAGACACTCTCTTGGGTGAATATAGCAGCTTGAAGGGTTGAAAGCTGGGCACATTACTCATGCACACTTTGACAAACTAGTCTCAAGCCCACACCCCATTCGAGAGGGGCCACTCTAGCCAGGCAGCTTAGGAGAAATTTGTAAGTTCTAATTTAAAGAAGCCCACAGGCAGTCTGGTGGGACTCCCTGTTGAAAAAGCAAGTATAAAGGTGGCAGGGTCCTTCCTTCACCCTCTCATTACATTTCTCCATTCTTGACCCCTTACTGTCTCTCCTCCAATGTCCCAATTCATTTCCCTAAGACTATGCCTTCCTGCAACATCAGAAGGTGTTCTTTAAGGATAGAATGAGAAAAGATGCAGGCTACTCAGACATCTTATGGGAGTCAGTGGTTGAACTTGACTGTGAACTTGAGAAGGGAGAGCAGGAAACTAATCAACTTTCTCTTGTGCCTGCCTTATGAAGCAGTCCATACTGGGGGGGAGGGGACATTTTTTGAACTTGCTTTTACGGTGTACTCGTTCTCTTACAACACACCTACACACACGTACACGTGCAAGCGCGTACACACACACACACACACACACACACACACGCACAATACCTATCCCGAGGTGGTCCAGCGAAGTCGGGGCGAACCTTTTGCAACTGACAACTATCCGGAATCAAGGCGCTTTCCGTGGTGCAAACCTGGTGCAGCTGTGTTGGGATCAGTCAGTAAATCTACCTCCCACCCCCACTGCACCCACTGCCTGGTCTAGGATAGTTCAGAGCCCATTCTTATTCAGTTTTGGGGTAAGAAAGGGGTTAAGAGGCTCTGATCTTTAAGGTCATTGTCCTGCTCCACAGCAGAACTGAGTCTGGGCTGGCCTGGGGCGGAGGAGATTGTATTTGGTGGCACACAAAGCATTTCACCCTTTGTTTGCTAGAGGGTAAAACATGAGTTCTAGAGAGGCTTCTTCGCAGACTGCATTACTGAAAAGAAAAACTTCTTAAGGTAGAGGAGAGGAGTTTTAATTGCTGTCGTACATAGGTGAGAAGTAAGCGAGTTGAGATGTTGGTTTCATGACTCCTTGAGAGACCTGTCTGTCAGCTGTTTATTACACAGGGCACCAAAATGTTTGGATTTTCAACCCTGCCTCTGCAGAAAACCCTGCTTCCGAAGACTGGGGCACAGATGTCCTAGCAATCAATAGGTGATTGTGGCTCTGGAGGATTAGAAATCTGGTTTTATGCTTGTTGTAAACAAGCATGGAGCTTGGCTTTTCTAAAGCCCAGTTTTCATCTATTATTTTCCAATAGTTAATTTTTATTAACTATTAACTTTAGGAAAACACAGTTTGCACTCAGAAGTATGGGCCTGTGAAAGTCTTGCTAGCCAGACTTTTAGGTTTTCTAAACACTCTGTCAGTCTTAACTTCCTTCACAAATTTCAATTAAATATTTCTAAACAATATTCTACCTCCCATAACTAAAAACATTGCTAGAAGGACATCTCTGTCAGTAGTCCATTTATAATTGTTCATTAAGTAATCATCTGCAAGCTTTCTTTATACCAAAAAAAGTAAACATTCAAACTGTTTCAACAAAAAATCTAAGGTATATTTCAAGTATTGTAGAAAAAATACATTGTTTAAAAAAAGTATTTTCTTGTATTGTTACATCTTGGGGTTCTCTCCTCTCTACACCCCCAAACCAAGTGAATTTGTATTAAGTATTTGGACACAGAAGTTCTTGACATCCTGGATTTGTGGGATAGGTAGTATATAGTACTACTGAGGTTTTATCTTTCTATACTTTCAGATAATCAAGGAATGGTAAAATAGTATGAAAATATAAAAGAAAATTTTTCAAGCAACAGCCCTCATAATTATGAGGGATAAAAGATTCAAACTCCTTTCTTAGTGTTAGTATTCTTTAAAACTTAGAAATCCTAGATTTCCCATACACAAAATTATAGAAATCCTGGATTTCCCGTACACATGAATAATAGAAAACCCTTAAAAAATTGTTTCTTGCATAATTATTAAGATGGTTAATGTGAAGTTTGGCTTTACATTAACATGTAAGAGTATTTATACTCTTAAATACGAAAGTTAACTTTATCACCAAAAATTATCACCAATATTTTTAAATAATTCAATACAGGAAACTTTGACAGATAAAACAACAAGGAACACTTTGCTTCAGCGATTTCACATTTTATATACTTGTTTACACCTTCTAGGAATACGATGTGGCCTGTGTAGTTTTTATACTTTACACTACAATAGTCCTAAGAAAGAAATAAAGGTGTGTATCACTTTTTACTTATTTTATTAAATTAACTACATTTTTTTTCACTAGAGTGATAAAGAATATATTCTAGCATCTAATTAATACAGAGTTTAAAATTCTAGTAAATTATTAGGTTTTAAAGTTCTATACATGCGGGTCTGTTGGTGTTCTGCAAATCCATACATTAAGTGAAGTTTAAAATTCTAAACAATAGCATAGTGCCACTGTCCGCTGATGAAATCTAGGCCTTATAGATAAATATATGAAGAAATAGAGAATTAGTACCAAAGTGAAAACCTTCAAATTCTGTTTAATTTGAAACAAATCAAAGGTTGTGAGCATGTGTGTTATTAGTGATTGAGGGAACTTAAAATATATTCTAACAATATATAATTTCTTAAGACTAAACACTTTGTGCTTATTCCATAGACTTTTAAATTATATTGCCATTGATATAATTTAACATTAATAAAACATTTTATGGTGAAGTTAAGATATAAAAAATAAATATCAGGAAAGTATATTGTGCTGAATAACTAGAATAAGTTTTTTAATTCTGAATGTAGTTTCACTATTCCATCCATTCTTATCTAAAGAATAGAAATTAAATAGATGAATGAAATATCTTTTGTAATGTAATGAATGATGACCTTTGATAAAATGAACACTTTACACATAAGGTATTATTCCTGTAATTTTGTAATCAACTTCCAATTACAGCTTCTTGCAAATATTTATCTTACTTTGAATAGAATCTCTGACTTAACAGAATCCCTAGCAGATAATAGCAGTCTTTGGAGGCGTCTGTTGACACACACTGATACACAATATGTATATGTATGTGCCTATAACCACCCACACAGACAAGAAGAATGAATATTTGAGAGAGAAAATCATTCTTATCTTTGCTTTCACAATCCAGACTTCCAAATTCAAACATATTTAGAGAAAAAGAAGCAACTTTCCAGAGTATTCAAAAAGAAGAAATGAATATCTGTGGTATCTCAGTCCCATGAAAAAGAAACTGTTAATAGCATCTATTTATAAATAATCTACACAAAACCCCATTATGCTACCTAATGATAATTAGAGGGAAAAGGAATCAAAGAACCCAGGACTGCCAAATAAATAAAATATTCCCTCTCAAATTAAGCAACAAACTCACAGATAACAAGGTTTATTCCATGAATTTGAAGGATATTTCTTTTGTAGCACAAGACAAAAGGAGCATAGAGAAATAAATATTGATTGAACTAATCATCTGATGAATAGAAATGAGATTTACCAGTGCACCAATACAATAGGCTATGTTAACTAGTTCTTTCATAGCACATATGCTGCCCTTTCCAACCCCTGACCCTGTCCATTCAATTCCTAATGAGGGAAACCACAGGTGTTATAGCGGCATTTATAGAGAATCAAGCTACATATAATAACTATGTAGTTAGCTAATGGCACGGAGTGGGGGGGGGTGAATTCCTGTGAAAGAAAATACTGCGTTTATAATGTCGAAATTATCACATATTGCAAATTACTTAAAATATCAGCTTGCTCAGTTCACATTTAAAATATGTCTTTGTAGTCATCAATATTTCAAGTCTAGAATTTTTGTTTCTATAATGCAATTTTATTAATACTTGTCTGTTAAACTAGCAGTTATTTAACATATTTTACCACATTGTTTAATACTTTGCATAATAAGCATTTAAAACATTTTAAAATAATGGAAAGTATAGTATTTATACTTAAGATGGTATGGTTTCTCTTCATTTGTGGTTATATTGTAAATATTGAAAATAGACTATAACTTTATAAAAATTAGTATAATTACATGATAAACCTGGCTTTAAAGTTAAATTGGGATGTTCGTGGTTTGGGCATGTGTTCACAAAGGCCAAAATGATGTGTCACTTTTTGCCAAAACAAAGTTTAAAATCTTGTTCAAAAACATTACTTTATAAATGAGAAAACATAATTTGCTTTGATTTCAGTATATTCACCTCTGCAGAATGAATGCTGACTTTGTAAATTGCCTTATGTATTTGTTGACTTTATTTGTGTGATTAGTTATCATATCATGTGGTTCTGGGTTATATTTATCCAGTTCAGAGATATGACAGGCATCAGCAAAGAGCAAAATTAATATGGTTTTTACTGAATTATGTTGTTTTGTTACTAACCTAGTTAGTCATTTGTTATATGTGAACATATGAAAGATTTGTGGTGTTTAAAGAAAATTGTTACATGGATTTTATCTGATAGTAAAGCTTTTCCCAAAGAATATTGCAATAAGTCTATTTTAAATTATATATATTTAGTTTTCGTATATCTGTCCAATAACTCATCCTCCTTTAAAAATGGTTACATTATCTGAATTTCGTTAGGATAACTATATGTCACACTAACCATGTGACAAGAGCAGAAATACAAGATTTTAATATTGATTTGGAAACACAAAAGTTATTCTTTGAATTTGGGCACAAAGTTATCCTTTAATAAGAAACCGCAAAAGCTATTTTAAAAGACCTTGGCATTTATAACCATTTCTTGGCATGAAACAAATATTGCTGGCTGCAAAAATAATTGTAGGATATTATTTTATTTTAACTTTCTGACTTTTTTTTAAACACTGTTTTCAAATAAAAATTTGTCTCTTCATTTGAAACTAAGCTTGATTCTCCCATTTCCAAAACTTTCTCAAACTCATTGATCAACTCGTTTCTAGGAGTCCAAATTAAAAGACACATTAAAGTATGAAACTATGATCATCTTTACAAATGTTTCAATTTTCAGTTCTAATTTTATTTTCAAAGTCAGAAGATAAAACTTTACTTTTTCCCAGTTTATCTCGCAAGTCATCAAACATTTATTCTTAAATGAAAGGATGCTATTAATGCATTTCCTGGCCTTCCAAATTGTTTGATCAAAAAAAATTTTATAGCATTGAAACTCTGATTAGTCAACTAGAAAGGAGTTGGTGATGATTCTTGCATAAATATTAATAGATAAAAATTGTTTTACTAGTTGTTCACCTACTTAAAATGTATTCACCTTGCATTCCTGGATTCATAAACTTTCAAGTGGTTTAGAGATGAATCAAGTGTGTATATGTTAAATAAGATCCCTTCCAACTCTCAGATAATGATTCAATGTAGTATTTCAGAGTTACCTGCTGAGAAGAGGCAGCTAAGGGTGCTTGCTGAAAACAGGTTTCTGGCCCTGTCCCTTGGAAGGCTAATTCCATAGGTGTGATGGGAGTCAGGAGTTCCATATTGCACAAGTCTGAGAAATACTGTATTCCCTGACTCTTAATCTTAAATGGATATTGGAATCACTAGGGGAGGGAAAAAAATTACTGACCCTGCCTCCCCATTCCTAGAGACTCTGTCCTTATTAGTCTGAAGTATGACCTGAGCAAATGGATTTTTATTTTAAAAGGAACAAGCTAAATGATTTCATCTTTGGTTGGTATATGTAAACAAAACGAAATATAAGTGATTCTTATTTATTTATGATTTATTGAGTCTCCAGTTAAAGAAAGTTAAAGAACTGAGCCCCGGGAATGACAAGGGTGATAGAGTATCAGCAGCTAGTGAGGCCAGAGAAGAGCAGCTAGTGATACCACAGGAAGAACAGGACAGACCACAATAGGGCTGCTGTCAGAATGTCACAAGAGTTGTCACAGAAGTGATATTTGAGATGACCTCTGGGGATCTTATCTTTTGTTTAATTTGTCCTTCATTAGTGGTTTATTAAATTAGTGTTTATTATATCCCCCACTTGTTATAGTTGGTACTATGTGAAATTTAGTTTACGGAGGTAGAACAATTCAAGAAAGAGTATATCCTGATGTAGACCAAGTAGAACTATTATTCTCAAATAAAACTTTTACAAGGAAAATGATTTTCAAGTGACAATGTTTTTAAATAAGGCAATTATTAGGTTTCAAAATTAAAATATACTGAAACAAACAAATATGGGGTATGACGAAGAGGAATAGCTTGTAAAAATAAAAGCAACAAAAATTACCACAAGGAAAAAAATATATGGGAAAATACAATATCCTTATTTTTACAAGTTTCTTTTTTGTAAAATAAGGAAATGACTGATATATATCGCCTTTTATTTTTCATTAACATTTAAGATATTACCTGGAAATAGTGATATGTGCTCTAGAGAGCATCTTCGATTACTAGATATCAGGAAAATAAAATTTACTGAAATAACGGAGTATGTAAACAGTATCTGAAGGTCATGGTGATATTTTTCACACTCTCATTCTGAGAACTTGGATATAAATTTGAACTCGGAATAGTAAACTAAAAAATCTACACATAATAGTCTTGCTGACTTTTAAACTGTTTTCTCTTTTAAGCATATTAAGGAAGGAAAATTCCTGAACTCTTAGATAGTAATAAAAATGTGAGTATGAGAGTATCTACTGTCCTGAGCATCCTGGCACAATCAGTGAGTAAATCACTGATCAGGCAGAAAAAAGTATCCACTGCACTATTTTAAAGTGATTATTTGGTGTCTGGTCTTACACCTTTACTCACATGAGCTTAGGGAACTTGAATGCTCATACTAACATGTAATCCACTCTGAAACACTGCAAGATCAAGTTGCTGAGCCTACAAAGCTGAAAACCCAACTCTGGGCTAAGGAGAATTCACAAAAGTAAAATGTCACCATTTGAGATTTCCCAGAGCCAGTCATACCCCTCTGTATCTTCAAATGTATACATGGTGAGCTAGGTCAGATATATTTTCAGTTGAAAAATAGATACATTTTTAAGATGCTGATTATTAATTAACATCAATTATTATAAATGTTATAACACGTCCTGATACTATAACAGTTATTGTACTTGACCTGTTTATTTCTTAAAACTGGAAGAAGTGAAAAAGTGACTAAATGACCCCACTATTGGGGAGTTTTCTAAGAAGATGAAAGATTGGGACTGAGGGTGCACAGAGGCCCCTCTAACTTTTAGAAGATTTGGTTGAACAACTATTTAATAAAGCAACTGGTTTTCAGGACACCGCCCTTTTGCCCCTTAGTGCAGTTTCTCAGGTGCTTATAAGCTTTTTGACTATAAACATTCACCCATTGACATTATGCCTGGCCAGTGAGCTTCTCTGGGTGGTAAGTGTAGATTACTGAACCTTTGGAAAACAGTGGTTTTACTTAAAATACTATATAAAAATGTGAGCCTAAAGTTTAAAGTTAGCGTTTATGAAATATGCCTAGTACTTAGTAAACATTAAACTACCATTGACTTTCCCATTAAAAAGTCAATTTCAAGGTAATTGTTAAATAGAATTAAAAGTATCACTGCCTGTAGATAATTCTGACATCGTAAAATGCAGATAGTAGTATTATTTTTATTTGCCTAGGTACTGTAATGAATACAATTGAAACTAGTTACCCATCAAAAACTACATTTAAAATGTTTAATTTCATCTATCAAAGGCATAGATCTCAAAAGTACTTCATAAGGGTTTCATAATACTACATTAACATGAACACTCTAAATTTCCTAAGGAAAATTTTCAGTATATAGCTTGAGCTGGAATAAACACTTGAGTCATATTCTACCATCCATCAGCTGTTGGCTTCTAGATTCCAGAATCAAGCAATAATACACGCTTAAAGAACTTAGAATGCTAAGTTTCTAATGGATAATTTTCTATGATTATCACTGCCAGATAAAATATTAATATTACTACACAGAGCATTTCCTGTTAACTTGTACATAAGTTGAGCCTGGCACATAGCAAAGGAATTAAACACTTAAAAAAAAAAAGAAACCTTGTTCCAAATTTCCACAGTTGTTGAATATGAGCAAATGCCACACAGTCTGGTTGAATAGAGGAACAGTTGTTCAGGAAAAACACATTGTATCATTAAGGTACAGTGCTTTTTGGCAATAATTTGGTTTTTTACAAAAACAAAATATTTTAGATAATTTCATTTTAAAATTTTTAGAATTCTAACCTATTCACTAGTTTGTTCTAAAATGAAATTTAAAACAAACAGCCCAATTATCTGAGTTCTAATTTCTTTAAAATGCTGACTATTTTTTAAAAGGTTTAATTCTAAGCAGTTTCATCATGCATATATATTTTCATTCTTGTCATTTAAAACAAGTTTAGTACCAAAGGAACAGAATTTTTAGGACTATATTTCCAAAGAAACCTCAGAAATATCAGTAATTTGAATGCTACTAAGATAGCATTAATTATCTTCCAATGTGTGTGTGTGTGTGTGTGTGTGTGTGTTTACTGATATTACTAAAGGTCAGTTCTGGCTGTCACCCATGTCAGGATAAATTAAAATATATGTCACAGTTTTTAGAATATGTTCTCTTGTAAGTGAAATGAATTTATTCTACATTTCTTTTCACCAAAATTTCATTAATAATTTTTGAAGGGTTATCTAACATGGTAAACATGAGTCTTGAATTAAGAGTCAAAGATTGACTTTTTTATCATCATACCAAATCATCAATGACCAAAATGTAAAATAAAATATATGGCAGAGTTATAGGAGACACACCAAGTAAAGAATCAGGTTTAGATGTGATTCAGCAAATCATGATTATTGAGTAATTCCAATGTATAAGTGATAACCTCCAAAATAATAGTCTCATGCATAACAAAAAATGGGATCCTTATAAAATTTCTGGAGAGTTCCTTAGATAATTTTGTCTCACTTGAATTTCAGAAGTGTCCAGTATTGATTATATGTTTTTTCTATTTGAGAAAAAGAAGTGACTTGTCCATGATTATTTGTTAAAAGAGATTCAGATTAGTACTTGACTTCAATCAAGGGTTTCTGATTGTGAGTCCACTTCTATTTTCAGAACTCCATGGTTTCAGTCTTAGGCTGTATTATATTTTTTGCCGCTCATGCACCTGCAGCAGATATCATTAATTAATCATGGCATTAATGCTTGCTAAGTCCAGATCAACCTTCACTACCATTTGACCAGCATTGGCCCTCAAGATGTAACTTGTTACTTAAATTCTCATGAGTGTTTTGGCCATGTAGAGAATTGATAACAGCATAGCAAAACTGTATTTTTTATTTTCCAATATCCCTTTGCACAAACAATAGTTTGCAGTTTTCACTTTAAAGCAATGATAATGACATTTACCAACTTCAGGAAAAATTAAAATAAGTATTATGAAAAAGTCTAAAGATTCTGAATAGAAATTGTATGTTAAAAATACTAAATTCAAAACATACATGGTAAAATTTTTGTTATAGTAATTATTCCCTTCAAGGTTCTAAAACTTAATCCAACAAACTCAAATGTCTCCTTTTACAGAGATTTCAAATTTTCAGTATAATTGCATACGTATTTGTAGATATTTTCTCTGCGAAGATCTCAAACTCTCTTCCTTTAAGGAAGGAAATAATTTTATGAAGACTACCTAGAAAGACTGTTGATGTCTAAATATAAAAATTCCTCTCCATTCAATAATCAACATGGACCAGTCTAATAGTTTCTAATGTTAACCCACTCATTTGTTCCTCAGCTTGTCAATTCTTTCTACTGTTTTTGTGTTTGTCCAAAGGAACTTTATCTATTTTGGGGCCATAAATATTTCAAGCACAGGAATCAGTTGAATAGCCTATCATGCCACCATTTGCCTACCTGAGCTTAATTAATTTTGTATGATTGACCGAAATTAAAAGTCCCATCACATACCATTTGTATCAAAGGCCTATTATCACCCTATCAAGTCTATTATTCATACAAGGATAAACTCTATTCTTAAGGGAAGAGCCTTGACAACATTAAGAAGGTGCCATGTCTAATTGTGCCCAGCAATATAAAGAAAAAAAAACCATTAAATTTGACATTAATTTTAAATAAATGCAAGGTTCTGTTTCTCCTTAACAATATTGTAATTTAATGTGTTTGGCATTTTTGCTGAAACATAATGTTTCTTCTATCACACTATGAGCTATCATTTATATGTTTAATTTTAATGCTTTCAATTAACTCCATTCACATTTCTTTACAAGCACATTTATTAGCCCACAGTTATTGATTTCTCAAGCCTCTTCAGTGTAAACTGCGCTGTGCAAACATAGCTTTCCCTGACACCAACCTTTCCCTGTTGTGTATTCTCCAGGACTGCAATTGATCTTATTATATAATGGTCCTGACTCCTACACTGAAACTAAATTTGACCATAGCTACTGTTAGAAAAAAATGAGTTGTATCAGAATCTGCATTGAGTTGTCTTCATTGCATATTTAGTATCTGGTATGTTTTTAATAATACCACAATGGCAAAAATTATAGGCTTATCTCAGGTGATTCTCTTTATTTAACCTCATGTAATATTCCTCTTTTGCTTGCTCTGTCCTTTAGCAGTATATTCTTCATATTGATTAATTCTGACCAATATTTTTAATGCAGCTGCTCTTAAGGAAATTTTTGAAATCATTTTTTTAAAAAACTATGTGAACCTGAGAGGATGTGACAGATGCAGTTCTCTTTTTTTTATAAATGTAATAGCAGGTAAAATTTATTATAATATCTTGCCTGTGTTTCACATTCTACAATTCTCAGTGAGCTTCTGTAGACACCATGTGGGTGATCCACACAGCAATAGCATGATATACGTAGGACAGGGATGAGTAGGAATGTGCCCTGGATATCTGAGCCAAAGGAAACCACTATATATCAGCAGGGAGCTTCTTATGAATCTAAAAGTACAGTTTCAATACTTAGAAAATAGTCCCTAATCAAAAACATAAACAGCTGTATTCTAAAAAGAAGTGTAAATGGCTAATAAACATTTGACAAGAAATGACTCAACCACACATATTAAAGAATTTAAGAATATGAATGGCATCTTCACCTGTCATATTATAGTAGGTTGTAGAGTGTGATGAATGGGACATCCTTATGTTCTATAGCAGGTTTTTATATTGATATAGTCGTTTAGCCTCACCCCTTAAAAAAAGATCATATTCTTTGGCCCCGTAATTCAACTTCTGGGATTCCTTCCAAAGGAAATAAATTATCAAAAGACTTTTTAATGTAAAGGTTTGTGTGTAAAGACTTATTATGCTCACAGATATAATGTAAAGAAACTGCTGTAATGTTTTATATGGCACAGAACGTCCTCACTGTTTTACTAATAGGTCTTCACCAACTATTCAGAATACATCATTATTCTTATTGTTTATATGAACCTGACAGTATGTTTCCTACTGAGGATAAAATGGTAAGCAAGAAAGACATCATCCCTGACCTCACTAAACCTAAAAACTCATTTAAGAAAAGTTAAAGGTAAAATTATACATATGATCTAAATTATATAAAAGTAGATAAGAAAGAAATTGAAGGAAACATATAAAAATGTTAAAAGTCACTTCTGGATATTAAGATCTTAGCTAATTTTTTTTCTTATACATTGCCTTTTCCGTACTTTCAAAATTTCCTGCACGTTTTCTGTGGATTAGTCATGTCAAAGTGAATGTTCAGTTACATACTCTTAAGTTGTATTTTTTCTGTGACTTTATTTCAAGTTTTCAGTCTGCCTGAGGCCAGCTATATGATAGTAGGGTTAAAGTGAAAGTTCATTGAATAAGTGAATTTATTTGATATTTGTACCAATTTCATTCTTTACCAATGTTTTATCAAGGACTTGTTATGCACCAGACACTATTCTATGTGAAGAGGTAACAGTGAGTAGAATGCAGTCCTATTCTTTACAGAGCCTAGAGTCTAGTCTGCTTGAAAACCATGTGCTTTAATTCACAATATGTGCTAGAAACAGTAACAAATATATACAGTTAAATAAACGTTTTCCATCATTGGATAAGAAGGGTTTGCCATTTAAGTATTTAGTAAGGGTAGATTAGCATTGTCCTTCCTGAATCCAAAGGCTCATATTAATTTCAGAAATAAATTACTTCAGCTGTTGAAATTTCAGGATAATCGTAGAAAAATTAATCAACTTGCCTTCATTTTAACTCTTTTCAACTAGCCCATGTATATCCCCAGGCAACACTGAGAAGTTTTGTAATCTGTGGAGATGTTAAAGAACCTCAGAACAGATTTATTCAGGTCTCAAAATATAAGAAACTGAAGAACTAATTGGTTCCGATAGGAGGGGAAATGGGAAGATTTTAAATATTCCTATGCTCTCCAGTCGATGAGGAATCCCAATTTGTTCTTCAGCCTGTTGGGACCTCTTTGTTACTTATGAGAGCAAAATTCAAGTATGATGTTCGCTTCTAAGGCAGGCTTCATACATGGGTACTCATACCCCTGTGGCAGTGGTTTCAGACAAATGTTGATTTTGTTTTGCAGGAAGTATTTGCCAATGTCTACATACAATTTTGGTTGTCACAAGTGGGAAGGAGCTACTAGCAGCCGGAAAGTAAAAGTCAATAATACTACTAAACCTTCTATAATAGATGGGACAGTGCCCCAAATCAAATAATTATTTTGCCCAAAATGTCCATAGTGGTAAGACTAAGAAACACTGCCCTAGGAGTAAATGAGGACTCCCTAAATGGAATTGCTTTACAAGAAGCTCAGGTTTCTTATTTTCTGAAAAAGCTGCTGCTTTTCCACCTCCCCTGTCCCAGCCTTTCACAAGTCTTACTGCTTGCACTCCACAAAAGACAAACCAAATTCTCACTCATTGCACATCTTATTATGTACATGACACCCAAGGTGGAAAAACTTCCTTTTTACTAAAACAAAGAAATAATTTGAAATATTGATCTTGACCCTGAGAAAGTGAATGATTCTAATGAATGGTCAAAAGATTTCATTAGTGTCCATTTCTTTGCTTTCAACAAAATTGAAGGAATACTTAATCAAATTGGCAGTTATAGATTATTAAAATAGGTTTGATTATAAAATACTATGTGATCGTAAGCATATGCTTCAGAAGGAGCTTAAACAAGACAGTCAAATTGCTATGGCAAAATTGGTTCCACTTTCATTTACATGTTTATGTAAAGAAGTTTTTCGCTGCTTACATTTCTAAAAACAAAAATAGGAATAGAAGTGATACTAAACCCCATTACATTCTAGCGTAAATAAAAGACAAATATAAGTACCAGAATTAACTACAGGGGAAAAACTCCCATCTGGCCTTAGAGGTGAATTTTCTTTAAGTATTTATTTTTATGTCTACTAAATAAAAAATTTATAATACATTTGCTGACTTTTATCAATTATATTTTAGTGATAATGATAAAAACAATCTAGAAGAAATTGCAAAGCTCAGAACCTTGTTCTCATTAAATTATGAAATTTGAATATGTATTAGAATAAAATTTTATGGGGGAGTAAAATTAAAATAGGAATTTAAGAAGAAAAATATGTTGTCAAATTTATGTTAAAGGGCATATTTATGCATCTTGTCAAATGTTTAACATGGATATCAAAACATTTTGAGATTAAGAATCCATCAATATATTTAAAGAGCAATTCATCAGTTTTATTTTAAAATGTGAAGTCTAAAATACCTCAAAAATTACATTTTTTACAGTGATACAGTATATACTATGTAGTTTGCTTTCACAATAAATCTAGGTTGAAGGGGAATACTCTGGGAACCAGGATTCCTATTAAATGGTAGTCCCTGTTATCATGGTATCCTAATTGATTAGCAATTGCATTAGATTTAGTACCAAGACAACAACTATCTCAAACTCTAATAAGAACCAAATATAAGAATCTGTTCTCTATAAGCTTTTCTTAAATGACCAGGCACAATCATACATGAGAGGCTTTAAACAATAATCAACTGCTCACTTCACCTGAGTTTTGAAAGTACCGGTTCCTCATAGAAATGCTGAATGACCACCAACCATAGACTCAGCAACCGTGAGACAGAAATGGTATCATCCTTAGAAAAGAAGCTCCTCAGTACAATTCACTAGAACAGAGAAATACAATCTTTTTCTATAAAGCCCCAGATGGTAATTATCTTAGACGTTATGGACCACATGTTCTCTCTCACAAATACTCAACCCTCTCATTATAGTATAACAGTAGTCATAGTCGGTATATTAATAAATAATTATTGCTGTGTTCTAATAAAACTTTACTTATGAAAACAGGTGGCAGGATAGATTTCGATGGCAGTAATTTGCTGACCCTGCCAGTAGATTGCCAAGTGTCTGAAAATAGGAACCTTGTCTTAATGAACTCAGTATTCCCATAACCCAGCATAGAATCTGACATCCAATAAAAGAGTGAACTTACAAGCCTTCAGAGGATAATGAGTATCTTTAAAATGTGCTAAAATATAATGCACTATCAACGAGAATAAGAAAAGAATTGTAAACTTCATGGAGCTTAGATATTAGCCTATTTCTAGAAGTACCATGCAACTTGGACAAAATTAGTAGGTTGTCTCTGCATTATATTATTTATACACACTCCCATATTGGGTGATTACCTTTATTCAAGTATAAATTCTTGCATATTTATCTTCTCTATATTTTGAAACCTTGAGGTCAAATGCCTTTGAATTCCCAACGTAATCTCTATAGTTTATCCATAATAGGTAACTGAGACTTTAGATTAATTATGAATCAGGAAAAATAACTAAAACAATGGCCAGTTAACTAACTGATGAACAAGCACTTGACTCAAGAAATGCAAATCAAAACCACAATGAGATAAGAACAAGTTCTGACAAAGATAAGGAGAAAAAGAAAATTTTGTACACTGTTGGTGGGAATATAAATTGGTGCAGTCAGTATGAAACCAATAATGCAGTTCCTAAAAAATTTAAAAATAGAACTACTGTATTTGATCCAGCAATTCCACTCTGGGTATTTAGCAAAAGGAAATGAAATCACTATCTTGAAAAGATTCTTTACCCACATGTTCATCACAGCATTATTTATAATAGCCAAGTCATGGAAACAACTTAACTCCCCATCAACAGATGAATGAATAAAGATGTGAGATGGTGTGTGTGTGTGTGTGTTGTGTGTGTGTGTGTAATGAAATATTATTAAACCATAAAAAAGAAAATCCTTCCATTGCGATAACATCAATAGACTTTGACAGAATTATACTAAATAAGTCAGACCAGAAAGATAAATACTATATAATATCATTTATATGTGCAATCTAAAAACAAACAAAAGGAAATTTTTTTATTGATTGAACTTTTTTATTTTCCTACATTGTTGTTCATTTTTAGACAATATTTTATATCTCCCCTCAGGTGTATATACTATATGAAACTTATGATATGTCATCTTTAAATCTAATTCATGACAAATATTAAGTCAATCTTCATGGCAAACTTGTCTCAAGATTGTCTACTTTTAGGTCCACTTGATAGGTGAGAAAACTGAAGTACAGAAAGATTGAGTGATTTATCCAAAATCACACATCTAATAAATAGCAAAAATGGGGTTCAGACTCAGGCAATCTACCTCCTGGATCTGTGTTTTAACCATTGTAAAATGTTTTCACTTTTCTTGAAAAGTAAACCCCTGGATAGATGTGAATTGTTAAGATACAACACAATACAGCATTGCAAAAGGGCCCTGTTACAAGTAAAAACAAGATAAATTCAGAAATGAGAAGACAATATAGTGACTAGGACTAGAAAGAACTGTATGGGAGACCTGAACCTAACCTTCAAAATGTATAGAATTTTATTAGCAAAGAATCACAGAAAAACTTTTCAGGTAAAATACAGAGTGGAAAAAGGTTGGGGGAGCAGAATTGTAAGGCAGAAGTTGTGTGTGTGTATAACACACCAATCAAACAACTAAGAGAAGCTGCTAACAGTTACCTTACCCTAATACTGTGTCAAATACTGTATTAGGTCCTTGACCTCAGAGTGGACTTAGGTAGGCACAGTCCAGGCATTAAAATGGACAGTCAAGTTTCAAGCCAGCCTCTACTACTTATTGTGTAGCCTTGGGCAATTCACTAAACTTCTCTGCATCTCAAATTTTTGATAAAATGAAGATAATACTTGCATCATGGGGTTATTGTAAGGGTGAAATTGCATGAGATGACGTTATGAAGTGTTTAGCATAGTGCTTTGGTATTTAGTTCTCATTGAGTGGTTTATTGTTCTTAAATTTGTATTCCCCCCCAAAAAAAAATGCGAAGTACTGTTATCACTATATTGTAAGTGAGAAAACAGGCCCAGATAGTCTCAGGCCAGTGTCTATAACTTGTGTATAATTTTCCAAATACAATAGGCATCCTTGGAAGTTCTCATTTAAAAGCAGAGATTTGGCTAGAAAGAATTGAGAGATACTGAAACGCCAAATTAAGGGTTTTGTTATACTGAGATGAATGAAGAATGTTGGGAACTTAGTGTTTAAATTTTTGAAAAAACATTTACCAGCTATAAATTGCCTTATTTCCCCCACATATCATCTCACTGAATATTATTATACCCACTGCAGGTTTTATTTTTTTGTATTGTGTCCCTAGGGAAGGATCTATTCGTCTAGGGTTGTGAGCTTCCTAGCCCCATATTTTATTTTATCACACTTTATACACAACCTTTAAAAATCCCACCATGTATCAAAAATAGTTGAATCTTTCCTCTTCTTCCCTCTAAAAATTATATTTTTGATTAGAAAAATTCATCAAAATTTTTAGCTGAATCTACTTTCAAATACATTCCTGCAAAATGCATACATGATATTTCAAATAAAAAAACCTTAAAAATCTCTATCTTCATCTCAAAAAAAAAAAAGAATGCTTGCATCTATCACTTCATTTTTAAAGATTTTTTCTGGCATCACAAATGTACTAAGATCAGGAGCTCTGAATTGTGAGACTTATGTAATGTGTACTATGCTCAGCCCAGCATCTTATGTTCTAATTAAATACAAACCGAGTTAGTTGGCAGAAAAGTACGATGTTGTGGTGCAGATGTTAGCACCTTGTTAGCAATCCAAAACCTGCTTTCTCAAGCAGAACCTTTTCTGAGTGCAAAGTTTTATATAGATAAAAGCTGTAATGTTTGAAAGGCATTTGATGAACTTATATTTGAATCCAGGGTCAAAAAATCTTACCAGATATTTTTAATTAAAAAAAATTACCCCACTACTTTTAAAAACAGGGGGCATTTACCAAAATCCTTATTTTAATTTTTAGAAAAAATAATTTATATTTTAAATGCACCCCAGGATCAGTGAATGTGTGAAATGTGTTATATAAATTTAAATGCTATAAAACCATGTTTTCCTGGCATTAATCTGTATTTCTTCATCATCATCATTAGAACTTAGTCTATTGATCCCTTACTATGTGCTAGGCAGTGTTGTAAGCACTTTATAGGAATGATCTCAATTGATCATCAGAATCAGTCCTGGAAGTTAGTAGTAGTAATTTTTATCTTCGTCTTATAATTGAGGAAAATGAAGCATAGAGAGGTTACGTAATTTGTCTGAGGTTACCCAGCTAGCACGTGGAGGAGCTGAAATTTTAATCAAGGTTTTTAAGAGCTGTGTTCTCCCTTCTCCCTGGCAATTATGGCCACAGGACACTACATGCAAGCTGATTGATTCCCTCCTCTTGGTTTGTCTTGACTGTCTCAATGGTCCCCCCTGGGGTACAAGGTTCTACCTAACTCAAAGCTAAGTGAGTGGTCTGAGGGGGATGATCTATTTCATTTTCCTTTTTATATTATGCACAATATTAAAATGTCCCTCCTCGGCACCTTTAATTGAACACCTGGAAGAAGAGTATGATCATTCAAAATCACTTGAAAGCACATGCCTGTATTATAAGCATGCATTTAATAAAAACTGCCACCAATGACCAAGCAATGCACCTGGCCTTCAGGCAAGCAGATTTAACTTTACAATATGTGGCTCACATCCAAGTGTAAGCAATATCCAACACAATGATATACTGTCATCTGGGGAGTCATTGGAAAGAGTTCTAAAATTTAAAATCAGGAGGTATTTTGCTGCCCCAATTGACTGTACCCTTAGCAAATCACCTCTTGGGCCTTGCCTACTCATTCCTAAAAATAAATGTGGGGTGAAATTGTCTCCAGAGTCCTTCTAGCTTTCAAAATATATGGTTCATATCTTTATGGATAATACTTCACTACATTGTTACCAGTTTTCAGTTATTTTATTTATCAAGGAAATACAAATTTGTATAGATTAGATAACCTGTTCAAAATCAAGCAGGTGTACACACTAGGATTCCACCTCAAGAACATGTAATTCCAAAATCCTGAACTTAAGTGTCCTTTGTGATTCTAAAAGTCAGTAGCTCTGTCCCCCACCGTATGCCCGGTCTCCAACTTATTAGAATTATAGTGAATTTCTACATAGTTCCATGTCTTTATAATATACCAATAATACAATATTCATTAGAACTATTATAAGGGTGACAGATGCCAAAAGAAGCGTCTGATTGCTCTTGAATTCTCTTACAAGGTTTATACCAGTGAGACATTTAACCTCAATATCAATTGTACCCTAGTAAATGAGTTTACCAGATCCTCCCCCAAGAACATATTTTCATAGGGACTTAAGGAGAGGTCTGAAGACCCTGAAAACGTAAAAGATCCTTCCACCTAGATAGAGTTGAGATGGGGGGAGCACAGAAGGGTTGTGCTGATTTAAGGTAAATATCATAACCTACTGAACAGTTTTGCCCAGGGATAGCTGGAGTGTGTGTGTGCACGCAGGCAAGTATTTAGAGAAGTCAGGGTGGGTAGCTTGTGTGGGAGATAGGGGAATTCAATGAAGGGAGATACTTTAGCCTTTCCTTCAAGTACATCTCCCTCCTGAGTACATTTACTTCCGTCACAATGGACTAGAAGAGATCCTTGCTTAGTGGTGCAGAACCCTTGAGACCTAATTTAGCTTTTATAGGAAATTCAAAAAGAGAGACGGCGCAAGAGCAAGAGAACAGAACAAAGATATGAGTTTGTACAGGGAATATTGATACTTCTGGACTGCCTCTGTAACTCTTTTAAAAGAAATTTTGTAAGTAAATGCTGACTTGGACTTTTCTGTTAGTGGCAAGCTTGAGCTCCTCCCGCCGAACAATGCGCTGCCCAAATCATCTTTACAATTCCCGACAGTCTGTCATCTTGGAAGCTCGGGTTCATTGGTTTTTATGCTGTGAAGGTCAGCAAACATTTTGGAAAAATAAATTTGCCTCTTTAATTTCTTAAACGTGTCCTCACAATGATGTCCAGAAATAGGAAAGTTACATAAATGCAAATTAAAAACATGCCTGCAAGCTGTGCCTTTTGGTTCTGTTGATCATTTTTTTATTCACGTTTCTCAGCAGTTTCCAAGAACATCACCACATCCTTTGTTAACTGCATATCAATTAAAATACCTCTGAAAGATAGGTACAATAATACCCTATTTATTATCCTTCAACAGTGAAAGGCTCACTTTTATGAACTGCTACATATAGCACATAGAGACTTAGAGAGAAAGAGGGAAGGGGAAAAAGCCTGCCCTTAAGGATTTCACAGAAGATAGAAGATGAAGAAAGACATTTTTTTCCAATGCTGTAAAAAAAAAAAAAAAAAAAAGCAGCAGCTTAACCAGGCAATCAGTGGGAACATAAGGCCAGAGCCCAGCCATTCTTATTCCTTCTCACTCATTGCAGCCCCAAAGTCTAATAAATTGTCATTCACAAGCAATTTTGCCACACAAATATAAAGTTGTTAGTGCAAGAGAGTCCAAATTACTTTTGTGGATGGCTGTAGCAGTGAAGTTTTGGAAGGCAAACTAATTTAAAAAGAAAAAGAAAAAGAAAAAATGAAAATACTGAGCTTTGAATTCTGTAGTCTTTGTGCCCTACTTACCTTCTAAGTCAGTTGGGATCATTTTTCTACCTGTCTGTTTCCTCACCTGTCCAACTAGAGACTGAGACCTACTTCATTGGGCAGGTACAAGAATTAAATGAGGCAATAAATAGCAAATCTAGCCAGGTCTTAATTGGTGATATTATTACATGAGAGACAGAAGTGCTATATAGTGTTTGCATTTTAGAAAAGTTGACCTTAATTAGCTTCATTGCATTGAATATGCCACTCATTTCTAGGTTTGACTAGCTTTTCTGCATACAATGAACTTGCCTGTGGTTATGTTGATATTATATCTTGTCAGACAACAAGTTAAAGCGTTATCACTAACCTTAGAGTTTTTCATATCTTTTAGTCTATTTACTATCTATAGCTCCACACCATTATAATCCTGTTAGATATGAATACAGAATAAATGGTAAAACACCATGGGTTGACAGATTAATTAATCAGGCTGAGGTATTAAGTTGAGCCAATAATCTTCATGTGACTAATCTAATATTTAGCTTATTGGATGACTGAATGCTAACTGGCATTCCCTACCAGCTAGAAAAATACATCAACATAACAACCACCGTGCTTCTAAATCCTGCTATTAGCTAAAACTCTCTTGTATTAATCACTGAACTTAGCTGAAAC
Source organism: Scalopus aquaticus (assembly GCA_004024925.1). NCBI lineage: Eukaryota > Metazoa > Chordata > Mammalia > Eulipotyphla > Talpidae > Scalopus > Scalopus aquaticus. The sequence continues at coordinate 64,285 of PVIJ01001217.1, read as the reverse complement.
TCTTGTTTTTATCCTGGGAAGATGATTTATTCAAAATAATGTTTCACTTAAGGGTCTAATCATAAACTCAAGATGATTCAGATGCTGAAGTCCAGCTGTAACAACAACAGTATCTTCCAGAAAAATAACCACATGTATATTGAATCCCTTAAAAGTTTTCCATAACAGATCTAGGGATGATAAATCATGCAAACTCATTCTATAATTAACTAAAGTGTTCCTTTTCTTTCACCATAATCCAGAAGGATTAGCCCATGACCTTTAGTTGAATAAATCAGGAGGGGGGGGGCATAATTTACTTTGCTGTATAAAAGTAAGTCCAGATTTTAAAATCTGACCCCACCCCTGAAATAAACACATGCAAATGTGAGCCTTTTCAGAAACTTTAAAATAAATCTTCACAGCAAATGCAAGTTTCAGCAACGGGCAGTGTATCTATACAGCTTTCAATTATATCTTTTAGGACTTGAAAAAACTCCTAAAACTTCATGGTCATGTCATCTGATTATTAAGTTAGTAACACGGCTCAGCCAAGACAGCCAGCTTGTATTAGTGTAGCTAATACAAGATTATTATATGTCTCATCACAGATTGTCACGGGCTGATTTATCACCATTTTATCTCCATTGCCTACTACAGTACCTGACACAATGGGGATTTGTTGAATGAATGTACCCAAGAAATGGAAATTTACCTTGATATCCAAATCTAATAATATCAAAGTACAGTTAACTTTCCTTGAATGGTTTACTATGAAATCATGAGAACTGGTACAGCAACATTGTTGCATTACTCCAATATTTCATAAAAATGGTATTTATTGCCTACAGGGTCTCCCGATTCTGCTCCTGGCCACAACAGGCCTTGACTTTATTCCTGTCTGGCTTTTGTTTTCTGTTGTCACCCACTGAGACATTCAATAAGAATTTATTGGGCAGTCACTTAAGATCTTTGTGCAACAAAGAATAAGATAGATGATGGATATGTGGGTGGATGGATAGATAGACAACTTTCTTTTCAGAGAACATTTATAGTTGCTGAGTCTTGGCACCACGCCTTCAATTTTGATTTTTATATTTTCAGTCTCTAAAAAGTTGATCATCTCTGGAGAATTATATTGTGCTGATGTATTGCTTTCCAGTGAGCATGTTGAAAACACCCGTTACTTGAAACATCATTAATATAATAATTAGGATCAAGCATTTTTAGATCCAAAATAATTACATCAAAATTTCACAAGTATTAGAAAAATAGAAGGTAGAATTCAACTTCTATCCAGGAAATACCAAAATGATTCTATTTGGTGATTTTTATTGCATTATTTTCCAAGTTATAGGTATATAAGGGAAATAAAAGCCAGGAATTGAGTTTACTTTATTAACCCAGGACTTACTTGATCACAAACTGAAATTATAGCAGTGGTGGGATGTTTACATCAATGAGGATAAAGCCTATTTTTTTTGATTTTGCTAAGATAAATCGTTTAACGTACTGCATTGTCTGTGACTTGCTTCCCTAGAGGACAGTATGGAAATTCGGTTCTTTAAACAGGGTACCTAAAGAGAAACAGCATAAATCAGAATGTGTGTAAGTGATTGTTCACAAGAACAACCTGAAAGCTAAAGTCTTTGTTTGGCTTTCACTGTACCCAGATAATAAACTAAAGAATGAAAGGAAATGTTTTGATGAATACGGATGTCACTGCAAATCACTATTAACCTAAAAAAAGGGGGACAGGGAGAATGCAAAATGCTTGTGAGCACCTCTTTTCTAGCTTCCAGCTCTATCTACTCCTTATTAACCTAACACATCACATTGATTTATCAGATAGGGATGGTGCCAGATGAGTTTAGGTACTTAACAAGCCGTAAGCACTCGGTTGATGCTTATTGAGGTTTGACTCAGGTTGTTAGCTATTGATTGTCTCAAATTTTCTTCTCTAAACTAGTCTGTTAGTTTGCTATAGTTTTGTGTTGCACCTTACATTTTCTTTCAAATTTATATCTTTTTGATCTCTGTCATTTCTCAATGTTCCCATTATTTCTGAGCTTCCCCCTTTGTGATTGATTCCTAAAAAAGGAGTCCTTTCCACCTTTCCTCTTTTTTTTTCCCATTTACTCTCTCTCAGGATTATTTCAATTCTCTTCCATTTCTTTTGAAAGGATTTGCTTGACCCATATCTTCCTCCCCATTTCCTTAATGTGCCCATTTTCATCCTTTACTTTAAATCCATCTGCTATGGCAAGAAGTTATCAAAAGTGCCATTGGATTAAGGAAGATCTGAAGATCTTCTTATACCTTGGCATATTGACTCAAATACAAAACATATATCTATATTTATAGTTCATGGCTCTGATTTCAAAGTATATTTTATTAAAGTTTTCATATTTTTAGGAAGATTACCTCTACACAGCAGCACTGTCTACACTGCCAAGTAATGGAACAAACCTCAGTGTCCTCCATCAGACAAATGTATAAAGAAACTGTAGGCTGTATATTCGGTGGAATACTACACAGCTGTGAAAAATGAAATGGTGGCTTTGGGACAAAGTGGATGGACCTCAAGGTGATTATATTAAGTGAAATAAGTCAGAAAATGAGATAGATATCAGATGGTTTCACTCATATGTGGAATATAAATAACAAAAAAACATACACAGGCAAAACATAGCAGCAATAAACCTTGAACTTAGTGAAAGAATTTAGTGGTTACCAGAGGGAACCAGGAAAGGGAGGAAGGGGAACGGGAGGGATGCAGAGGGAGTATTGGCATGAGTGGTTTGGTGGAGTGTGAATGGAACATGTGCACATATGGAACAGGAAAAATGTAGCCCTCAAATTGAAATAAAAATTAAAAATTAAATAAAATAATAAAAGCATGTTTGTCTTAACATCTGTATTATTTTACATATATTAACTTTTCACGAGGAGAAAAAGTCCAGTCAAAGCTTTCAAAATAACATCTTGGCTTTGTTGTTCGTGCCCCATAATCAAAACTTCAAAGAAAAAAATCAAGTGTGTGACATTTTCCAAACTAGCTTTCCAGCTAAACTCTTGCTAAGAAACTGTTAAAACAAACACCTTGTAAACTTAATCTTTTACTAAGGATAAATCATCTACTTTTCTCCTGTTGAACTTTCTTTCTACAATCACTCTTAAGTATGGCCAGACAATTTTGATAAATTGATTACACAGCTGAAGTTATTTGTGTATATACTCAGTCTCTAATTCCTAAGCTATGAACAACTCTTCAGAATAAATCAATGGTTTTAGATACTGTAGCTTTTAACTTATATCATGGAAATTATTGCCCTGATTATTTTCATTATCATTTGTTGGGTCACCCACAAATATTTTTGGCACCAATACCTGTGTAAGATTCTGAGGGAAGCAAGAGATATAAAGATATCACCATAAACAGACAGCCAGAGATATGGCCAACCAATAATTGTAATGCAATGCCATATGCCAGAGGGATTTCACATTAGGGGTTATGAATGCATAGGAGAAGGGACTTAATTTGTCTTGGATATGGAAAGACCTGAAGAAAAGAGCAATTCCTTCAGAGGGCAGAACAGTTAAGATCCACCCGAGCAAAAGCAATGTCTGAAAAGAGATTCAGTCTTACTATAGGTGATGGATAACAAAATTGGGGGAGAAACTTTCTATAAATAATTGATAACATATCATTATCATCTCAGATACTAAGTCTTAAGAGATCTTGAAGGAAATCCAAAGGTCTTGACTTCTGCTGAAAAGCTAATTAACTTTATTTTTGCTGACCTTTTCATTTCCTTCCCATAAGATGAGCTGGTGATTTTAAATACATCCATGAAAAGGTTCAACTAATTTATAGGAGAAGATAGTGTGTTTAAATATTTATCCTGTTGTTTGCTCAAACTTCTCCTGTGGTTACTTCTTTATTTGCATAATGTAAATACTGTTTTTCAACCACTATTGATTTTCCCTTGTCTGGTAATCAAAGCTTAGATCAAGCATCACAGCTCAAATATGAAAAGCCAAATCCCCAAACTATAGTATTTGTCTTTATTTTCTATTCAAATCATGAAAAAGAGAAAAATATTATTATATACCCTGCAAAGATCTGGAAACCTAGTGGTGTGTATGTTGTGTGTGTGTTGTGTGTGTGTGTGTGTGTCTGTGTGTGTATTTAACCTTTGATTCTAATTACATAATAAAGACTTACAAAAGGAAATTATTACTTTTCACATTGAATTTTCTATTACACAAAGCTGAGGGTATATGAGTTATTCAAAATTTACTCATTAAATTATATTTAATTTTACCTAAAGTTGAGTGTGCTTAGTTATCTGCATCCCTGATGTGGGAAAATAAATACAAAAATTAATCCCAAACCATAATATATAAAGATCAGGAATGATGAAGTCAAACTACTAATTTATTTCATTTCATCAAGTGAAAGAAGAAGAGTGTGCTTATTGCCATAATCCTTGCTATGAACGATTAAATTCTTTGTAAGTGAAAGGTAGAAGTTATAAAGAAGTGGCGTTTATATTGATTTTTCATTGCTAGCTAAAAGCTTGCATGCCATAAAAATGGATTCTACCATCAAGGCAGGGAGGAGTATTTCTAGGATCCTTTTTCAGTAATCAGTAGGAGACCAGCAGTTGTATACTCTAATTAATAAAGTCAGACTATAGAGTGATGGAACTTTATTTTCATTCTTTTTGGGAAAAGCTAGAGATCTCATGTTTATAATTTGTCAGATCATCCTTAGTCTCCCATCTTGCCTTTTCACACACTATTAAACCAGGATTTTCCTTCTGGACCCCTCTTAAAACAAGAGGATGCCATACCCACAGATTAGAATTCTCACACCACCAACACAGCAAGTCAGCAGTACCTGGCAATTATTATTTAAATTCAGATGTTCTCACGGGAAGATGAGTAAACTAAAGAATAACTGTTTTCAGTTTTTATAAGTGTAGGATCCTTCTGTTTTTGCTATCTGTCACCATTCTAGCAATAGCCTGATGAATGTTCACTTTTGTTCCAGAAATCTGCAACTCAATTAGGATCGCTCATTAAAAGTATCCCAAGTGATTCCAACACAGAACAGATCTGAAAGACACTGAAAAGACAAATACAAACATATTGTAGTTCATCACTAAATTTTCATAAGGAAAATTTGGGGGAAATTTTATTAAAAAATGTAAGATGTGATATAAGTTTAAGAAGATGTAAAGTTTTCTCCCATCTAATTTTCAGTTTCTTCAACCGGAGCTCATTTTCACAGTAAGAAAACTAAAATAGACTATACAGACTCACTTAATTTGGTTTGATTACTCAAAGGGTGGTCAGTGCCTGACCTGCATAAGCACTACCAGGGAATTTATTGAAGATTCAGAAACTATCTCAGAATCTCCAAGTGAGGGACCCCATTGTTTTACAAACATCCACTGTAACAAAGACCCCCAAGTCTGTACTTTTGAGTTTCATTATTCTGGTTAACTCAGATACTCTTCCCTTAGGGAAACGAAGGATACTTAACTTTTGCAGTTCAAGCTAGCAACAAGCAAAACACTCATGACTTATCTATCCATTCACTACTGGACAGTCCGTGAAGGTACAGGAAGATTCTTCTGCATAGAGGCTCCTTCATCAGACAACTTCCCCCTTTCCACCTTTACAGACCATAACTTCATGGATACATTTTCTTCAGACATTTGTTTCTAAGAATTTCTCTTTACTGTAAATTACGTATCTATAGATACTCTATATTTGTAGATATATCTCCATCATAGATCGATCGATAGATAATGAGCCATCAACTACCAAAAATAAAATTTATGCCAGAAATTTGGGGAAAGCATATTTTCTTAGATGCTTGAAGTGTCAGTAATGATTTGTGGTCTTACTGTCGTGATTTCTGGTTTATATAATTATGGAGTGATAACTAATTTCAGAATACACATCTGTAAAAATGTAAAAAAAAAAACCACTTAGGTTCAAGTGGGAGACTCATGGATGATCAGAAGAAAAAGTGGGCAAACATCTTTCAGAAACGTACGCTTTAAAACCCAGAAGGACAGAAGACAATAAACAACAATAAAAAAACAAAAACAAAGACAGTGAAAATTAAATGTTAGAAAGAAAACAGTCTGTGACACACTGGTACAGAGTTAATGAGTTCAACTTACTACAAGCAAGTTTCCATTCTTAATAAAGAATACATGTCTAAGAGGGGTCTATGTTGACAAGTTCAAACAGAGTTTAGAATGGGGTTCAGGAAATTTTGCAAACAAGAATCACTGAATAGAAGACTGGAATTAAAGATCTCAATTCCAAGTGTACTGCTAATATTCCATGTTTATAGCTAATCACAAAAGACATACTAACTAATTAATTAAAGCTAGCCATCAAACTCATGAGAATTAGGGCCTAGAAACCATAAACCTAACAATTGACCATTACCTCTTATGTTTGAGAAGACTTTATTATTGAAATTTTAAGTTAGAATTGTGTTCTCAAGCATTTTTAGATAAGATGCAAAGAGAAACTTTATTTATTTATTTATTTATTTATTTATTTATTTATTTATTTGAAGAACTGGGGTATAGACCAGAGGTGGGAGGGGAGCAGTGAGAGGATTCACAAGAGACAGAGTGGGGAGCAGAACAGGCAGATCTACTGAAATACACTGCTGAGGGGAGAAGCGCACAAGACAGGAGAGGTCTGCTGCACCATATATGGGTTAGCTCCCTGGCCCAGCACTGAGACCTAACCCCAGGCCACCAGAGAGGCCCACAAAGCGAAACTTTAATTGCAGTACTTTTAGTATAGAAAGCAGGATACTCAGTTACAAACAATTTTATAAGTATTTTCTGAACACCTACAATATGCCAGTTACTGCTCCAAAATCCAGGAATTCAGCATGAACAAAAGAGACCAAAAATCTCTGCCCTAGTGAAACCTACATTCCCGGAGGGAGAATCAAGACAATTTTTAAAAAAATAGAGAATATCCGTGAGGTAGCAATTTCTACAAAGAAAAATAAAGGAAAGACAAAGATTCTAGTATAAGAAGTTGCAGGGAATTACTACTCTTCTGTCTGTGTAATAAAAGCGTAGCCACATTTGCTATTGCCATGGATGATTTTGTAACTCACAGACTCAGTGTTACTGAGCTGAAACCCCTGGTTTTACAGGTGAGAAAGAGACCAAATAGTTTGTGTTTTGTCTAAGATTTCCAAGGCTTGAGTTCAAGTCTACTCAAATGCAGTCCGGCACTCTTTGCAATGTATCACGAGCATTTCTTAGCAGTTTAGAAATTGTCCTTCAAATCCATTTTGTCATTGCAAATGAGACCAGACTTTGACTAAGAATATTTTCGCTCTTCCAAAATATTTATCTGTGTGTATATCTCTCCAGCCGCATGTTTGTAGGGTAGCCAGTTGACTTCAGGCACTTAAAGATAGATGGCTGTTAACACCATGTTGTGAGTGATGACGTAATTTCACATGATTTCCAAATGGAGTTTCAGAGCCACTCTTGCAAGCCTGAGATCTATGTAGACTATCAACAGATGACCATAAATATAGTTTGCTATAATTTATTTTTAAACTATCTGCATGCTTTTAAAAGATGCTCCAAAACTGTCACTTCCTTGTCTCTAAACTTTAGTGACATGACATGAGACATCACTTTCCTATTGGCACAAGGACCAGGGAGACCTTCCAGGAAAAGGTGAGCAAGAAATTACCTAGCTTGAGTAAAACCAAAATCTGCATAAAGGGTGTGGGATATTCTTGTAGTCCAAGTGTTGAAAACACTTTTAAAGTGCAGTTATTACTAGAAGTAACTGTGAAAATACTATTCTCCTAGTGCAGCTGCTCCTTACATATTTGCTTTACTAAAAAAGAAAAATGTTTATTATGCTTAGTAATGCAAGCCTCAGGCATCAATGTCTCAAGTGTCTCTTAATCTTTCTCTCACAGACGTGTGTCTGGCAGTGGGAAAGGCAGCAGTCCTGGGTGTTCAGTCTTGGATTTAGTGTGCCAGACCCGTTGTCCTATTACCCTTTCTACCTGTAAACTGTGAACACATCAGAGAAAGACAGAGAAAGACTCTGGATGGTCCCAAAGTAGTTTTTAGACTTTAATTGTTAAGTATAACTGGGTTTTTGATACCATTTAGGGACAACCTGAAAATTATTTCTTCTGAATGTAATGTACATTTTTTTGTAAAATTGGTATTGAAGAGCTACTAGGTATTAGTTTCGCGTGCTTTGTTTTAGGTTTTGTTGCAATGGTGAGAATAGTCATTAGCATTTGTTTTTGCGCCTACTCTAACGCAGGCACTAAGGGGTGGGTACTAAGAAAGAGTTTCATATTTGTTCTCTCATTTCTCTTCACAACAATCCTGTGAAGTGGATCGGTTATTAATGGCATGTTTTGGATGAGGCTAAGAGAGGTTAAATAGCACCCCCAAGGTTACCTATTTAGCAAGTGCTGGAGCTAGGATTTCAGACCAGCAGTATTCAAATTCATGAAGTTCCTTTCATCTAAGCATTGACTGAACTTTCTTTTCTTGACCACTGTTTCAAGGCAGGGAGTGCCATATTTTCTAGCCATGAAGATGGTTTTGAAATGAAGGAAGTATCTTTTCAAGTATCAAATATTAAGAAGAATTTTCCATGCAGTTAAAGAATTTTAAAACATGGACTCTCAGACAATATTTATTATCTTCATCAAGGGAAATGATATTGAAACTCAAGGATTTCTGAAGGTTGATTTGTTATTAGAAAATTAAGAAAGAAAAGTAAGAAGGGTAGTTTGTAGTGGCAAGGGGATTGAACAGAAGAATAAAGAGAAGGAGCTATAAGCTGAGAATAGTTAATGTGAAGATAGAAAAAAAAAAGTAAGACTAAGTTGTAACCATAAAAAAAGAAACCTCTCTATAATCTTTGCTTCTTGTAGAATCACTGCATATTTTCTTCAATATTCAGATTTTGGAAAGTTGGGACTTCTTTTGCCTCAACTCCTTACCTTTAACATGGGTGTAATAAATACTAACCCACCTTGACATGAGAATTAAAATAGCAAATATCCTTGAAAGAACTCACACTAAGTATTTTTAAAGTGCTTGAATAGTGCTTAGAACATAGTAAGCATTAAATAAATGTTGGAGGCTGTGAGGATTTTTTGTTACACATCAACATATAAAAAAGCATGATGCCTAGGGGATTTAAAACTAACTCCCAAGTTTCTGTCCTTGATAAAAGGATTTATTATTGGACTGCTATATTAATTAATTTAGCAACACTCCAGAGCTGTAGCAAATGGAAGTGTAGAGACTGATGGCAAACCTCGGCAGCATTCTGTAGTGTAAACATTTTCTCTGGTCCCAAACACATAAGAACGCCATGTTTCTTCTGAATATTAATCTCCCTTGCTGTTCCTACAAATCTCTGAGATAAATCCAAATTCCAGCCCAAGTATGATGAAAGGTCATCACATAACAAAACTCTCTTCCAAATAGAAGTAAAATTTTATTCTCTATTAGATTTTGGTGATTAGGGAAGAAAACATGTTCCTATTCACTCATTTTGAGAGTTGCTGCAAATTCTCCACCTTTTCTTTGGGATTAGCACAATCAAAACTACCATACTTGATAGACCCTGAATTTGCAGCTACATAAAGCTCCAATAAAGTGAAGCCTGTATCTTCAAAAGCAGTAGCCAACTTGTAATGCTACTGTGAAATCTTTGATATCTTTCTGCAAGTGAAATTGACTCCCCCCACCTGAAAAGGAAATGTGATCTTTCTTGTGATGATAATCCTGGGACACTGGACCAAGCAGAGGAGAAACTGTATATATAATTTATGCTGGTAACCAGTAGGCACTCACCTACAACACCTACAAATCAAAAATACTGACACCTTGTGACCTGGCACCATTCATGTTCCTTTATCTTATTGATATAAATTAAGGACATCAGTCCTTTTACCCTGTCTTCAAAATGACAGTCATTTTGCTTTTCTTACACCCAAAGGAAGCTAAAGAAGTTTTAAAAATGTCATCTTCCTTGTTATCCCCATTTGTTAAAAGTGGTCCTCATCCAGAATCTATGTATAACCCTTCGTTTTTCTTTATTACCTCATAATCTTTGGACATACACTGTATAATGACACTATAATATAGTTAATCTCAACATTTCTCAGGCAACAGGAGAGTAAGTGCTTCTCTAAAGGACACTGTCTCATGAAGAGGCCCCTGGTAGATGGGGACACTTTGCTGGGAAGGCAGTTTGAAGCGGTGTTGTCAGTCAGTATGAGTGGCTCACACCTTGCTAAAGATGTCTAAACTGACAACCTAAGCACTGGAAGTTCTCTATTATTTCAAGGCAGATTAATGTACCATGACTGATTAAGGTACCATGCTAGATTTAAGATGTTTTTTAAGCTCTTTGTTCTTTAAATGCAGCCATAACCTCAAAGCCACAAGGCTCCAGTGTGTGTAAAACTCCACCTTCAGCCTGAGGCCATGAGGACAGCCAAATCAGAAGTTCCCATGTGGCACCCAGTTGTGTACATATTACATCAAAATACAAAGTGAGAATCTGGGGGTATCAGGGAAGCTGAATTTTCCTCCCTGAGTGAATTGCATCCCCATTTCCAAAATCCCAGTTTTATCTCCCCATAAAACGCAATTCTATTATGAGACCACTTTATAAAACTCAGATCTCTTAGGTCCAGATATTTAGACTTCAGATATGTATAACTGATACATATTTAATTGCCTTATTTAAAAAGAATGACAATCAAGTTTTTTTATTTAGCTTTTTAAGAACACAAAAGAAAAAAATAAGCTCTACAATTTTTATGATATATTCTTCTGAATGAAAAATAAATGTCAACCCAGAATAAGTTATTTTTTTCCTCTTCATCCTGCCCCAGTAAAATTTGAGTATAAATATTCTAAACCTTGCATGAGAATTTTTTATAAAGATTGCTAAGTGTTTTTGCATATGGGGTCATTTTAGATAGATGGACTACCTAGTCTTGAACTTCACAGTGTCAAAATTATTGCCATTTAAAGTCATGTCTTCAAAATTTTTCATTGGGATTAATGCTATGTGATGTTTGAAGCCCATGAAAAACTTCAGTGTTACTTTTCATCTAAGCTGACACATGTCACTGTGAATAAAAATAAAAGAACATATAATATCATGAAATTGTTGGCAATCAGAAATTTTCTTTCAAGTTTATCTATCCTTGATCAACTATCCATGACCTCTACAGTCAGTAACGGTTTCTAAGAATGATAACCTGACTATTTCTATAATTCTTTCCCATGCTATTCCACATCTAAGGGAAATGCACTACAATTTCAACAGCAGTCATATTACCTAGAAATGTTTGTCTGAGAAGATTATTCAAAATCTAATATTCTTGGGCCTCCCTGGTGGTGCAGTGGGTTAAGTCCCAGCCTATGAAGCTATCAGCAGCCACTGCAGGACAAGTTTGATTCCAGCCAGGGATCTTCCCACATGGCACAGCAGACCTCTCCTTCCTTGCCCACTGCTCCCCTTAGCAGTGTACTTCAGTAGATCTGTGTGTTCTGCTCCCCACTCTGTCTCTGGTGAATCCCCTTACCACCCCATACCTCTGGCCTGCACCCCAGGTCTTGCATGCATAAATAAATCTTTAAAAAAAATCTAATATTCTTCACCTGCCCCCTCTTTGCCCTTTTTTCTCAGTGATCAATTGGGTATTCACTAAGCTTAGTTTCTACTTTCTCCTTCCAATATCATTCATTCCCACTGGTCTTCATTCTTCAAAAAAATCTAATTTAGTGTTATTATTGTTAATTAGAATGAAGGGTAGATGCTCCAAGTGTATTTTTGAAGTTCTGCTGGAGAACTGCTCTCTTTACTTGGTTCAGACACATAATATATTTTGAGATTAAAACCTTATATTCGACATATACAGTGTCCTTTAGAGCATCAATGTTGAACTTCATATTCAGGAGGTTGTCAGTTAACATGGACAGTATGATCACATACTCCATAAATAACAAATGGAAGGTGGTAAGATGTTGTTTGTTTTTTGGTTATTTTATGGTTTGGACTCATTTTAAATGCTGCCCTCATTGGAAAAACAGGAAATGTCACAAAATTCAGATTTCTCCTTTCTCTTTAAAAACAAGTCAGGACCTTTGGGCCTCTATTCCCTAAGGGCAACAACTGGAAACGAGAAGTAGCTTCTCTCTCCAGATGAGTGTGCCTACTCTATCCCCTGTGCCCACCACACTGGCTCCACTCATTACACTAGATGTCTAATTATTTGAGTTTGCCACCTTTGCTCTGCAGACATTGTTGAAAGACCTTCTAATTCATTTTATATAATTATCTCACAAATGCAATTTCCCCATGAGGCAAAATGATAGATGTTTTCCTCTGATAGGATTGAGTCGGTGTCAAAATGTTCTTCTTGTAGCTTTCCTGACATTTATGCAAAATTTTGCAGAACTTTCCTTTATAGTACTACAGGAGCACTCATTCTGCAGCTACCACTCTGGGAATATGATGAGATCTGCATTTTTGAAATGGTCTGAAAAATGTCCTGCAAAATTACTAGTAGTGACAGTGACAGCAACATCCCTCCCTGGAATAGAGCTAATGGCAATAAATTGGAAGCCAAGTCCACTGGACATCGTTGTTTTTAATCACAATGCAGTTCTCCAAAGTTTAACAAGCTCTGATGCCTATTTTTTTGTTTTGGTATTTTTTATCTGCCTCCGAACTTTTAAGAAATTCAGTTAATCTAGATGCACCTTCATTTCTTAATTGTATATTTGTATTAATGAGATAACATTGGTTCACACCACTTTCCATGATTTAGAGATAACCATTCACTCCTCTTCAATGTTTGTTACTACACCACGGCCACCACCAACAAACCCACAATCCTCCGGCAGAGGATTTCAGAGGGGCTTTTGATTGGTCACAGGGCTCACTATCAGTCCAGGGGATAATGGTACCAGCTCTCACAAGTTTGGCTTTGTTGTTATATCCATGAGTTAAAATAGTTATAAGAAGGAGCCTAACAAATGTGTTTGATTTTTTTAAAGTATATATATGCATTGCTGCCGAAATTTCAGACTTTTAAGAATATTGATCTCGTCCTCTTACTAAAATTTTTTTTTATTAAACAGTGACATTGTTTTTTGTTTGTTTGTTTTAGAGACTTATTTATTAATGCATACAAGAGCTTGGGTGTAGGCCTGAGGTGGGGGGGAGGTGAGAGGATTCACCAGAGACAGAGTAGGGAGCAGAACAGGCAGATCTACTAAAATACACTGCTGAGGGGAGCTAAGGGCGAGACAGGAGAGGTCTGCTGTGGCATATGGGTCAGCTCCCTGGCCTGAGATGGAACTTATGCTGCAGTGGCTGGCAAAAGCTTGATAGTGCTGAGACTTTAACCCCTGCACCTCCAGGAAGGCCCTAAAATAGTGACATTGTTGACAAAAATTAGCAAAATGGATTTGGCAGAAGGCCCATTAAAGACAGACACTTGACTCATTAAGTTAATCATGCAGCGGGGAGGAAAATAATCCATATGAATAGTGGGTGGTCAGTGGCGCCCAGATAACTGATCTGTAGACAATATTATTCATTTCTTCATTGGGGGTTCTCAACAGACTAACTTTTCTGGTGAAGTTTCTCCTTGTATGTCATAAGAATCCAGTCTTGTGTTTATTGTTCTCTTCCTATTGTTAAAATGGCCTGGTTCTTTCAGGAACAAAATATAAACAAAATGCCTTTTAGTTCTACTTCTTGAGAGAGGAGCATTCTGAGACAGAAGATTCTCTCAGATTTGGAATGCTGAATGGAGGTTGATTGTCAAAGGGCACCAGTTAAATATGATTGATAATGGCTTGATATTATTTCTTTGATCTTATTTCTTTTTTCTCTCTTTAATCCACATGAATAGTAATGAACACAGCTGAGTGAAGGAACACAAAAGCAGATAAGCTACTGTGCTCTTTTTATACCCTCCAATCTAATGAGCCCATTGTCTTTAGCATCATTAATGAGTTTTGCAAAATCTGTAATATTTTCATAGAACACTAGTGCAACTTATTTCAGGGTCATTGACCATATTTTGCCCCTGACACCAGAGTGATGGCTTAATTTTTAATTACAAATGTTAATTCTAATTTATAGGTCTGGAAAAAACTCAGATTGAGCTCTGTGTTTCCCTGTCCACCTGCTTACAGCCCAGATGCTTTGAACCCCAAAGCCACAATACATGAATCCTCTTGGCAGTGCCTGAGAAAAGATGCTGAAATAGCTGCTGTACCCTCTGTGGAGGATATGTAATCACAGAATATCTTGATGTAGTGATTACAGTAATATTTTCACTCTGCAGCTACTATACCCCAAAGTGACTATGTCAGGACTTCATTTCTTCTTTTTCTGTTTTCTCAAGCACACAACCAGGCTCACAATTGGATTTGGCAGCTGCAGAGCTACCCTAATATAGCAGCAGACAAATCCAGGCAAAGAACAGATCTATCACTGTATCTGACTGATCTTTCTGCTTATGCACAGTGACAAATTCTCACCTCTCCATATAGATCAGCAGGCTCTGTAACCAGTCAGTCACGCATAAGTTGTGACAGCACATCATAAGACTGGCAATTTGGAGCTCTGGAGAACAAGGTGAAACATGAAGTTATTTTACATGAAAACTACAGCCCTTCCCAGAGTAACATGTGTGTGTTTGTGCATCTTACAAAAAGAGACATGTTGTTTTGTTCACTTTATTAAAATACTTTAAGAAAGGAGTCGAAAGTACAAAATTTTTGTGCAGCAGAAGACGGATTACCATTGTCCACCACATAAAGACTACCCAATTTCTTTCCCTACATGCTTCTAAGTTACTCCGAATGGCTAAATCAAGAGAGTCTCTGGCTAATGAGAATGTGTGTACATGTCTCTGGGATTCCAGTGCTGTGCTTAGGATGACAGATGAAAAAAATCTTGAGATAAATTTTCCAATCTCTTTCTTCTGTTTCCAGTGAGATACACTCTTAGGAGACTTCTGTTTATATTCCTGAAATCAAAATTTCCCCCTTTTATCTCTGTTTAAGAATTTGAGAAATAAGTTTGTCCTTTGCCTAGGCTTTTGAGAAACCACCTTTGTCATTTACTGAGAGCATATTCACAAGATAAAACGCGCGGGGTGCTTCTGAAATTTTCAAGAAGTGAAGTGAAAGTCACTTCCATGAGCTATCCAAATTTGAAAAGAGGCAATAACTTGACAATTAAAAATAACTTTGATTATAATATGTATGTTGAAATATATATGCTGAACATGTATACATTAAATTTTAATATTACCCATTCGTAAAGAACTAAACCTAAAACAAATGATTCAATAATAAAATATTGTTTGATTATAAGTTCAGGGCAGAAGAGCTAATACATCACGGGCTTAGGACAATCTTAGATTATTAACTCAACAGATATCCCTGAAATGGACGCAAAAAAATTCTATCTAAAAAATAAATTTATTGCAAAGTCTCATAAATACTATGAGAAATTCATCTGCTAATAAAAAGTATTAAATTCTTGCATCAAATTTATTTCCACTAAAAAAAGGTTAGACTTGATTCAGTTTATGGCTTATTCTTATTAAAAATAACATTTTGTTTTTAGGATTAAAAAAGGGGAGTCAGTTATTTTTTACTGTGCTGAAAAGGAGCTAAGACAATACATTAAATCTGAGTAGGAATTCAATATTTCACAATGATGATGAAGAAGAAAAGGAAGAGCAATAGTAGGAAGATAAGAGGAGGCAGCAGAAGGGTAGAGTATGGAAATATTTGTTCTGACATATTCCTGTAGAATAATATAGAGAGAGGACATTCTCTCTGTTAGTAAACTAATTCTTTGAGTTCATTTAAGTTCTTAGAAATACATTAACTGAATTCCTTCATCTCTTTTGGGGACATTAAAGTATAATTTGTTCAAATATTTTGTCAATTAAGATTATAAACAACTTTGAGTCTCCCTTTCTTTGTCTCACATTCCATAACAAACCCAATTGACTATATTATTTTAAGCCAATTACTCACTCGGACTGTCCTACAGTAAGAACACTAAGTCAGTAACTTCAAGGTTGAAAAAATGGATTGCGTAGTTGGAGTCATTTATTAAATTGTTCCCATAGCATTGGGAAAGAAAAAAATTTGAATTCGGAAGAAGTAAAAACTACAAAAAGGAAACATCAGCTGACTTACCCAAGGTCATCTAGTGAGATGGCAATAAAGACGGCAGTTTAACATGTGCCATTGAAAAGCTCTTTTTAACTTGCATAAAAAAAGGAGTTTTTTTAAACTTTCCTAAAATGTGTGGACATCTTTTGACTCACATAAGGAAGAATTCTCTCTCACAATAATATTACACCTTTATCCTTTGCATTTGCAGTTCACTTATTCAAAAATGATTCTCACAATCATTTGATGATAAGGCAGGTATAAAGCCCACTTTACATATAAGGAAAAAGAAGCCCAAGAGGTTAAGTAAGTGACTTACTTTAAATTATAGAACTAGTTAAGAACAGAGGTGAAGATAAACTTCAGATCTTTATTCTCCAGATCTAACGTTATCTAGAATATCAGTATTCCTCCATCATTTCCTCTTCCCCAGTCTTCCTGGCACAAAAGTCTGTTTTGTACATCGTCCTACTTATGTAATAGGCAGAGGTGACTGAAACATTAATATGTTAAGCATATGAAAGCAGAGAAAAGACATTTTTTTGCACATGGCTTCTTGTTCTTAAAGCTTTTTTTTTTTTCCTTTTTCTTTTTTGCTCTTAACTCGCTTTGGTCTACTCAAAAGAAAGTTCCCATAGTATCTCCTGAAACTTGAAAAGGCTAATTTGTTTCCTCCACATGAAACCTCAACTTTGGTTAAATATAAGCACTCTTTCAAGCAGGTGTTTGTTTTCTTAAAAACAAGAATGACATTTCAGCTTTATTCATTCTGTTTCAAAAGTAAGCATTTATTCATTAGTTTAAAATGAAACATTTCAGAGAGCTTCATTGCTGACTAGTTTCATGCCATTTGAAATTTTAAATGTCATTTGATGAGTTTCAGCAGTACAGACATAGAAATAATAGAGAGATTTTTGTTAACTGACAAAATACAATATTCTTGTTCTCATAAACACTTGGGTGACTTGAAAATAATGAAAAGAAATGTTGCTACTGGAGAAATCTACCTACATTTGCCTACCATTCATTCCTTCAGTTAAAAAATTAAAGGTGAATAAAAGAGCATAATCTCTAAGGGCACAATTTATTGTGAATGTGCTTCCTTATTAGTTTTTTTCTTTAGCAATATTGTCATAAATACTGCATATTTTAACTATTTATTAATAAGTAATCATTCAATTAGCATACAAAAAAAGTCATCAAACTTTGGGATGCAGTTTTACATATATGTATTTATTATGGGTGATCTGCTTCATAAAAATAATTTTGAGTAGCTTATGATAAAAACGAAAAATTCAAACAATAAATAAATCAATAAATTTTCAAGGAAGAGTTTAATAGTCAAAAGAAGTAGCCAAGTCATCATTAATAGCATAGATTTTGGACTCAGAAAAAACTTGGCTGTGTGACCTTGGACAATGTACTTAAACTCTCTGATCCCTAGCTCCTCAATCTATAAAACAGTTAATAATGTCCATGTCAATGAAGATAAAAGTAATTTTTGTTTTTACTCCTGAGTGTTCTTGTTTATGGAGTATGTTGGAATTTCAACACACACAAAAAAAATTCCAAGCTACATCCTCCTCTACTAGGTGTTATATATGAATACAAACAAATAATGGACTAAAATTCATCTTTTCTCTAAAGTTAGAAAGATCAAATAAAACATAAGCATTGATAAATACCTTATGAAAATAAGTAGTCAATTAAGAACCATGGCAAAAAACTTAAGCAAACATCTGAAATAACCACATAGATTTACTCTTAAAGTTATAGGTGCATTTTATATTGAATTTTATTTAGATGTTGCTGATTTCTTTTTGTAATATCCTTTGAAATGCAGTGTCTTTAATGAAACTAAACCCATAATGCCATGAAAATAAGTGCACAGAATTCCAGGGTTGGTGATGTTTGGATGAGAAGAAATTAAAGAAACAGAAAATGATGTTAAAAAAAAAAACACCTTACAAAAAAAAATTGAAAAACATGAAAAATGAAAAACAACTTGGGGGTGGTGGGGGAGAGGAGAGAGAACTGAGATTTTCTATTAGTAACTTCAATGCCTATTTTTTGAGAGATGGACATTTTCAAGGCATTGTATCTAAGCACTGTCTACAGTATCAGTAAGTCAGACAAGGTTCTTGTCCTCATTGAGCATTTTGTTCCTAAGTTCAGTAAGAAAGGTAGACCATGAACAAATAAATATGACAACAAAAATGATGTAAGTGGTAGTTATTGATAAATGTCATGAACTAAAATAAAGTGGAATAAAGGAGTTAAAGGGTGGCAGAACAATCAGGGAGGTAGGATGGGCCACCTTTTACCACAAATTTCATATGTGGGTAAAATATATCATTTTCAGGCACAATTCTAGAAAGTCGTTAGTTTTGTGGTTAAATTGCCAGATTACCTCTCCACCCCAACTCCTCACAAAAATTTTTCCAAAGAAAAAGGTCAGCCCTAAAATCATCTCCCACACACAAAAGCAGTTATCATTTTCAAATTTAAAATGGTAAAGGAAAGAATATTTTATTTGAACAAAGAGTTTTTTTATTGTCACTGTAAGGAAAAAGAAAAACTGGAATAAACAGGTTTTGCAATCTGCCCTTTGAAACTTCCTTGATGGCAAGCTAAATGCCCTCCACTGAAAACAATTAAAAATACTGGATACTTTAAAATATAGGTATCTTTTGTTTGTTTGAGTACTTAATTCAACAACACAGTTTGAAAGCAAAGTAAATATAATAGAATAAGAGTTCTCTCACTCCTTCTCTGCCCCCTTCATTCTCTGTGTCCCAACCCACTTCTCTAGTTTATCATTTTACTACTTTCTTGTACCCTTCCACAGCCTAGCTATGTGACCTTTGGCATGTTATTTAACTTCTTTATGCTTCAGTTTCTTCCTCGCAAAAGTGGCATACACCACAAAGGATTTTAATGTGGATGAATTGGGTTGACGGTGATAAAAATTACATAGATCAGTTCCTACCAAATGAAGAGTGTTAGGTATATGTTTGTTAAGTAAATAAACCAAGACACGAAGCAAATTTTAAAGATATTACGATAAAGTATTAAGAGGTTAAGATAATTTCCCCCTTTATACAAAAAGAATACAACATGCACTATTGATAATTTGATTTTTAATTTAATATGTCTGAAGATAGCTCATTATTAATGCAGAGAAGTTTCTTTAATAACTCTATGGTATTCCACTGAACAGATGTACTGTCCTTGGTTTAGCTGCTCTTCCACTGACAACCATTTGGGATGTTTCTAGGTCTTTTGCTTTGGCAAACCATGCTTCCATGAACCATGTCATGGATCTGTCATTTTATACGTGTGCAGGAAAATCTGTGGGGCCTTTTCAAGAAGTGATATTGCTGGGCAATATGTTGTAGTGACTACCTATTGTAGCTCCACCAGCAATCTATAAAAGTATCTGAGAAAACATCTTTTTAAAATAAATTCTGGATTCAAAAAATGAAGATTTCTAAGATGTCAAAAAAATTTTTAATAATTTAAATACAGTATAAAAGCAAGAATGTAAAGAAGTGGAATTTATATTATTACTATTTTAAAGAGCTACTTTAACAATGATAGAATGATTCTTATGATAAAATCTTTGAGTGACATAAACAGTAAAAAGTACAGTCCCCTCTTTTAAAAATCATCCTATCATCCAGTCCACCTCACATTTTCTTAAACTGAATCCATTCAACCTGTAATTTTTTTCTTTTCTTAAAGGACATCTTGGAACTTTAGCAGTGATGTCATTCTAGGAAAGTGACATTTATAATTTTGACATGCATTTAAATTCTGTGAGATTATCAATTAAATATAAAATTTCAGGAAGGAAAAATGACCGTCCCCTTCAATCAATTTATAAGCATACCTTATTCAGAGAGAGAGAGAGGCATTTAAGCCGTATATCATCCCTGAACCATTTCCCAACCTTCATGAGCTTCCATTTTGATGACCATGGGTGAACCCTTGACACAGGATAATGATCTCAGGATCTTCTCCAAATGGGGATTCTGAGAGACCTCACATAAAACTGAAAAGGGCCAGTAATGCCTCAACTTGAAATTAAAGGGGGAAAAAAAAATCTCTCTTGAGAATTAGTAACTACAAAGTAGTCCTCTTGTGGCTTTGCAACTCAAATTTATGCTACCTATATGGGTAAACCCAATCCCATCCAAAAATACATAATAAACACTTAGTAGTACCCTCAGATGACCTAAAATGCCATCCATCCTGGAAAAAATGGATTCAATTTGGAAATGAATTCACACGATAAAGTCCTAAGAAACATAAGAATCAAAATTGACAAAAACACTACATCAAAGAAGATATTCTGACAGAACCATTAGATTAAAAAACTAGATTCACAAAGGCAAGGTATTGAAATTATAAGTTCCAAAGTATAAAACTAGTATACTAACTATGTTTTAGGGAACAAAATGTGACACATATATTTCACATACTATGTGAACAATAAAATCAAGCATATTTGAAAAAACAGCAAAATATTGAAACTAAAATTCAGTGCACATAAGAAATTACAAAGTAGACACAAGTAAAGAGAATTCACAAAGACTTGTTTGAAGACATTCTTCACAATTCAGCACAACAAAGGACAGAGACAGAAGATATAAAAGGGAAAGTAGAAAAATGGCAGCTCTAACATACAGGTTATGTTCACAGAAAAAGGAGAGAAAAAATGAGGGAGAGACAATATTTAAAAATATACTATCTAAATTGTTTCACAATTGATAAAAAATCTGAATAGATTCAGCAGATCTTGCTTCTTCTTTACCAGTATCCCTTCCCAAAAGTTATGCATTACTTCCACTCAAAATGCTCTTAATTCTAATGTTAACTAGCCAAAGAATCTTAGGGACAGGATGACTTCACTTATATGTAGAATATAGAGAAACCAAGCAAATGGTCAAAGACAAACCTTAAAATAAGCCCTTGAAAGCAGACCTTAGATCTGAGGCATTCAGGAAGGGAGGGGAAGGAGGAGGTTGAAGGAAGAGGGATTGAGGGAGGGTGAAAATGGTGGGGGGTTAGGGTAGGGAGGATCACAAGGGACTATGGTGGAAGACTGTGGGTGCTTTGGTGGTAGGAGAATTGCAGCGACCACATCTGCAAGGAGAAATCCTGTACTGTCCAAAAATTAACAAGGATGAAAAAAATGGAACTTCATTTTAAAAAAATAATAGATGGATTGATAGAAATGACCTAGTCAGAAACTGAAAGACAAAAATCAAAGCATTGAAAACATTTAGAATATTACTATTATATGTTAACTTAAAAAACAAAAAAAGAATCTTGGGAATTCCTCCCAAGAACATATTTCTCAATCTTCTTTCTCAGGTCCTACCTGAAAGGCAGTGTGAAAAGCCTCAGAAATCCAAGAATTTGAGTCAAGCCCATCCTTTACATATACTGTTTCTGTAATGTCAGGCAAGTTTCTAATGCTTCCGCAACCTCAGTCTTCTTTTGCATAAAATGGGAATGAATGAATCTACCTTAAAAGCCAGGTTAGGAAAATTAAATCTACAGCACGTATAAAATGCCTAGCATATTGCCTGGCATATTTTAAGTACTTAGCACCTGCTAGTTCCAATTTAACATGCTTAATTCTGACATGCCTGATTATGAGATCCTTCAAACAGAAGAGCTGATTGGAACCCTCTGAGGAGTGCTCTCACACCACGATTCACTCACTGATCTTGGTATTAATCACACCAATGAGCATGGTGGGGCCAGAATGATTCTTTTCACCACATATGGTGAGTTAGCAATACCAACCCCCCTGCAAGTGAGAACCCCTGGTTTTCACCCGTGGTGATGTCTACAGGCACCAAGTACAGCAGATATGGGCACCAGTATGGTGTGGAAGGCCCATTTGAGGATGCTCCCCTTTGCTCTATCTTGTCACTCCTCCAATTCATGACTTGTAGAAAAATAACAGAGACTCACTTACTCTTCTAATTTCAAATAATCCATTTTTCTGTTATTCACTGTTGCGTCATTTTTTAATGGGTGCCAGACACTCTTTTGTCCTTGAAATCAGGACCACAACAGATCCCAGAGCTCATGAGTCTATTTTCAAAAGAATAATCCAGGTAATTTTAAAAATCCTAGGAATTTTGGTTTAAAAAGAAAAACTTTAACTTGATGGAGAAAAAGCAAAGGAGTTTGAGCTGTTAAAATAATGCACAAATGTGTCCAAATAAAAACAAATTAAGTCATTAAATAATATTTCCTTAATCACTTATATCAAAAGCCAATATAATTCTCTATCAATGATCTTTAAAATAGAGTTGGGAGGTGTTTCTCTTTGTAGTAATACAAAAGAAATTAATATCACTTCATCAGAGCATGAAAGGAAATTACTGAGAAACACAATCTCAGCTAAATACATATAATGTGAAGCTTAGTTTCACCTATATGTACAAACTGGTGTGTGGTGTGGATTAGCAATTAAATAGAATACCTAGAAGCTAGACTCAGGCTGCTAGAGGGCTTTTGTTTCCAATCCCTTGACCTAGGGCTTAAATTGGATGCAATCTTTCAGGATATTGTGCCAGTGACTCTCTTTGGTAGAGAAGAGCCAGTGAAATGTACTGTCAGCAGACACAATACCTTTTCACTTTCTGATTTTGTCTTCATTACTCGGCCTCCTCCCCCACCTCCTCCAAACACTCTCAGGCTTGCCTTTTGCCTTGGTGCCTCTGTTTGCTCCCTTCTCTATCATTATCCTCCTGATTTGAGGACATAGCTATTGATGTTGATTGCTATCTGGTCACGTGAGGGAGACTGAAAAGGTACGCTGGTACAGCAAGCCCTCTTTTCTTCACTCACACACACGCAAAGACTTTAGTTTCCAGCAGCCACAGAATATCTACGTACAAGTGGATAATTCTGTACTGCAAATTGCTCAGACCAAAGGTGGGGGGGGGGGAAGGATATGCTCCGTTGATCGCTCTATAATTTTCTAATTTTCATACAATAGGTCTAAATAAATAAACACATAGACACACTAAGGGAAACATTCCTGATTTAGAGGGCCAGTTCTGTGCTAAATTACCACTCATCTTCAGAACCCCAATATCCCACCTCCTTCCATGCTTATTTTGCTCCCTCCACCCTTGCCTCAACAGGCTCTCTTAAGATGCTGTAGTTCATCAAGCCCTTGACTCTAAGTCCCATCACAAGCAGCTCTCTTCTGGTTGTTTTCTTTACTTTTCTTTCTTTCTTTCTTTCTTTCTTTTTTTTTTTTTAACCATGCGCCATGCACATCCTGGCAGATTTAAGTACAGAGATTCCGCTTTCCTCAGTGGGGACAGGGTTCCCCAGGGGGAGGTTCTCCTCCACCCAACCAGTTCAATCAACTGAGATCACCCCTACCTGCAGGAGGATACAGCTGTCACAACTCTATTAGTTTTAGCATTAAAACAGCCAGGGCAATAGCATAACCTATCATGGAATTGCTGTGGTGGACAGGGTTGGGGGAAGGGACAGACCAGCGAATGAGTGTTCGTTAGATCCTGTTATTGTGATTATTCTTTTTTTTTTTAGATTTATTTATTGAAAGATTTATTTATTTATGTTGGGGTACAGGCCAGAGGCGTGGGGTGGCCAGCGGGTTCACCAGAGACAGAGTGGGGAACAGCTCCACAGCGCAGAGCTTAACTGCTGCGCCACCAGGGAGGTCCTATTGTGATTATTTAAAAAAAAAAAAGTTTTATTTATTTTTGCATACAAGCTGGGGTGCAGGCCAGAGGTGTGGAGCGGTGAGAGGGTTCACCAGAGACAGAGTGGGGAACAGAACAGGCAGATCTACAGAAATACACTGCTGAGGGGAGCAGTGGGAGAGTCTGGAGCGGTCTGCTGCACCATGTGGGAATCTCCCCTCAGGGCATCAAACTTGTGCCACAGCCACAGCCAGGGACAGCTCCACAGCACTGCGCTTTATCAGTTGCGCCAACAGGGAGGCCCATATTATGATTATTCTTATGGTCACCTTTTCTACTCCCAAACATCATTTTTTGCATTAAATAATATTACCTTTATTGAGATAACCGGTTAGGGTTTTTTTTTTTTTTTTTTTTTTTAGAAAGTATTTTCAAAACTTCAGCTTCTCTGAAACAGCACTTTCTGTTGGCTAAGTATAAAAAATAAATAGATACATAAAACATAGGGACAATCCACACACTGAAAATGAGCTCTCTGGTTAGAAAAGATTTTCTTTATCCCATGGAATTCAGTATTTTTTGTTGCGATTAATTCATTTTAACATTTCTTACTTTGCAACTTGTTTTTTTCAGAATAAGTGGATTAACAACATAATCTGGCCTGCTGCTTACAGCTGTACAAACAGCACACTGTCTACTCGAGGGCCCCCCTGGTTATATTGGGCCGTTTGCCCCCTGGGGTGACATAAGGCAGCTCCCTAAAAGTATGTGAGCTTCAAAAATAAAATCCCCTCCAAAAAAATTAACAAAAATTTATAAACCTTTGCAATATAATAGTGAATTTTCTTCCAGTCTTATTTTCTATTCATGTGTATACTTCTGTTTTTCAATTTTTGGATCCTACTATAAACAAATTTAGAATCCTGTTAATCCACTCTTCTATTTCAAATATTATGAGTATTTTTCCCTGATCTTAGTCATGTCTCATAAATCTGTATCATGGTTTATATTATTGATAATGGCTACATCATAGTTGTTTAATTATTGCCATTGTTGGAAATTTATGTTCTCTCAAATAATAGCTACTACAACAATGCTATTCCAGTCAGCTTTTTTAAATTGTGAAGGCTTTATTTAAATGTTTGACCATATCAAAATGGGAATACTGAGCCATGGTATTGCTATTTAAAGGCTTTTGAAATGTTCTGTGAATTGTTTTCTGTGAAAGCTGTGTCTGCTCACATTCTCTTCCACATTCTTCGAGATGGCTTGTCTCATTGTACCACTGGTAGAGATAATATGCTGTTTGTGATTTCCTTTCTTTTGTTCTCACTAGGTAATTTCATCAATTTATACTATAAGCATCAATTCAAAATCACAGTTATAAATAATTTCTTAAATATTTTGAAATGTTTTCTATGCCCCCACTGTTAATTAAGTGATATTTTAAAAGTGGAATTTGTTTTTATTCTTAGTAAACTCTCAATTAGAGTAGGAAAAATAAACTATCCATGCTTTTAAAAATATAAGAAAGAAAAGTCACTTGCAAATACCCAGTTAGGTGACAGTAAAGAACAGAATTCTCTCTTTTGAGAAACAGACCCTTCTAGTCTGAACAATGATCAGTGGGTCTTAACTTTGACTGCAGGTCAGGATCACCTGACCTCTATTCCCTGAAACTCACATTTAGCACATCAGGGTAGAACATGGATAACTAAGATTTGAAAGCTCTACCAGTGGTGTTTTAGCTTAGCCAGGCCTGAAAACTACTTTCCTATTAGTTTCCAATGAAAGAGAAGTTGTTTTTATTTTCAGTTCTCTAAAATTTCCTTTTAATTGGACATTGCTAACTTCTGTCCCTTCCACCTTTCAATTACCACGTGACAGTGCATTTGACAGAAAAAGATGTCATTTCAAACAGTTTTCTCCTCTCTTCTAATATAACTACTCTGGTAAAAAGCAAGTGGAAGGTCACTCCCATATGATGCTAGTCATAAACAGCAACATCTAATGGGTAGCCCAAAGAATAGATATCTTTGGGACATTATCTTTTCCATGAATACTTAAAGCTCCATTGTCACATGTGGCACCCACCAGTCATACTTGACTGTTAAACAGTGAATGTGACTAGTCCAAATTGACATGTTTTGCCAGTGTAAAAGCACAATGGGTTGTGAAGACTACCAAGATAAAAAGACTTTGAAATATATCATTAATAATTTCTATATTGCTTGCATGGTAAAATGATAATATATTGGATATATTGGCCTAGCCAACATATATTATTAAACTTATATTATTAAACTTATACTTATTCTGCTTCTTTTTAATAGAGCTACTAGAAAAATTCAAATTACATGCAAGGTTTACATTATATTCTATTGGACAGTGAGTGCTGTTCTAAAGACAAAACATGCCCATGGAGGCAACTTATACTTATTTTCACATTATTGAAAATGTAAACATCTAAAATTATAAAATATATTTGGAGACATATCGTTCATTCAGTTTAGTTTTAGGCATATAGGCATAGTATATTTTAAAAAATTCTCAAAATAATTGCAATACAAAATGTCCTAGAAAAATATGACAGTGTGCCATTTGTTTGCTTTTTCAAAAGTTTTTATGGAGTGCTTTTCACAACACTGGTAGTTTTTAATGGATTTGATAGAACTAATGAATATTGAGCACAGAAGGAGTTCTTATTCAAACTACATTTAAAACAAACTGTTTTTCTCTTTTTCTGTACCTTGTTATGTGGAGTTGTCCAGGGCTGGCCCAGGAGTATATAATACTGTTAAAGGCATATGAAAGTCCTGTTTCCAAATGTAATCTCTGGGAAGTCAGAGCAGGCAAACAAACAAGCCTGGATGCAGTAAACCAGACAGGGTGGTGGCTATAAAACAAACATTGGATGAAGCATAAGCCTGATGTTTGGGGTTAGCAGCAAATTATAACATGGCCTGTGGGCCAGCTGTCTGGTTAGACACTCCAGGGCATATTACCATCAATGGATGGCCCAAATCCTGATTATTGTCTCAATCCACTGGATGATCTATAGTGTAACTGGAAAAAAACAAGCAACTCTCTCCTTGAGTTATAACTCTCACAACCAACTCTAGGGCAACACATTTGATTTTCTTTCCAGGAATCTTTCAATGCCTTGCCAATATAAGAAAACTAACTCTTCAATATCATATAATGTTAGGCCATAGACTTAGATAGGACATGGAAGGGTCTTTATTGATATCATCCAGTGACAGTGAATAATATTTGAAAGGGAAAAAACTCCTAGGGAAAAAAAGAACAGGTCTAAATATTAAAGGAATTTTATGCTTTGTGCATCTACTAGAATGCAAACGTGCATTATGAACCTCTAAGTTGAGGATATGGTGTGTGACACTTTTCAAAGTTTTATTCCCCATCCAATGGAGCCATTGTTCTAAATATCAATGATTTGGAAAACTTGACTAGGTTCCACCCACTTATTTTCCAGAAGAGGTAACTGAGGCCTCAGGATGTGTAGCAACTTGTCCTCAATTACAAAATCAGTGAATGGCAGATACAGGGCTCATTCTGTCAACTCCACCAGGAGCTCTATGCTCAGTAAGAGATTTTAGGTGTATTGGTATATACTGTTGCTATACATCTAGAGCTGGGTTTTTGGACTTTTTGGACTGGGACTACAGCTAGAATTTTTTTCCTCATGACCCACCCAGTACACACACACATACACACACAATGCACAATGTAAGTGAAACTGAAATGTCATTAAACAGTGTCTGCCTTTATAATGTGTGCTGTACTATGATATCTTATATTCAAATTTTTGCATGCTGGTTGGAGAGACAATTAAGATATTTATGAGAACACTGGGAATTTGAATAATGATTGAATATGGGGTTATACTGAAGAATTTATATTTAGATATAATAATAACTTTGTTATATAAATAAGTCTGTATATTTTCCTATTTTTAGATTAAATGATATGATGCATGAAATTTGTTTCACAGAAGAGAGGTGTTAGGTAAGGTATTAATATACTTGAAATTGGACATGAGATAATTATTGAAGATAGGTATATTGCTAAATATGTAGCTGTTATGTTCTCTTGTCCACCTTTTTCTATGTTGGAAGTACCCTAAAATAAAGCCCTTTGTAATTTAAAAAGAAACACATGATCCATTAAGTAGATTTTACAATGATAGTGACCTACAGTTTGAGGTAACATTCTTCTAGAAGGGGGAGTCTTGTCACCGGTGGCATTTTCAAGTAAATAATTTGCTTGAGGAAACGATATAATTCAAAAACTGAAGTATAACTGAACACAAAGTTATGCAATGAAAGAAAAATAGAATTTTGCCATATTACAAAATAGAAATTTCAAGTGAATTAAAGTTTTCAAGTAAAAGTTGAAATTAGCAATGCTTTGACTATCAATGAAGCTATTTCTTTCTATTAATTTTTTCTTCATTTATAAATTCTATAAACATACATTAATATTATCAGTAATGACGGGAAATTTTTTTACTCTTTTGTGCTGATCAGACCATAGTAGAAATATTATATTCAATGCTGGAACCAAATTTTTAAAGAATTTAGATTAGACGTGCAATCAGTATACTAAGAAAAAGATCAAAGTATTATTGTGCAGGAGGCCATGGAATAGAACAAGAGATGGTCAGTTGGAAGAGAAAAGACACAGGGAGCTTCCAGAGTTGGGAGGGCCATCATATAGAGGAGAGGTTAAATTTGTTCTGTGGCTCTCGAGAAGTAGAACTGAAATAAAAGGGTAAAGGCAACTTTCAGAGAAATTTGGGGTCACAGGATAAGGGAAAACTTTGGGTTTCTAAATTATTATTGTTTTTCATTGAGGTAATAATATTGGTTTACATCATTGTTTGTATTTTGGGAGGGCCCCCCACCCCCTCCAAGTGTTATTACCAGAGTGCAGCCACCGCCAAAGCACCTGAGGTCACCCCCTTAGTCCTTGTGCTCCCTACCACTCTGTTTTCACTCCTCCCGCATCTCTCCACCTCTAGGTTCCTCAATTCTATAATCAGTTTTCCAGGATTAGTTTTTAAGGTTAGTTTTATCTGTTCCTTCCATTTTTTTCTTATTCTTATCAACAGTTTCAGTAGAAGAAATGGGCTGATTCTAAATCCCATTAAGTGGAAGTGATCACACATATATTGAATAGTAATGTGGTGGAGATTTACATTGAGTGGGGGAAGAGGTTTATCTTAGGTTCATCTTATCATGCATAACAGAAGGGTTAAGTGCACACTCTGAAAATAGATAATGTGGGTTTCAGCCTTTACCATGGAGTTATTGACTTTCTTACTTCGAGCAAGTCTATTAACTTCTCTCTGCTTCAGTTTCCTCATTTACAAAATGTGGAACATGATGATGGTAACACATCTTAAGTTTATTATGGAAAATATGTTAATAAATTAATAAGTAAAGCATGGAGAGAAGTGCCTAGCATATAGTATGTGCAGTATAATTGTTCAGCTAGTTTAATGTTGGCTCATGTTTCTTTACAGAGCAAAAAAGCATGTCTCCCATATCATGTTTATAATATCATTCATTCACTCATTCAACAAATGAATATATTGACATATATCATATACCACACAATCTGTTAGTCTGTAAGGATAGGGTAATCATTACAGAGAGAATTCCTGTCATCACAGAACATACATTTTTTCAGAGGAGATGAGTTCAGAAACAGATAATGAAGATATAAATACCCAGCAAGAAAAAAAGAGCCAGTAACAAGTACTCTGCCGTTGACATAGAATGAAGTGCTAGAAAGTGATTGGGCAGTGACAGAAGATCTCTCTGAAGACTGGAATCAAAGGAAGGATTCAGGGCAGAGAGCATTTCAGTCAAAAGGTGCTGAAGGTACACAGTACTTGAGGAGAAAACCAAAATGCCATGCCCAGGGATCAAAAAGAAGGTTACAGGAGAGTTTAGGAAGCCACGGAAAGACTATCTAGAGCAAATGAGGTTAGGGAAGGGTTGGGACCTTGATACAGAATTGGACTTATTCGGAAAACAATTAGAAACCTTTGGAGAATCTTTTACAGAGGGATGGGGAACAGAAGGAGAAGCATTGTGGCCTATCTGGGTGAGAAAAGACAATTTAAACAATTATTTTTTCTGGCCTCCGGTGGAGGACTATGGGTGCTTTAGTGGTGGGTATGGTTTGGCAACAGTGTATCTGAAGAGGTGTGAATCTATACCTCTGAAACATATACAGTGTTGTAAAACATATTACCTCAATAAAAAATATTAAAATACACTAAAAAAAAAATATTTTTTCACCAAAGTTGGAGCTATCAGATAAGACTAGCCTACTTTGTCTCTTTTTTTTTTTTCATTTATATCTTGTTTCTGAAGTAGGGCTATATATCATGTACTTACATTTCTGGAAATTCAGAATCATAAACAAATATTGTTCATTATTGGCAAGAATACTCTCATTTCATCAGTAAGAACCTTTGAGACGCAGTGTAGTGAAATGACATATAATTTGTCAATTACAAAACTAGAACCAGAATTAATGTCACATAATTTATGAGTGACTACAAAGACCAGCACATATTTACCAAGAACTAGAGTCACATTCAACAATGATGTGAAATTTATGTAACAAATTAGATTTTATTATTTTGCCGATTTATTTTTTTCAGCTTTACTGAAATGTAACTGACATATACATTGTATAATTTTAACATATCCTAACTGTTGATTTAATACACTTATAGATTGCAAAATGATTAACTCTAGAGCATTAACCCACATCACATCACCAAGTTACCACTCTTTTTTAAGATGAGAACATTTAAGATCTACTCAGTAAGTTTCAAATATATAACACAGTATCATTAGTTATAACTACTATGGTAAAATTTATGTAGCAAACTATTTTAAATGCTAGAAATTGAGAGATACAAAAAAAAAAAATAAAACCCCACAAATTATACTAAATGGATTTATCAACATATGAACTTCCAACTATGTCTTTGCAGGTCAATTTGTATAACGATTGATAGATTGCCTATTTAAAAAAAAATCATCTAGCACTTTCAGGTAGAAATTTGTCATTATCGCCTATTTGAATTACAAAAGAATGACTTAAAAGAAAAAGTAAAATCTTGTGATTTTCTATAAGGTCACAGGAGACTGAGTTATGGCCACTTTTCAGTCCTTATGACCCAGGCATAAATAATATACAACAGTCCAGAGTTAACTTGAGAAGACTGTAGTTCTTTAGAATTCTCAGATTTTTGGAAATCATTTGATTCAATAGTTCTCAAAAAGTGTTGTATACCTTGACCCACAGCAACAGCTTCACCTGCAAAATTGTTGGAAATACAATTTCCTGGGCCCCACCATACATCTTTAAGATGAGACACCTTTAAGATGAGACCAGCAAGCTGTGATTTAACAAGACCTCTGTGTGGGCGCATGATCTTTACCTAAAATGGTTTGAGAACCACTGATCTAGTTCAAACTGTTCCTTACACAGATGAGGCAACTGAGAACCCAGTGATTTGCTCAAGATGACCTTAGCATCAAAACCAGGACTAGAACCTGGGCGTCCTGACGCCTGGTGCTGTGCAATTGCATCTCAAACTGGACTTCCTTTCTCTGCATTTGCAACCTGAGAAGCCCATGTTGGGCCCAATCGTCATTGCTTTTTGTCTGTGCTCTCCTATCCTACATCAGGGAAAGGTAGGCTGCACCAAAGCAGCTGGGCTCTTTGGTTTCTCTTTGGACTGTTGCAGGAGTTTGTTGTTTGGATGCTGCATAAATAATGAGCAGGCACAGCCAGCCTTGTTTAGCCACAACTAAACCTTAGAAGGGAGTGTAGCCTCCCAAAGTCCAACCTCTACCAGTTGCAATTTGAATAACTTAAAAAAAAAAAAGAATAGAGCTCCACTATCTATTTTCACAAGAACTTATCTGATCATAGCTTGAATACAAGCTTTCTGTTTGTTTGTTTGTTGGGGAATGAATTAATACAAAGGTCCCAGTAGAAGTGGAAAGAGAGTTGAAATACTAGCCTGAAAATTCAGATGACCAGTGACAATTTGGTAGCACCAGGCCATAGCAGAGGGCCCTGTTTCTTTGCTAGTAAGATGGTGTTACAAATTCAGTCCCCGCTAAAAAGAGATCTCGTCATCCTAGAACTTTACCTGGCATCTCCTTTCTATAGTTGTTAATATAGCCAGATCCGATACTGTTACCTCAAAGGTTGAGTGGTGTTTCTGGCGGGTGTGATTGCAAGTGTATCAGTCTGTAGAAGAGGTGAGCAAAGAAAGTTAGAAAAATGGGCAAAGAAGTAAAATGAATATTGGGAAAACAGCTATCTGAAAAAAACAGTCATTCAAACTAGGCGCATGCTAATTGCACCCCCACTTATCCTCCCTCATGGCCCCTTCCCAATCCAGTTGATTCTCCTAAGCGGTGAGGCTGCAGCCTGGCTGGCCTCTTATGTAAGTCTGAAATCAGATCTGGCGTGCAGTTTGTTTTAGCCTGTCACAGACGCAAGGCACTGTGTTGCCCTGACAAGGCTGTTCAGCATAGCATATGACTGTAAATCTTCTTTTTCATGCACCACAGTGGGGACCTTTGTCCTAGCAATGATTTAGCAGCTTTTATTAGCCTGAGAAGCAGCCAGTAATCAGGAGACATTTAAAGTGGGAGCTTTTTCATTGCAATGGAAAAGAATCCAAAAACTAACAGGTTTTTAAAAATCACTTTTGAGCACAGAGAAATAAAGCCTTTAGAAATATGAGTATACAGCACGTTTCCATTTTAAATTCATTATTTCTCAAACTGAACCACATATAATTTAGCAAAGATCTAAACTCACAATTGTGAAACAAAATATGTTCAAGACTCTGCCTTTGTCAAGTCATGAAGCACAGTTTATTTAACTTTGAGTTTTTAGAAGTATGCCTTTTGAAAACGTGTGGGTCTTCAATGGCAGCTCCGTGTATGTTATTCAGATCCTGGAGTGTCCACTGCTTTTAAATGCACTGTAATTCCAATTAGAGCTTGGGCTCAGGGGTTGGCAGCTGCTGCAAATAAGAACTAATAATGTTTCATTCCACTACTTATGTATTCTGCAAATGCATTCTTGACATAGTAGTTTGCATATGATGTCAGCGTGGGAAAATAAGAAGGTATTAGCATCTGTAAGCCCAGCAGAAATTTCTCAGAGAAGTCACCTCTCAAGTGCATACAACTGATTCTACAGCTTGTAGTGTTTGCATTTCTTAAAATGTATTTGGTGATTTTTTAATATTTTTTATTAGTTGAGTCATCAAACATCCATGGCTCTTTATTTACATATATTTGCAAATTTTTAATTCATTTCCACCGAGGCCAAGTTTTCCATTACAAATTGCTGGACTTGTTACTTTCCACCACTGTAATTTTTACATAGATCTAAAATAATTTTCAAAACTTAAACATACACATATAGCCATCGATGTGAGAGTTTTTGTGTGGGAATAATTTCTGTAAGTTCCTGAAATGATTTGGGGGAAGACAGAAGCATTATATTAATTCAGTTCAGTTATGTCTTATATACTTATTATTGATAATATGCCATTGTTGAAGCACAAGGGCCTCTGCTGTAGGTCCTAGGATACTCCGGGATAGTAAAAGAGTGTCATATGACACTGAAAGAGTAAAATAAGCCTTTCAAAAGGAACACTTGCTTTTAAAATGTGGCATAAATGATCTTATCTCTACAGCAAGGAGTTTGATCCTGATTCACAAAGAACTGGAGTTATGCAGCCAAAGAAAAGTGGAGGCCTGTCCATTTATCTGAGGATTTGGGGGACCTTCCACAGCAACCAGGCAGGTCTTTCAGGAAACAAAGCCCACCCTTCCTGGTATTATCTGATGGCATAGATGGTCTTATATTTCCCAGATAATTGCACCACACACTGTTTTGCTTTGCTAGGTCATAGCAATTGGCTGATCTGCTATGAGATAAATGGCAGGGGTTGGGGTGGGGGGGGTCACCAGAGAAATCATTCCTTTAAATGTGTCCTACCTATATGTTGTAGTGGGTGTTTTGTGTGCTGAAGAACAGGGAACCAGAATGGGGGAGGTAGAGAATAAGTAACAATCTGATAATAAAGCTGAATGGAGCCATAGAAATATTTTCACATCTGTATGCTATGGCAACAATAGATGAAACCTAGAAATTTTGTGACTTTCTTCACAATGGTTTCTTAATACCAATCCCAGGAACAGATTCTGGGGGTCCTGACTCATGTCTTGATTCCCTTCCCCACAATAACCATACTGTTATGTAGTAGATACCATTCTTTATGTCCCCAGTATTTAATGACTTCTTTCTTCTACATACTGGAACCCTACAATCCTCTATATCCTACCAATTTTTGTTTTTGAGGTTCAAACATTTTTTTGCCATATAGTATTTAAAACTGGGGTGTAACTGATCCTATTCCCATAGGAATCTAAATCTTCCCCTTTCCTGGGATTCTTTTCAGAAGGTTATAGCCTGTCAGCACAATGTATTCTCTTTCCTCATTATTGGTCTTAATAAACTGATGGGAAGGACTTTTATCCCACACTTGAGGAAGAGGTTCTCTTGTCCTTTTGGAATCATCACTGAGGAAGCAGGTGACCCTAGTTGCTGGGGGCAGCCATCTTGAAATCAAACGGAAACTCGGTGGAAGAACACGCCTTGCGCTGAGCAAAGCAGCGCCAGGATGCCAGCCTGAACCCTGGTGGTACTGTGCTTGAACCTGTCGTGCCTCTAGCTGTTTCTTATCATTTTAAAAATCATTTTAGCCAATTTGAATCAGGGTTTCCATGACTTGCAGTTGACAGCATCCCACTTAATACACATTAATGTATTCAGATATTTAAATAACCCGCAGATATAGTTTAGACTAAGGAATGGATTGTCTTTAACAGAAGATCCTACTATCACTGTTAAGATAGCCTTCCAGAAGTTTGCCTTAATTATGGTATTGGCAGAGAATTCTGTGACATCCATCGTAAGTAATCTCAGTATATAAATTACAAAAAAAAGAAAAAGGGGGGGGACGTATAGAGACTAGAAGTCTGTCTTGTTTGTCTTTTAAAGTATTTTTTAAATTTCTAACAAGGAGAACATGCCATGTTTGATTTCTTTCAGTTGCCCATATTAGGAACATTTATTATTTCATATTTTGTTTTTCTATAAACTACATGTTTCTAGAATTTAAGATGTGATAACCATTTATCATATAAAATTTTTAAATATTAAAACAAGAAGAAAACCAGAGCATGCCATTGTTGGCAAATGATCACATAAGCTCCCGATCTCTTAATAGAGGGATATATGTTTTTTGTTAATATTTACATCAATGCTATTTTTAAACTTTTATTTTTCATATAGTATGGAAATCCTGATTAATCTTATATTCCCCTCGAATTATAACATTCTCCAGAATTGCCTTTCTTTTAGTGGCTGCTCCTCAGGTAACTGCCTCTAGTTTGTATGCCTGTGGATTGAAAGGATATTCAGTTGAGTCCACATAGAAGGAAGTGAGGGCTGCTATTATTCAGCTTTGGGAGCTATGTTGTCTTTCAATTGGCACCTCTTGGAAATATCCCATCACCTTTGTTAGTCTTCCCTTTTTCTCTTCCTTTTTCTCCTAGCATTCATTCTCATTTTAAGACTATATATTTAACAAATAGATAAATTTATTTTAGAATTCTAATGAAGATAAAACTAGCTTCTATCATAAATCACATCATTCATCCACTCAGTACACCCTATTGTGCAGAAAATGGATCAGAGTACCTGGCTTTCAGGGTTCCCCTGGCCATAAGGACAGAAAGACTATAAAAATACCATAGCAATAGAAAGGTGACAACATTGTGCTGACAAGAGCTAGAAGAGGAAACAATTAGAATATGCAAGTCCTGCTTCTCTTCAGGAGTTACTCGTTTGTAGTTCTACATAAGCCTTGACACTGATTACTTGCCACTTATCCTGGGACTTTAGTTCAAGAAAGGATCTGAGCAATTGTCTGCTGTAGTAAAAGTCCCTTTTGGAGAAGGTTCATTAAAATCATACCTGGAAGTGGACATTATTAGCAACAATTATGAAGAGAAAATTCTATAGAGAATATAACTGACCTATTTAATGAAGACTTGAGTTTCTTGAATTTGGACCATGGTTGTCAGCTTAAAAATAACATATTTAGTAGCCATATTTTCTAAACTCAGTGCATAGGATTTGATAACCACCATGCGCTAGTGGGGTAAAATACATGAAACTACTGCTATGTGGAAAAACCCAAGGCATAGGATTGCTATAAATCATCTTTCTTTGTATGTTTGTGTCTTTTGAACATATCATTTTGTTCAATCATTTATATTATATACCAGAATGCCATGTGATAGCTTCCCAAACTCTGAATGAGGTAGAGTGAATCTTCAATACTTGCCTCTCTGGTTCTAAGATGTAGAAATTAATAGAAAACAGACACTTAAGTACTTCTCCTACTAGAAAGTGAAAATGAGGCCAGTATTGTGTGTAGTTTCTTGGTACCAATCCCTCTCCCGTGGTCCGTGAAACCCATTTCAATGTCCTTGGCTACCATCTTCCTTGCCTACTCTTCTTTCTGTGAGTTATATTTTTTTTTCTTTTAATATTACACAGTTTCACCTTTGACATTGCACATTGACAGAACTAGCAAGTGGATAAAATTTAAAAACAAATCCTGATATTTCAGACTGGAGTTTTATACACAAAACCAGGACCTTGGGCTTCAAAGTTCATATTAAATGTTCAAATTCAATGTTCAAATGAATGGTCCAAATTCAATGTTCATTTAAAGTTCATATTCAGGTTAGATGAAGTAATAATAGTAATATTTTAGTTTTCAATGATATCTTCCCACCAACAAAATGAATGCATCTTCATAGCAATATTGAAATGCCAATAATATTTCCATAGAGAAGATGTAATACTGGTGTCCTAGTTTATCAGGAAACCAAAACTCACTTATTTTGAAGACATTGTTAAAGGCCATGGAGAAAGTGATTGAGTTGGAATTCCCTGAGTCTTTTAAGCAGGCACACTAGGGAAAGATTTAAGAATTCCATATAAATGTCATACAACCAAGCTATTTACAAAATCTAATTTTGAATAGTCATATGGAGTGACTCCTGCTTAAAATTCATGTGTCTCAAAAATATATAGCAAAAGTATCTGGAAAATGTTAAGAGAATTGGAGCATTTGTTTCCTCTACATTTCATCCATTTCAATTCACTTCTTTAGCGACATATGGAAAACTCATGGTTCTCTTACAACGTGTCATTCAAGAGTAGGAATCTTTCTCTAGAAGAATCCTTTGGTTATTTCCCTTATAGACTAATCTCTGAGTTCAGATTGCAATCACAACTTTAGATACAAGATATACTTATCCATGATGTGCCTGTGAGTGTAATGTAATGAACACACTCAAAATCCTAGGTAGGATTTAAGGCACATTGTGGCACAATTTCTTGAGTTCCCTAGCAACATAAGAAAACATAAAGCATGTCAAGGAGCACTGTGGTGCTGTACTGTAACAATTACTTTGTCCTGGTCAGCTCTAATTCTGAAACAGCTTTTTGAACTGTAAAATTTGGGGGGTGGGGGAGGGAGTATGAATAGGGTTGTTTATTCATAAACTACATATATTCCAGTAAGTTTTTGGCTTTGGTAAAAATATTTGCGAGATTGAAGGTTATTAGATTGAGTTTTGAAGCAGAAGCAAAAGATCTTGGTCATCCTTTTGAAAATTATCTGATGATATGTAAATTTACCCTATACATTGTTAGTAATGGTAAAATGGTATCGAAGATTACCCATATAATTTTAAAATTATTTGCACTAAAAACCAAAACTAAGACTCTTAAATAACTCATAAAACTATTTGAGTTTTAAGTTCTTTTACATTAACTGCTCGGCGTCATGGAAATGTTCACTGATTGTCATGAGCCTATCTAAAAATATATCTATTATCAGGATTAGGGCTGAAATGTAGCATGAGCAGTGGCCTTAAGTTTCAGTTTGAAACCTCTGAGTCAAATTAAAGATGATGCTGTCTCCAGTAGATGCAATTTCTCTTCCATTCTTGTGTAAGAGAATAACCATGCTCTTCCACCTTTTCCCAATGGGTGGAACGAGAAGAAAAGATATTAGAATCAAATAGCAGCAGTGAAAATCTCCAATTCTCTGAGATGCCTTCATTGAGCCTTTTCCAGAGATGTGAGGGATGGAAGGCTTGAGCTCCCTAAGTTGCCCTTGCCAGCATTGCATGTTTTCCTACCTCCAGTCCTAAAAAAAAAAGCAATCAAAAATAGGACTGCAACATCAGGGGAGACAGTGGAAAAAGCAGCTTCTTTAATCTGAATATTCCTTTAGTCTGCTTTTTTTTCATGGCATGGACATTTTGAAGTGTAATGGCCTCAACTTGGTTTTGTGTGATGTTTCCGCATGATCAGATTGTAGTCGTGCACTCTAATGTGATAAGACTAAAGAGACTCACAATGGCAGGACAAAGTATACAGGTGGGGTGAGGTTAAGGAAACCAGAGTGACATAGAGGCACTCTGAACTAGCAACAGAGGAAGCAGGTATGGCTGTGAGAGAGCTTATTCTGAGCTACAGCTAGAAATTTGGGGGGTGGCCTGAGGGGTAGGGGGAAACTTAGAAAAATATCAGTCTTAGAGAGAAGGAGAATTGTCAGAATTGTTCCATAGCACAGTGGGAGTAGAAGAAGATGCATCTGGATGGTTGCATACAATGAGAAGCCAGAGGGGATTTAGGTACTAGAGTGTATAAGTGCCAGATCCTTGAAGTCCAAAGTAAGACAAAGAAAAGCAGGGACTGAATCTGGTAAGCCAATGGAGAACAGCTACTGCCAAATTTAAGATTTCTACTTTCATTTTTCCTCCTCTAATCACCTCTTACCATCAATCTGTAACACATAATGTACTTTAAGATACAAAACATGAAAGATTTAAAAGTATGAATCAGAAAACTTAGGCTTAATTGCTAGCATCATTTACTCTTGGCCATGTGACCTTACCCAGATACTCAGCCCCTGTGGGTCTCTGTAAAGACAACATCTTGATGTCTGTCCCGCTTCTTCGTAGCTAAGTTGCAGAGATTATTATAGCACTATTTATAATAGATGTAGGGCTATGAAGTTAGCCACCTCTGTTAACTTAGAGCAAAAGTAATGAAGCATAATTTGTGTTTACGTCTCCTGTTCAAAATGAGAATTCCTGAGCCTTTTTATTATAATTGTTTTCCAAGAAAACCATTTTCCTGTGTAATGTGCCTTTCTTACATCTATCACATTACTACTTACCTGTGAATTCCATAAATCATAAATAGCGAGAACTACAAGCCTGCCATTTTCTCCTATCTAGGAGATACTGCTGGAAAGAATTGAACTTGTTTTGACTACTCTATTGTTTCCACTGTTTTTCTTACACTTTTGCATTTTTGCAGTCTTTGCTTTATATAGTTGATGATTTTCAATAATCAGTAAATGTTCAGTTGAAGGAAAGTAAATAGGATGAAGGTAAATTTGATTTTAATGTAAGTATCATTTTAAGGAAATAGAACATTGTCCACAATTGAAAAAGAAGACTTAGAAATGAAAAGGACAATTTTAGAAATTGACCCAAGAGACAATGGTGGAAGGTTATTGGTTCTTTGGTGGTGGGTGTGGTGTGGTTACATACATCTGAAGAGATGTGAATGTGTACCCCTAAATCATACGCAGTGTTGTGAATGAACATTACAGCAATAAAAAATAGTTTAAAAATGAATGGGACAAAGCACTGATAGGATGAGGTTTAAAGGATCTCACTCTCAGTTCTAATACCTTTTTAAAAAGAATGTAAACATGCTGCAGCACGAGTTTGATCCCGGCCAGGGAGCTGATCCACATGGCGCAGCAGACTTCTCTTGCTTTTCCCACTGCACCCCTCAGCAGAGTATTTCAGCCAATCTGCCTGTTTTCCTACCCACTCTGTCTCTGGTGAATGCTCTCACTCCTCCCCACACACCTCTGGCCTACACCCCAGCTCTTGTATGCATAAATAAACAAACCTTTTAAAAAAAAGTTGCTGGAAGTTTAGGCTGGGATTGGTGGCACAGTGAAAGTGTTGCTTTTTGATTAGCAGCAAACATTCAGGACATTTTTCTTGCTATAGCTTCCCAGCATGAGTTGAATAAATATTGGTTCACTGGCACCTTCAAGTATGGTGACTGTCACAAAGAATATAACTTTAATGTAATGGGTACTTGTCAGATACATGAAGAGAAAATAAGTCATCTCTCTGAAATTTCCTATTTTATTGTTAAATCTCATTCAGTGATGGTTCCTATTTTATGTTACTTAATTCTGGTATTCAGGACCTAATAACATAAATACTAGATATCAAGATAATGCTCAGCTGGAAGTACCAACCCTATGCAAACACAATCAGAAGAGAGATTCCTGTGGAAAATATGCTTAGTCACTAATTTGTACAAATGAAATTACCATTTGGGAATTGCTAGAGTGAACCAACAGCTTGCTCTTAACTATTCTTTCCCTGGTTTAACATTTATGACTTTGGGTAGGTGAAGAAAAAATTTTGGAACATATTCATGTCCAAATCAAAATGTTGATTAAAATGATAAAATGATAAATTTGGTTGATTAAAATGATTAAATGATAAATTTGATCACTGTTCATTGCCCTGTTTCCGCTTTAGCTGGTTAACAACCTCAGATTTTATCATAAACAATCTGTGTCTTAAAGAACAATGTGATTTTATTTTTAAAAACTCTCCACTTTGTGGGCGCTCATGTGACCTCTAAATAGTTAAAATTAGGGAATGTGAAGTCAAGTTAACGTGAAGATGATTAATCTTCACATTTTTTCAAAAAGTGGGATGTAAAAACTTGTCTTAATATCTTAAAAAATGTCTTTCCTTAAAAAGCATCTCCTTTTCCATAGATTTTTATTTAAGCTTTTCTATTTGTGGGCTGGCAAAACAAGTCTCTTTGGAATCATAGTTGCTTGACCTGTGGCATTCTGTCCTATGCGATCTCCTACTTTGATCATTCATTGCCCCCTTCATGACATTCTCTTATATGAATATCAGAATTGCCTAATTCAAATGAAACTGCCCTGATTAGTGACAAGTGCTCTTTGAAGATGTTCTGATGATCTCTAATCTGAAAATTCTCAGTTAAAAAGCTTCTGTAAAAAATACTTCTTACATGGCAATCTTGCTCTCAAGCACTGACAAAGTTTAGTGAAAAAGACCACCATCATCAATGTATTTTTTATCTGCTGAGGAAGGTAGAATAATGCCCTATCCAGGGGTAAATGTCCCTTTCTTTTCTGTCCTTTACCAAACCCTTTATCACCTCAAGGGATAAAAGGAGCAATGAGAAAATGGTAAAATTCAAAACCAGGGAACTCCATTAGCCAAAACATTCTCTCCATTAATGCCTTTCATCAAAGCTTTTAGAGCATTTCAACTTTTCCTGGCTTTCTGGAATCTAAGCTTTTTAAGATAGAATCTCAAAATAATCCTACTTTATATAGTTGTTGGGAGGTTATGACATGCTGCATATGTGTTTCTTTTCATGCTTTAAGGACATTATATATGTTATGTTTTCCATCCTTTTATTAGTAGTATTAGTTTTTTTTATCTTTACTACTGTCAACAGTTTTATATTTCTGTAATGGTTCCTTATATCACCTCCCAAATCTTTACATTTTATAAGTCTTTAAGACATCTGATGACCCTTTCTAAGTTAACTGGAGGAATTGGGGGTAAGAAGTAAAGCTAATAGCCGCAATTAAATAAGAGAACACATTAGTATTTCAGTAATTCAGTCCTATTGGTAGTGTCACTTTACACGAATTATCTTTCTGATTGAGAATCTAAAATAACACAAAGTTTCTCTTTCCTGATCTGTGAGTTATTTTCCCTTTCCAAAAGCTGTTGTGTACCTGCCTCATTTTAGGCAAGAATGTCCTTTATTTGAAAGGATCTAGAAAAGTTGGGTGGGCTGTAAAGGAAGCGAAGCAGAGCTTAGTGTGAGACAAAATTGAATCGGACCTTCACTTCTGCTTAGTAATTGAGCTCCCATAACCAAGACAGAAGAAGGGGAAGAAGTCAGAGCGGGTGATGGCAAGGAATTAAAAGTAGATTTTCCCAATGCCATGGGTCTCAGGAAAAAAAGAACATGAAAAATGAGGAGGAAATGACAATAAGGATCACTGCAGAAACCATAGTTTTAATGGTCACCATCTTCTTGAAAACAATGACACATATCAAATTTAATTCAGCAGAAGAAGCTCCCCTCATTCTGAAACTTTTCTGGCAGTGTTAAAAAAAAATGGTATCTCTCATGAAATCTAAAGACTCAGCAATCCTATTTTCAATACTCAGAAACAGTATATTCCTTTCCTTGAGTGAGTGGATGCTTGTATTCAAATGCATTGCAAATAATAATGCGCTTCCCTAAGAATGGTGATTCATGAAAGAAAACACATTTTGACCAATTAGAGAGCGAATATCAAGAACTGTCAGGTGAACTGCCATAGAACTTTTAAGACTAGTGTCATTTTATTTTTACAAATTAAGGTTTTAACAACTCAGTAGGCTTTCCATGTGTTCATTAACCATAAAACTAATGTAAGCATACAAATTCTCCTGTTAAATGCTCTAAGATATCATTTCCATTTCATATTTTGCATTTCTTCTTACTCCTGATACTCGAGAGTCAAAAGTTCCAAAATTATAATACTTTTTACATGTTAACATGTATAGTTTTGCTG
Organism: Scalopus aquaticus; assembly: GCA_004024925.1. Classification (NCBI taxonomy): domain Eukaryota; kingdom Metazoa; phylum Chordata; class Mammalia; order Eulipotyphla; family Talpidae; genus Scalopus; species Scalopus aquaticus. The sequence goes on along the minus strand of PVIJ01001217.1, from coordinate 21,410 downwards.
AACAAACCAAAAATAAATAAATAAATAAAATAAAATTCAGCACTGGACAGCACTCCCCAAAGTTGCTTGTTTCAGGTGAAAAGTATTCTGTTTTCATATTGGCCTGCAGCATCATCTATATAAATCTTCTGGAACTTGAAACCCAACAAAATTATTGTGATATTTTTTAAGTCATTACATTGGAGATAGAAGTTACCTAGTAATGATGAAAATTAGCAAAAAAAAAATGACTATCAGAGAGGCAATCATTTCTTTTCCAAAAAATGAAACTAGAAAGTTTAAAATGTTACAATGATTTGAATTAGCATTTTCACCTAGGGTGAATGAACCCTCAAAATCTAAATATAAATTTATGTTTCTAAATATAAGTATATATTAAAATAATTTGTACTTTTCTCAGGATATTTGTAGTATTGGATTTTTACAGTTAAAAAAAATCAATCTTTTACCAAATATTAAAAGTCATAAACCTTAAAAAGTCCTCATTATGGGAAATGCTCTTCTAAGAATACATACGCAAGTTATCCCTTAGCTAGAAACATTATAGTGAATGCACTAAAGCGAAGTCCTTATTAGATGAAGATATTTTATCCAGAGTGACTATAAATTATTGAGATATTATTGTATGAATAAAGTACATATCATTTCTTCAGTCACTAAGCAAGTGGTAAAAATTTATAATTGAGCACAATAAAATAAATTATGATTATTATAGTCCACTTTGTCTTGGTTTTATTAACAGATGCAATGACATTTGCCATTATTTTAAGATTTAGCTAATAAAACTCATTTATTTTTCTAAGTTTTTATAAATATGTGAGCATTTTTAATTTTTTTGTTGTTAAAAGGACTATACACAAAGACATCAGGAATATGTATATATAAGATACACTATATGTGTCTATAATTAGTCATAGTCAGTGTTTATTAGAAATGTTGATGCTATTTTTGCTAAAGTTCATTATGATTACAGTTTAGAAAGTAAGGTGAATTCAGGAATGTTTGTCAAATTATCATAAACATAAATAATACTAATTAATGTATATTATGATGTCTGGGGATAAGATTATTTCACAGCATTATGTATTGCATTAAAATACATGTATGGACCAGTCAGAGACTACCTTAAAGGTAAAATGTGTGCTGTTTTTATAAGCCTCTATCCATCCTTGAAAAAGCTGGAGACCTCAAAAATGATCCTCAAAATGAAGAAATGTTGACATTTTGTTCATACACAATTTTAAGTGTATTAGTGAAATTATAAATAGGAAACTATATACTATTTCTTGCATATCTGACTCTGATCATTACAACACAAATTTAAATTTCTAGATCATTGACTGTATTATAAATAAGGCCAAAAATCTGGCATATTGAACCAAAGATTCAGCTATGTATTTTCTCTGTCAATATTTGGAAACACTAGAAATTTTTATTCCATTTTTTCAGATCTCGTTAAAATATCTGATTCAGATTGTCTTTTTTTGTTCCCATTCCCTCTCCCATACATCTTAAAAAGGAATAGCATATGCAGGCTGATAATATAAAACTTTGGTTGATTTTTCAGGACTAATAAAATGATGTCAATTTTATAACAGTAAAATTATTTTTTCCCTAAAATATTTTGGCAAATGACAAAGGGACTAATCAATAAAATGAGCATTATTTTTAATGAAGGAATTTCTAAATAAGCTTTTGTCATATAGCTAGCTTTGTTCTGTACCTTCCCATCACTTAAGGTATGACGACATGACATTATTGGTTAAATTAATAGAATTCTGCATATAGGCATACATGTGTTGAATGTGTAAATGAATATGTATTTTTCATTTTTAATGTATTTGAATTTGGCTGATGCACCCATAAAAAAAAGCCTCCAGCATATTTGCATAATTAAGCATAATATTATGATAAACCATTTCAAGGGAAAAAGTTGGTCTTACTATCACAATGTGTTTATGTCTTTAATCTTGTCTATTCAGAATGCATCTGTGAAAAGAATTGGAGGTAGAAAAGATTGGCTTTGCCTTCCTGAAGAGAGGTGAAATGTTATTTTAATTAATCTTGTGTTATGCCAAAAACAGTAACTGTATAATACACAAATATCAAACATGACTGGTACAATTTTCAGGGGAAAGAGTTCCCTATCCTTCCTAATAGTCACATAAGAAAAGAATTCTGGAAGGAGGTATTAATTGGGACTAAAGTGTGTTACTGCTCCTATATTTTGTGTGTCTGTGTGTTATGAATGTATCCATTTCTACAACTTAACCACAGAGCACGGTGAAGGGTTTTAAATACATATCATATGTGGTTAATTTTTACTGTCCTCTGAATTATACCAACTGAGTATATGCAAAATTTAATATATAAACTTTTTGAAGTAATATTATTTTTTTAATTGTTATTAATATTTTTCAAAAATGAACTTAGAAATATTTAAATTCTGGAAATCACAATATAATTGTAGGCTAATGATAAAGAATATAGTACTAGATTAATATTAAATGTTTGTTAGTTCGGTGACTAGAAGGAAATTTATGGACAAAATAGAAAATAACCTATGGGGAAATGCTTGAATTAAAGTTCTTCCCCAAGGCTTGAGTCACTACCGTAGCTGCTGGTGACATCGTGTGGTTGATGTTGGTATCGACAGCAAAGTTTCTTAAAAATAATTACCATCTTAACAAATTTCAATTATGCAGTACAGTGTTATCAACTGTAGTCACCCTGTTATACATTATTTCCTCAGATCTTATTCAACTCATAACCAAAAGTTTTTGTAGTCTGTTATCAACCTCTCTCTTTTTTTCCTTTCCCCCAGGTCCTGGTAACCATTTTTCTACTCTGTCTTGATGATTTAATTTAAATTTTCTCATTTTAAAAGGATAAATATGTGAGGTGATGTTAATTAGCTCAATGAAAGGAATTCTTTCAAAAATATATGCCTATCAAATAATCATGTCATATACTTATAGTATCTTACAGTTTTATTTCAGAAATATACCTCAATAAAGCTGAAAAAAAACTTTTCAGCAAAATGAGATTTAAAATCAGTGTTGCATAAATTAAAATTGAAAAAAGTGCTTTTCCTATATCATGACTAATATTTTGTGTCTCACATTATATACACTTCTTTTAGAGTAGTGTGATATGCACACTTATGTGATTGCCAAGTTACAGTACTACAGGCAGAGTACACAGGGGTGCTATTTCTTGTTATAGTACTTGCTTCTTTCCATTAAAAAACTAACATTTTTAATTAGAGTTGGGAAGTAGCTGTTCTTTTCCAAAGATGGTAGAATTCTCTATTCACTCTCTCACATTTTGACAGGAAAAAAGGTTACTGTTATTAAAAGCATTTCTGAGCTAATTTTCATCCTTTTCTAACTTAAGTCACCTATGATATTTTTATCAAATATTATCATTTCGTGAGAGCACCTAACAGCATTCAAAGTTTAGAAGTCATGATCCCCTTTTCAGTTCATGATAGAAAAAAAAAGTAGCTTTAAAAAAAAAACAAACTTTGAACTTAGAAAGTCCTCACAGAACGGTGCTGGTCTCTTAATATGACTTTCTCCTCCACCATGTCGTGCTCCTGTAGTTTCATGAAATGGACAATAATGGAGCCATCTGTTCTCCTAGAGGAAAAGCCAGGCTGAAGGGCAGGAAGGCCAGGACACGTATAGGGATTGCGCACTGAACCAGGGTCCTCACAGCAGAGGTAAGAAATGATGAGTCCCTCAGTCAAGGCCAGGACTGCCCTTTTCTGCACCTCTCCCTCCCACCTGGGGCTCTTACCTGATTCCCACCTTATACTCTGTTGCATAATACAGAGCCCTCTAGGGAGCCTTCTGTCCCTCCCTGGGGAAGGACTTCTAATTTCTACCATATCTCACCTGACATATCAGTTCACAACTTTTGCCAGGGTTTAGTGAAAACAGAATCCCTAGAGGAGCTCCTATTGTACCATGTATACTAAATGAAAAGCTCTCTTTTCTCTCTCCCTCTTTTTAAAATTCAGGCTGCTTGATTCAGGGAGCCGGGAAGCACAGATAGCATGCGTTTGTATAAGCGATTGTCACTGGTTTTAAGGGAAAATGCACATAATGACTGGTATTAAGAAAATGGTATATTCAGTTGTCTCAAGACCGAGGGCACAGAAACACAATCTTTACTTCACTAAGAAAGTGTCTTAAAGAAAGCAGAGTATGAAAAGTCTTTTTCCTGAGCCAGGATAAGTGAGGAAAACTGGGATGTGCCTGGCTCTGCTGTGCAGGCTATTTTTGGAGAGCTGGGATGTGTAGTTGCTTCTCATCAAGAAAGATGCCCTACAGTGATAGCTGGTTATTGAACTGGTGGCGTTGGCAATTGAGGAGGTGATGGTATCATCCTTTAAGTGTAGGTCACAGGAGGAAAAAAGGGTGATCTTGCGGGCAATGAGATACAGAGCCCTCGGAATCACACTGTCATTGCCCAGCGTTAAATTGAAACCGGTAAGGAAAAACCCTTTGGAATATTTTTCCTTCTACTTTTGGACTCAGTCTGGGAACTAATTAGCTAAATTCGGTTGAAATCGCCTTTTTCCTAGCAGTTTTCACTTATTTACATCATATGCTTTCTCTTCCAGTTAACATATCAGTGTTGCAAAAGCAAGTTCCAATGCCACCTTCTAGAATACATTCTCTATTTCCCCTTGTGTATGTGGCACAGAGGATGGGAAGATGAAGAAATTACTTATCAAATGGCTATTCAAAAGTTAGCAAATTGTAGTTGAACGTGAAAGGGTAATTTTACCTGTCTCAAACTTTGGATTGTAGATTAACTAGATCTTAAGTCTTTTGCATTCATTTTGGTAATTCATCAGGAGCCCCACTTTACCACCTATAAAATACATAACTTGAGATAAAGATAACAAAGTTTAACATGTATTTTGCTTACTGAAATAACTGGCAGGTTTTTTCATGTGTGTTCCACATTTTAACTCCATTGGTTATACTTTTTTGAACTGAGTATGTGGTGCCATTTTGGACAATTAATTAGCCGGTATATCTTGTAAAGAACTCAAGCGTGATTTGTTACTGTCTTAAAGGAGCCACATCAGACCCCATTGAGAGACCAATCAGCCACTTGTGTTACTCATACAAGTAGATTTCCCTTTCCATTCAGGTTCCACTCTAAAGGATGACTTCAGCACTTGAATGTACTCCATGGAAGGCCAGGAAAGCACCGCATTCTCTGAGCTCCATGCCACAACCTTCAGCCAACCCCCAGCTTCTTTTGTGAGACAAACTGCAGAATGAGTGCAGCAAACCGGGTTGGGATTTCATTGGTATCTGTGTGACAGTGAGGTTGTTGACATTAAATCAAATTCAATTAGCATGGACTTGCTAATGACCTATAACTGCTTCAGAAAGTAGCAAGGGCAAAGCACTTGGCAAAAAAAAAAAAAAAAAAAAAAAAAAATCTCCCAGTGACAGTCTGGTTTCCAACTTCCTTTAGTAGCTTTTCAGGGAGATAGCTAACTACCAGTTTGTCTCCACAGATGAATGTTAAAGACCTTCCCTAGTGAAATTCTTGACAGTATCTGTGTGAGAAGAGAGGGAAAGAGTAGGGAAGTGGGGTCAGAGGGAGCGGAACTCCTGTCCTCAGGTGCTCTTGAAGCAATTTGGTAAACCACTGTGTAGCACATCGAAAGGAACAGCAACTATGTCCCTAGAGAATAACTTGGCCGGACAGGGTATCAAAGCTTGGCGGGGGGAGAGACTGGGGGAAGTGAGGTCTGCGGTCAGGATAGGATTTCAGTAAAACTAGAGGCACCCTCTCAGAATGCGTGGGAGGCCAGGCTATTATCTAAGCGCCGTTTGAAAGGAACAGAGGAGCCATTATGATGCCGGCACCACCCCAGTCAAGACAAAGACGATGTCCACTCTAGATAGCTGCAGCTTTGATGGACTGGCTCCCCATTGTTCTCTGATCCCGGCTACCCTCATTATCATACCTGCTTCCCCCCCCTCGCAGTGGGGCTAGGACAGAGTGCAGTCACTACTACACCTTCCACTATGCTATCAGCAAATAGGAGACAGTGCTGAGTCAATTTAAGGAGTCCTTTGAAAACGCAGGATTGAGCAAAAAAAGTATGATCTTACTCCAGAGGAAGAGTTTATGAGGGGGAAAAAATCCTACCATGCTCTTAGGACATTTTAATACTTCAGGGGGGTTTCCTTGTATATTTTCAAATTATCTTCTCCCTTTCACCTCATACATACTTTCCCTCAATATCTTTTTCTTCATTCATTCAAATATATTGTTAGAAATAGTATATTTCAATTTTTATTTCCACAAAGGACATAAAATAATGCATGGTATATGATGAGAGCATGTCTCTTAGTGTTTAGGCACATAACGGTCATCCAGATTTTAGTCCAGCCAGATTATTGTAAATAAACAGAATCTTACAAAGTTGGAATTTGGGCAAAAACTCCAGCCTTCCTGGATCTTCGGTAATGGAGCGGTAAATCACGTAAAATGGAATGTGAAAAGATCACGAAAATTGTTCCTCAACTAGCCATGCAATTAAGAATCCAAGCATACAGTGAGGTGATTTTGACATTAGAGAGAAAGGAAGAAATCTTTCGATTCTAATGTCTTCTGAGATTATGAACAAAAAGAAAAAGAGAGGGAGTGACTGTCCACTCTCACAGGCGCTCACGTTAAGGAAAACCCCCTCACCGCCCAGTGCAGGTCCCGCTGCTACAGATGCTAAGTTGTCCAGAGCGACACACTGATCTGGACAGGAGAGTACTGGCCACAGAGAAGAATGGAAGAAAGAGCTGTAAGATGCAGATTACTTTAAGTGTGTCCCAGTCACTTTTAAAGGAGGTGGAATAGTGTGGGAAATGAGTCTGCACACCTTAGCTATCTGAACTGGTATAGAAAAGGCAGAGTGGGCCTCTTTCTTAAGAGTAACACACAAGATGACCTTGTTTATGCCTTCATTCTGAAAGAATCACCTTGTTTAATCTTTAATTTTTTCCAGTAAAAATAGGTAGTATCTATTTTACAAATGAGGAAACTGAGACTCAGCCTCAGTGGCAACTTTTGATTCTCTCCAGGGAAATGTCCACTTGTAAGAGGTAGTTCAAGAAGAAAGTAAGAGGGTCCTATCAGGTTGCCCTTGCTTAGGGTCAAATTCCTCCCACCTAAATTGTCTATTTCACATGGTGCAGCACTGCTATTCTCTAAACAGGGAAGGTAAGAAACTTTCCAAAGTCCATCAGGGAGTATTGTAAGTAGTAAAGACAGGATGATCTGAATCCATCTGCTTGACAGTCAAGCCTGATCTCTTATAGATTGCTGGCAAAGTGTTTGACCAATAACTTTATTCATTATTACAGGCTTCTAGCACCATTGGACATGTTTACCCAGGAGTAGGTTAACTATTCAAAAGATCTTTTATTAAAGATTTTAAATTTGAAATTCCAAAGATTTTTTTAAAGATATGACTATCACAGTTCACAAGGCAGTTGATGCAGGAAAAAAAAAATGTACTGTTTTTTATCTACAAATTAGGGATTTGCCTTCTGCAATTTTGTACACATTAAAAATCAGAATTGGAAGTGGGGTACAGATTAGTTTCCCTACAGAATAACCTAGGGAATATTATATTCCACAGAGCAGGAAGGACAAGTCAGACACAGAATTTTGTGAGGATCAAATGAGACAATTGTGAAGAAAGCACTTTGTAAATGAAAAGGCACTGCAATGTAAGCTTGAGTTATTAATAATACCACCACATAGGATTTCTCTGCCTCATTCCTAGTGAAATAATGGTCTTCCTCAAGGTCCCTAGAAGCCAAACCAAAAGAGTGTGTTTCCAGAGAAACGAATGTAAAGGTAATTGTGAATGTTCAATAAATATTAAACAGCCGTTCTATTTGTGGGAAGCTTCAAGTGCATGATTAAGTTGCAGGTGATGGTAAAGGAAACCAGCATGATCTTTAATTATAAAATACTTGTTAGGTTTGATTCCAGTAATATGCAATTACCTTGAGACTCTGGTTATATCTTACAAGAGGTTATGTTCTCAAGATGAAAGCTTTTGTGGATGGATGTTAGGCTCCATTGTTTGGGACCCTCTACACCAATCCTGGCTCCTGTCTGCAGCAGCTAATCACTATTAACTTGGCGAGCCTGCAGGAATTCCCAGTTGTATGCCAGCCATTCTGTGGCCCGCCTTGAAGTATGGAAACATCACAGAAGTGTGGATAAGAGCAACAGTGACAAACCAGAGCATTAGCTAGGCTTAGGGAGAAAGGGATTTAAAGAGAATTCAAGATTTCATAGTGGACCAAAGAGAGCTCAGTAGGAGAGAGAAAATGGAATTGTCCTTGTACATGTCACCATGATTATAATGCAAACATTTTTTAAAGACGAGCAAAGAAACTTCTGGATTTCACTTTGGGAAACTATCAGTCTGTATAGCTAGTTTTAATTGAAATTTTAAATTAGTGCCTATTTAAACCTACCCATGGAAGCAATTTGCCAATTCAGAAACGCTATTTGAAAGCCTTTTTTTAAGTTTCAGGCTGGGAAGGTTCCAAAAGCCTTTTATTAAGAATATTGTTATGTAATAAAAAATAGCTTAAGTTTAGCTAACACTTTTCTATATGCCATGTTCTGCCAAGTGCTTCAGTATTCATAATGAACCCATGAGGAAACTGAGGCACACTAGAGTAAATTAACTCATCTCCAGTCATATGAACTATAATGGGGGAATTTAGTTTTTCTGTCCTGGTGGTCTGCATGCAAAATCCATGCTCTTAACCAGTACAACTTAGTACCTCCCGGGCTAGTGCTGTAGAAGTTTCCTTTGACTTTTGTTCTTTATTTTCTTCTTGTACAACTGTTTCTATAAACTGGATTTAATTTCTTCACTCATGTCAAAACGGTTCTACAGAAAAGTCTCTTCTTTCTTTAAAGAATGAGCTTGCTGTCTTTTCCTTTTCCTTCCAGGTAATTACTTTCTTAAATTATAGCCAAATTCCTAAATGCAAGGAGACTATCAGTCTACTTTTAGGAATCTACCTGGTTTGGTTTGCTTCATCCTACATTTGTTGTAGAGACCAATATCAGACAACACAGGATATGACTCTGCACATGGAGTGTGCCAGTCAATAGACAAAGTAGTTTGTATATTTCCGTTTGAGAACAACTGGGTACAATGGATATTCAACGGAGTGGTAGATCACCCTCAAAACCAAGAGCAAACACTTGTTCAGAGGAAGTTAGTAGATGGTAATACTCATTCCAGATGTAAAGTGAAGATGAGCAGACTTAAAAACCAGACAATTCTAGGTGTTAAGTTCCACCTCTCCAGTTTTGCAGTTATTTAACTTGGTTGAGCCTCAGTTTTCAACCCTGTAAAATGGGAGTAATAAATAACATTGTATGTAGGTTTGCTGTGATCTGAAAGAGAACCTGTCTAAAATTTATAATAGATGATTAATTATATTGGCAATATAATTTTTTCCCTTCAGTTTGGTCCTTGGACTACAAGGAGCCTCGTGACCCTCATCATGAATGGTTTCACAGCACATGAGACTCCATCTCAGAGTATTAGAAATCCTAGAATTCTATATGGACTTGCCCAAAATGGTAATAACCCCTTCTCACCCTCCCTCCCATCATTCATAAAAAGAAACTGAGGGCCTGAGAGGATAAGTTGGCTTACTTACAAGCTCCCGCATGTAGCAAGTAACTCCAAAAAAAAAAAAAAGTGAAAACACTGCCTTGTTCTGGGTCATTTTTCATTAGGGTTGTGGGTTTTGTTTTGTTGTTTCTGAACTGACAGCCTTGGACCAATAGGGGTCAGCCAAGAGCAATTCACTCTCTAAATTTTCAGTTTTGTTGCCAATTATCACCAGGCTCAAAAAATAAAATTAGGGATTCCGGGAAGACCAGAGAAAGTACAGATTATTTTAGGCCACCAAATGCTTACATAAGGAAATAAACTAATAGTTTATAGAGAGCACGATTAAGATTCAAATTGAATATATTCTTGGGGACTGCCCTTTCACCACATTATTTGGTTCAATGAAGTGTGTTCAGGTCCCAGACGCAAAGGACTCTGGGAAGTCATTTATGACAACCCTGTGATACAGGTTTCTACCAAAGAGATTCTTAAGTCGTTTGGCCTATTAAATGCTTTCTAAAAGATCTTCTTTTGATTTTTGTAAGTATACTGAAAGAAGTAGTTCCTTTTAAAGATACCTTACCAATGGCATGTACCATTGACTCAGCTGAAATGATACAAGCATTTAATCTTTTCTACACTATTTCCATGTAGTGTCTATTACAGTTAACATCACTACTGGGATTCTATCTTCCCTCCAAAGGCCGCCTAGCTCATTCGCACAAGTTCTAATTGCCAGTTAGGTCCTCTGCTGGTTGATGATGCATTTCAGCATGTCCTTATTCTTCCTCTTCTCCCTGTCCTGCCTTGCTTCAACTCCGCAGTCAACAGTTGTCTGCATGCGGAAAGAGTGCACTCACTGACCTTGCTTTTGTACGTGTAAGTAGATTGATACCTCTCCCCACTAGGCACTTTATACAAGTCCTCATTTTACATATAGAAATATTTTTACTTGGCCATTAAATTCTCATCTTTTTATGATTTTCTAATGGCTTGATCCATTATTTCCTCATTCAGATTAATAAATAATAATATTTAATACATATTAATGTTTTCACCTTATAAGAAATTTTTAATTTTATAGGACTTTCAACAAGTCAAGCATAGAGCCATATAACAAAACTAGATAGATAGGAGAACAATAAATACCATATGTGGAATATAACTAATTAAATTACTAGTAAGATAAAGACAAGCTAAAAAGCTAACCCTTGATAGCTGACTACAGAACTGAGACATCAAGGGGGGAGCATGGGACAGGAAGAGGGGGACCGAGGGAAGGAAGCGCTATGGTCTACATTGGTACAATATAGGTGAGTTGGTGGTGGGTGAACAATGGTGGTAAATACCTGGTGGGGGTACCCCAGTATTAACTCAGTTAAAAATAAATTTTAAAAACTAGAGGTATAAAATATTGAATAACAAAACTACTAGTTATTTCTTTTAAAATAATATTTAAGTTTTTTTTCTTGTTAGGTTTTTTCTTTCTTTTGTTTGTTTTTAATTTACTGGCAACATGTTTTAGTTCTCTTGAAGGGCTAAATTCCCAAGTTTTCCTTCCGTGAATCACATCATGGCTAAATGAATTCTGAGAGGTAGGCCATTCTTTTCCTTATTAAAATCTGTAACATTGCCATGCCCAAAAATTGGATTGACACACAAGATTAAAATGTTAATGATAAGTAGATGGAAGGTGGAAAAGAAGTTTTATTTGCCTAGGGATGTAAATGGCAATCCTGAATTTCAGAAGCATTTTTTTTCTTATCATGCCACGTCCCCTGCAGTGGAAGTGTCTTATAAACATCAACTATAAGAAATTGAAAAAAAAAAAGATTTTTATTTCAATTAGTGCCTGTTAGCCTTGACTCACTTCTGCCCATGGACAGTTTGTGTTCCCACTGGGTGGCTCTTTTTGTTCAGAGAATTTGGGAAGGCATTTCAGAATTCCCTTAAAAGACTTTTATTTAGAAGGAAGTAAAATTTGGAAATAGTGCAGATGTAGCAAGCCTAAACAAGACTGTAGCTTGAGGGAAGAAGTCATCAACCAGTTTAAGATAAATTTCCCTGTGATGCAAAGTTCTCTGAAATATGCATGAAAAGTACACTTGAATGTTTTTTATGCTGATTTGCTTACCATTATTTTCATTCCTGTTTTAAAAAGTGAAATTATTCTGATGGTCTTGCCCCCTTTTTCCAGCTTTATTGAAATGCAAATGACATAACATTGCATAAATTTAAGGTATTCAATATGATGATTTCATAAACATACTATTGAAAAATGACCACCTCAGTAAGGTTCGTTAGCACATCTTTCACCTCACATAATTGCCACTTTGTTGTGGTGGAGTTAGTGGTGAGAACATTTAGATCTACTTTCTTGGCAACTTTCAGGTACACAATACAGTGATACTAAAGTCACTGTGTTGTAAATTAGATCCCTGAATTTATTCATTTTAAAACTAGAAGTTTGTCCCCTTTGACCGATATCTCCCCATTTCCTCCATCCCTGGTAAACACCAACCTGCTTCTATCAATATGAGTTTGACTTTTTTAGGTTCCACGTATATGTGAGATCATACAATATTTGCCTTTCACTAATTTATTTCACTTGTCTCACCCCTTAATTGGGAACCAGAACCATCTTTCCAAGAATTATTGCCTGACTCTAAGACCAACACAGAAGTCTTCTTGGTATACTAATTCATGTTGGTTGCAACAATTAGAAAGGGAATGTCACTTCCCAAAACTTCTCTAGCCACTGTTACCACAGCTCTTTCAAAAGAATTCTATAATGACTTTTAGGGAATACACTCTTTTTCTAGGAAAGAAATTAAGGCCACCAAAATATGTTCATCAGGAATGGTAGATCAGGCAGCTAATTACTTCTTCCAATGGGAACCTGAGGAGGTGCAGGTCCCAAACAGTTCATAGAAATCAGCCCATGTAGTGGCAAGAACACTACTTACCTATCATTTATAATGATAAACTTATCTTGAAGAAGTCGCTGAAATAAACTATGCCTCAGTTACTCTGAATGAATAACGGGAATTTTTATAATTTCAAAATAGTAGAAAGTAAAATTTCTCTAGTTAGTCCACAAATAAGTAATGGAAAGTCATGGCTCTTATCGAATCAAACACTCTATTGAATCTCCAGGTTATGAATGGTGACTTGCCCCATCAGCAGGTGGTAAAGAGCCAAAAGGTCATATGGGGAATCAGGGTGACTGCTTTGCTCCACCTACGCGCGCATGTCGCTCACCTTGGTAGCACAGAACCCCAGACACCCTCTATAACTCCTCTGGGTTTCTAAGTAGAAGTAAGGATGCATTACTAACTTCTAACTTACTAACTTCTTTCTTCTCACATAAAAATTCACCTACATCTTGAGCATCTCAGGGCATTCCTTCTAAAGATCCAAAGCTCCAGAGAAAAGGCTTATGAAATTTCAGCACCAAAAATATTATATAACTGACAAAAGGTGGGGACACTAAATAGAATCCAGAAAGTCTACCTTTTCTTGACCTGAAAAGGCCTATGAAGTTTCAGGCACCAAAAATATTAATGCATTACATAAAACTGACAAAAGGCCGGGACACAAAATAGAATCCAGAAAGTTTACCTTTTCTTGACCTGTAAATATTTTCTATGTGTTAAATGCTATATCAGTTGATTAATAAAACGAAGACTAGTTTCAGGATATAAATGGAATGTTATCATTTAATAAGAAAACCAGATTTGTTTGGTTTTTCTCTCTTACCCCAGGAACTTAAGACCAAAAAAATGCTTCTATTAGCAGCGAGATTTGCCAGAAATGAATTGTTTGCCTTCACAACTTTATCAAAATGACAGAAATTATCTCCATCTACCTGAGAGGGAAAAGTTTGTAGACCTCCACACAACATAGCAAGGAGTAAGAAGCTTTGCCTATAGAATGTGAACCTACAGCATCCTCTTCAAATATTCCACACACACACACACACACCCCACTAATGTTAGATATCTGCATCCCTCTATCAAAGGCTCTAGTCTGTGTAAGTCTGCTAGGAAATTCTCTTAATGAAGTGAACCCCCTGAGAGTCAGACATCATTTGGTAGTGAATCCATGACTACCAGTGGGCATTAGAACACGGGATATTCTCTGATGGATTATTTGATTATATATTTTATGCCAGCATTTCTCTAGAGCTTTAAAAATTCAAAGATGCCTGCTATATACTTTATACAAGTGTAGATTGTTATTTCACATTAAAAAATAGCATTATTATTTTAGTTCTTAAAGTCTGTACTCATTAGGTGAGTACAGACCTACATCAGTACTCACCTACATCAATCAGTTCAAAGAATACTAAGATTCTTTGGATTTGTGGTGATGATATAAATATTCTATCATCTATTCAGTGTCTATTTATATCTCTTCTTGAACTTAGCAGCATGGATGAAATATTGCATTCTGTCAGAGAAATAATATCCAGAATAGCATTCTACTTTAAGTGGAATGGGAAGGGTTTATGACTGGTTTGCTTCATTTAGTTAGAAGATATTAATAAGACCAAGGTTGTAATTATGAGTCTGTTAGTCATTCTAGGATAATTTACTTCCTTTCTGTCTTTAATTTCCAGCTGACCTTTCCTATTTGTATGGAAAAGAGTAGCCAAAAGGTGTAAATGAATCAGTGGAAGTTGCCACCATTATTAGAAAACAAATGGTTGACAGCCCATGCCTTAAGAATGTCAGTGTCACTTACAAATGTGGGCAAATTATAAAACTGACAAGAGCCTTACAAAGGTTACAGACCAGTAGTCTGCATACCAAGTACCCTCCACAATATGGTTTTATTTGGTCCCATCAGTGTTTTTCAAATTTTTTATTAAGTAACATTGGTTTATAACATAATGTAGGTTTCAGGTTGCCAGCATTCCCGATCAGTGCCTGTACATACTACATTATGTTTACACCAAAAATCTGTATTTACCACCAAAAATGTTTACCACCTTCACCATACATCTGATTTCTTTCACCCTCTTTAATACCACTTCTATCCCCTTCCCCTCTGGTAACCACTACTTTGTTCTATGGGCTAAAATTTTGTTTTTTATTTATCTGTTCATTAGTTTTGTTTCAATGTATGGGTGAAATCATACAGTGTTTGTCTTTTTCTGTCTGACTTATTTCACTAAACATAATATCCTCTAGGTCCATCCATGTTGTCAAAATGGCAGGATTTAAAAATTTTATAGCTGCATAATATTACAGATGGATGGACGGATAGATGGATGGGTAGGTAGGTAGGTAGGTCGGTAGGTAGATAGATAGATATCACTTCTTTAGCCGATCATCTGTCAATGGACACTTGGTTTGTCTCCAAACTAAGTGAATTCTTATCCTATTGTGAATGATGCTGCAAAAAAAGGGGGGGGGGTACTTATGTCTTTTGAATTAGTGCTTTCATATTCTTTGGATTTTAATGTTTTAAAAACACCTGAATTAGTCACTAACATTAAAGATTTGGAAGATATCACACATAAACCTGGGTTACCCTTTACGTCTGCCTGGCCAGTCAGCTGGACCTGTATAGCATCTGCTCCTTTGGACAGAGAATGTGCTCATTTCACTTTAGTCCCCACCATACCCTATTATCTTGTGCTCATTTCCTTTCGACCAACTATATAATTTCCTTAGCCTCAGAAGTCACTTGGGTTTGCAACTTTCTAAACTACTTATATACAAGATAAATGCTGTATGATCTGAGTAGTTTATCTTTGAGGGGAACAAAATCTATCCACTCATTTGGTAGGTGTTAAAATGCTTGAAATGCTATGCTTCGAAAGCATAGGAAAGTTAATTTTTTAAAAATGGTGTGTGTTCCAGAGGAGACTCAGGACTTGTACCATTGTGGCTTTCTTGCACAGGTGTCTGCATGGTAATATATGCCCCAAGGCTCTATTCATGGGTAAGGCTGATGTATGGCTTATAGACTGGGGTCTGTTATGCATAGAGGAAGGGTGGGGAGTGCCAATTAACTCCCTCTGCCCATCCCTTTTCTCCAAAAGCCTGCAAGGTGGTTTGGCACAAACCACTTTCCAAATCTATAGATGTGAGTCTAGAACTCACCTAAGTGGTTTTGGGGGTGAGGGGGTTGTTTGTTTTTGTTTAGAAATTTACTGTTGCTGCAGTAGGTGGTTAATAAAGCAGCTTATGGACTTAGGAAGAACTGGCATGTACCCACTTAGGCAATACCCAAACCTGTACCTACCCCAAGCATCTTCCTCAAATACCTAGTGTAGTCCCCTAGAATCCATATGTATGTTTTCTGTACACAGGCCTGGTAATTCTGCAAAACACATGCTCCCCTTTTCTTCCTTCTCAGGATTGTTTAAATTTCCAAATACTCCCGTCTGTTTTGTTTGGTTTATTAATTCTATGGGTAATGTTTATTTGCAAAATAATTTCTCTGTTTCGTCAAATAGACTTACAAAAGTGGTCCCAAAGCTGATGATCTGTCAGTTACAGAAGATGAATAGTTAAGACCACAAACCAACATCATTCTTCCTGGGTGGGAGGGCATTGGTCCATGCCTGAGATATAGCATCTAAGGAGTATTATTTAGCACTAAAATTCTCTACTTTCTGAGGTTCTGATGGCTGACTTCCCATTTTCTCTGTGTTAGTTCTAGCCAACAGTCTACAAATTAAGGACACCCCTTCCCTCTATAAGGAGAATTCAGCATTTGTCCAGCCAAAAAATAAACTCTCTAGGAAATAGGCTCAGAAAATTGATGGCGTTCCTTATGTTTATGCAAGTGTTGTCTTTGTGTAAGGCAGATAAAAATTGGAACTTTTTGTGAGAACTCCTGAGCTGGGGAAACATCTTGGCGTACTTAGCTTTGCTCCTTCTGAGTGCCAGTCTTGTTGGCCCTAAACACTCTAACGATGAGACTCTGGTTGGACAGGGTAAGAATTAATGACCACTAATATCACTAGATAGGTTATTACTGGTAGACTCAGTGTTGCAAAATCATACTGAATTTCATTCCTGTCCCCTGTGCCATCTTATCAATTACCTGGGTTTTGTTTTTTCTTAAATATTGCTGTGTCGTTTCAGCAGCACCTTCTTGTATGATGGAGTGATGGAGAGTTCCTCTGGAGCCAGTCTGTCACAGCGCCAAGTTCTGTGGCCTTGGATAAAGTATTTAAACTTTCTATGCCTCAGTTTCCTCATGTGAAAAGGGCATCATGATAATAAATCACTTATAGGGTAGCTATGAGGATTAAATAAGATAATATATAACAGCTTACTATTATTTACTAATGATTGGCATGTAATACACACTCATTTAAATGTGGATTCCTTATTATTTCTTCAGGAAGTGTAGTACACTAGGCTCTGAAGAACATTCTAGGACTTTCACCCTGCTATTCCTTGCATTGGAAAGTTATCTATTGATTCAGGCGTCTGTTCTTCACATCAGCTCAGTATCATAGAAGCCATTAAGAACATACTCAACTAGACATTAGCTTATTCTATTTAAAGTCATTGTTCCTTGTTAATGGAGACACATGTTCTGCAATAGCTTCAGTTCTCTCTTCAGTGATGACTATCACAGACTCTTAGACTAAAAGGGCTGTAAGCAAAAGAGAGGCAGATGCAGAATAAGTCTAGGGGCTACTTTCAAGGTGAGATCACCAGTTGAATACCAGAAAGCTTCTGGCATTTAAACTGCTTAGCAATGCATGTGGCATCCATGTTGTTGATTCCAAACAACATATATAAGTAATTCTATGGAATGTACTACAAGGGGTGATACACCCAGGACTCTGGTGAGTACTTCTCCAGTCTCCCTTTAATCTCAGCATTAATGCAGTTTCCCAACCAGAGACCTTCAGAGCAATGGCAGAGTTATCCAACCTGCACAAAGTGTTGCCTGGAGACTGAATAAATAATACCTCATCTGAAAAGTGTGCGCATTTTTCAAAGACAAATGTTTTACTGAATGCAGTGGTAACATCTTAAAATGTGAATTCTCCTCAGAAACATATTCCAAAAGTACAAATTAAGATGAGCCTGAAAGTTTGCCAACCCTAACGCAAGTCCTTTTATTCAAAATTTTGGAAATCATTTTCGCCAGCCTAATTAAAAAAATACCAAAGCCAAAAAAGTAGTATATGAAAATAAAAAGTGTTGGAGTTCTTCAGAAGTTTAATAATGTATTCTATATGAAACTATGCACTTTCATTAAAAATATAAGCAAATATTTGATCATATCGTTAAACCATTTGGGTTTGTCAAACTGAAAATCTGTTTTTTCAGTGATCTTAGTAAGTCATCTGCCTCTTTCCAAATTCTAAGTGTTGGAATGCAGGTGACAGTCATAGTCTACTTTTTGCTTATCTGTGTCTTTTCATTAGACTAGAAAGAATAACTTCCCTGGAGCTATAGTATTAACCAGTCCCTTCTTTGTCCCCCAGAGAAAATATTAGCATTTAACTTTCAACTAATATTTTTAGGCTTATTAGTGCACATTGTTACTCAGTTCTCACCTATGTAAATTTATGATCGTTTAGTTTTTTTAAGCAAATCTATACTACACTCTCTAAAAAACACTATTATTTTAGAAAAGTTTTGGGTTCACAGTATAATTGAGAGGAAAGTACAGAAATGTCCCAAATGTTCCTTCCCCCATGCATATTTGTTTCCCCCATCAGCAACATCACTCAGCAGAAAGGTATATTTTTTAATAAGGATGAAATGACACTGACACACTATAATCACCCAAAGTTCATAATTTACCTTAGAGTTCACTTTTAGTGTTATATTTTCTCTAAGTTTGGACAAATGTATAATGACATTTATCCACTACAATATGAGTATATTTTTGCCTTGAATTTTTTTACGCTACTCTGTGCATTGTCTATAAATGTCTTCCTCCTCGCTCCATGCATAAGCAATCTTTCTTACAGAGGATATTAGCACAGAATTGTCCATAATTTACCAGTGTTAATCATCCATAGGTGCCAATGGCATGTGACACTGTAGAGCTAACATAATTTATATTGCAGAGAAATGCAGTTCACTTATTTTTGCCATACAATATTTTAACATAATGTAATTAACTTATTTTTGTTTGTATTACTTTTTCAAGAAAAATTAAATTGCATATGTATGAATATGCATGTGTTAGTATTATGTGTGTTTTTAGATAATTTTATTTTAGGAATACTGATTCCTTGGTGTACTATTCCAATCCACATGCAAAGTTGGAATCTTTTCCCTGAACTGGCAAATGTTTTTGTTTATGTTTTGTCACATAAATACTTGAATGTAGAGTAGAGAAGAGAGTGTAATAGAAACGCTGGTAATGCATCTAATATCACTCAGGAGACGGGTCAGACTGAACAAAATTTTTAATTTCAATTAATCATAGAATTAATAGCATGGCCCTCTCTGCCTGTGTCAGTGTGGATACATTAATCAGTCTCTTTATCTAATGCTCCTATTAAAAATCATGGCTGCTGTCCAGTGGGCTCTAAACCAATGTATCCATTTTCTTGGTACCGGCATTAGCTGGTGATACCTTGTAGAACAAACTGTTTTAACATTGGGCTTCACTTTCTCCGTCAATAAAATTAACAACTTCATATAAACTGACAGTGGTGTGACAAATGACAGGAATGCTTATGAATAAAGATCAAATACGACAAAGGAATTCAGCTTATTTTGTTGACAGTAATCTGAAAGAATGGTTTCAAGATTTGGGTTAGTATTGTTGAAAGCATCAATGCCCAAAATAGATACTACTCATATCAACTCTCTCCTGACCTCCTAAGAGAATAGGCCAACGTCTGTATTGAAAGTTGCTGTTACACAAGAACTCCTGTCATCTCTAAAAATGGGAGAATTTGAACAGTTTTTATTGTTGAAATGATTCAAGAATTGCCAGACAAGAATAAGCCTGGACTCACCTACTTGCCTATTCTATGTGTTGTTCTCTAGGTTTCTCAGCCATATGCTTTAACTCCTGCATGCCAAGTTTATAAGTTGCATAATAAACTACCCTAAAACTTAGGGGCTTACAAAATCAAATATGTATTATTAATCATGACCTTATGGATCAGTTAGGTGAGTTTTCTTTTCTGAGCCAGTTTAGCTGACCTCTAAGGCAAACTGAAGACTCCACTGGCCCTATTTGCCTGTCTGGTGGTCGGCAGGATTGGGGAGTCAAGGTGGCCTCCTCAGCGGATGTGACTCATCCTTCAGTGGGCTAGTCTGGGCTCCTTCACATGTGGCCTTAGACTTCCAAAGATCAACAAGAGAGGACAAACCTCTGCTTCTGTCAGATTTGCTATTTCCCCATTGGTTCAAGCAACTCACATGCCCAAGACTAGAGTCAGTGTGGCAGGTAACACCCAAACATCTGGATGCAGAGGCAGAGAAACATGAAATGTCGGGGGCCATTACTGCAACCCATGACCAGACCAAGTTAGTGTGAGATTCCTGCTCAGTCACCGCACCTTCTTTTTTGATGTTTCGCTGAAAAATCATTCCAACATAATTATGCATAATTTGTCACAAGATTCTGATCATTTCTTTTCACACAGAGCTCTTAGGTTACAGGACTTAATAGCAATTTTGTTTGAAGTTTTTCTGCATTTAGGAATACAACATTCAAAACATCAAATAAAAACAGGGAGAAATAGTGACAAATACAGTAGACTAGATCTCAGCAGATGTGTTTTTCCATAAGTATGATATGGGGTGAATGGGAAAACCTACCCCATCAAGTGAGAATCAATTTCCTCACCTAGAAAATGGGGAATTTGGACTAAGCCTCCTCCTGACTGATTTTCTGAAACTGTAAGATGCCCAGAATTTG
This sequence comes from Scalopus aquaticus, assembly GCA_004024925.1. Classification (NCBI taxonomy): domain Eukaryota; kingdom Metazoa; phylum Chordata; class Mammalia; order Eulipotyphla; family Talpidae; genus Scalopus; species Scalopus aquaticus. The sequence continues at coordinate 844 of PVIJ01001217.1, read as the reverse complement.
CACAAAAAAATTGATCCTGTGCTTCAGTAAGCATATGGATATATGGTTCTATGAGGAAAACATTGACCTTGGAAAACTCAGATCAATAAATTTTGATGTTTGCTTCAAAAGAAATCAATACCCACTTTTTTATCTACACATAATATAATGCTTTTAAGAGCCAAAGCTAGTGATGGAAATGAGTTTACCTCTCATCCTAATAAATGCATTATACACAGTATAATATTATTATAGATCATCATTCATTATGGTTGGGTATTCTTTGATTTAGAACAAGGGTATAATACTCTTAATTCATCATTCAGTTAACTTTTCTTCTGAAGGAAAGATAAAAAACATTTCTCATTCTTTTCAGGCCATTAGTACATGAAATAGTATATTCATTACATAAGAACACTTGGAGCTTTTAAGCTATCAATGGAATCTTGTTTAGTCAGCTAAAGTGCATGTATTACCTTGTTGTATGGGTACAGAGTGATTCAAAGCAAGATATCTTTTAATCCTCTGACGAAAACAGTTGTATATTTCTCTGGCCTCTTTCCCTGTTAACGTTTCTTATTTCTCCTTGTTTTCTTTTGGATTTGGCTCTGGCCATTAGATGAGACTTTTTTTAAACAAGGAACCCAGAAAGAAGTGAAGACTTTATGTGCACACTTAGCGAAAAAATGATTCTAACCACAGTTTTCCTTCAAATGAACCAGTCTCCACATTTATAGAGCAGGTGGGACTCTAGGCATCTTACTGTAGAGCAAACACTCCTTTTAATAAATGTTTGAGGTCAGCATTTTCTTGGAATCATTAGTTCACAGTTAGAGTCAATCTAAAGATTAATAATTGTGCAAAT
>PVIJ01001216.1:0-213283 GCA_004024925.1 Scalopus aquaticus | reverse complement strand
TGAGTGTCTCTCTCCCACCCCGCCTCCCTATAGTCCTGTTATAAGTGAAACCATTCGATATTTTTCTTTTTCTTTTTGGCTTATTTCACTGAGTATGATTCCCTCTAATTCCATCCATGTTGCGGCAAATTGCATGTGTTTATCTTCTTTCCATGCTGAATAGTACTCCATTGTGTATATGTACCACATCTTCTGGATAATTCTTTCTTCAATTTCTCTCCTTCTCACATTTTACTTTAAGCAATCATGAGGAATCAACTCACTCCTACATTATGCTTAGAAATCTCAGTTGAATATCTAATTTCATCATTTGCAAGACTGAACTTTGATAGAATAATAGAACAGGAACACAATTCAGCCAAGATCTTTGCCACTTTATGCCGAAGATCATTTTTCCTCCTTGTCCAAGATCAAGTTTCCCTTTTTTTGTCTAAGTCCTCATCAGAATACTTTGAACATCAGTATTTCTAATAGTATCTTAAAACTCATCTTGTCTCGACCCATTTACCAATTCCAAATATTCCTATAGGCCACATATCTGTTACAACACTATTCCCTTCCTCAGTACCAACATCGGTGTTAGCCTTTTCTGATAACCATAGAAAAATACAACAGCTTGGTGACTTAACAGAATTTATTTTTTTCTCACAATTTTGAAGGCTAGAAGTCCCAATATTTGCAGTCAGGAATCACAGGAGAAGATATTACAGTAGAATGAACCCAGACATCTGAGAACCAATAGCACCAATAATGCAAGTAGCAAGCCAAAGCCCCTACTCAAGCATGCAGGCAGGAAAAGTTTCTACTTACTAGCTTTTCAATTCTATTTAGGTCTTCTGTGGATTGGATGAGACCTGCCCACATGAAGGAGGACATTCTGCTTTACTCAGTCTACCCATTCAAGGATTAATCTCATCCAGGAAAATGCTCACAGACACACTGATAATAGTGATAATAGTAACTAACAAATAGTAACTAACTAATAGTAACTAACAAACAGACCAGTCAAATTGACAGAAAATTAGCAATTACAGAACGTGATGGCCAAGATTCTCACTCTATCAGTTTGTTTGTTTGTTTGTTTTAAATCTGGAAAATGTGGATAATCAAAAAACCAACCTCAGAGAGTCATTCTGAAAACAAACTTTGTAATGCAAATAGAGCACTAGGAAGTGTCTGATCCCGAATGAGGGCAATGCATGATGGCCGTCATTGCTACCATTGAGTTGTACACAGCACAGATAATAACCTATCTTGAAAATTAGAATTTTCATACATGAGTTCAATTCACCCTGACTGTTCTTAATGCTGTAATGTCAGTTGTCTCAATCTCTAGCATAATATCCCGGGACAATAAGACCTAACATTGTACCTATTAAAACTAAAATGGCTTTCTGGACTCTTTTTACAATATAGTGAGAAACACTATTTGCATTAGAAGTATCTTCGAAACTGATAGAATTATACATTTCAGGCTCCACAGAAAAGCACTATAGCAACACCTATTGGGAAAGCTTTTCAGCAATCCATATTTTTAAGTCTCCAATAATAATTCTGATGTATAGGGCCTCCCTGGTGGCTCAACAGGTTAAGCCCCAGCACTATGAAGCTATCAGGAGCCAGTGCAGCACGAGTTCAATACCCGGCCAAGGAGCTTCCCACATGGTGCAGCAGACCTCTCCTGTCTTGCCCGCTGCTCCCCTCAGCAGTGTACTTCAGTCAATCTGCCTGTTCTCCTCCCCATTCTGTCTCTAGTGAATCTTCTCACCCACCTACACTTCTGGCCTATACCCCAGCTTGTATGCATAAATAAATAAATCTTTAAAAAAATTCTGATGTATGCTGAATCATGTCGAGAATCACTGCCACGATGGAACTCAGCATAGGCTTCAGATTCATGAATTATCTCTCTTTGTTTTATTAGTATATTTGTATGTGTTTTAGTGTTATTTAATGTTATTGCCCCATTGAGCTTCTGCCTTCTGTTAGAATTTTGTTTTTTGTGTGTTCAAGTTGTATATCACATTCCTTTCGGGTGAGGATCAGGGCAGTTATCTGCATTGGTGCATGCTTGCGGTCCAGGTCCTCACTCGCAGCTCGTTTATGGCTACTGAACATATTCTTGCTACTCTCAACCGCTACAGACAGTCCTGCCCACGCCCTCTTGATTTATCCTGTATTGTATTACCTTCTCCTTCCACCCCCACCTTCTTGGTGATTTAAAGAGACGCTTTTGTTGTTTCTAGAGCCAACACATCTGTCATATATTTCCCTCCAACTTAAAAACACTGGAAATTCACTGGCTATTTTGCACAAAGTCACGCCTGCGCTTAATGGCCATTTCTTTTGTAACAGACTCTCACTTAGTGAGACTGGATTTTCTGAGCTTCTGCCCTCCAGTACTCTCTTGTTGAAATTTAGGTCACGTCCTTAAACTCCAAGTAGACGGATAGCTCTCAGCCTAAATTAGTGTATGTAACTGCTTAAACTAGTGACTTAAAGTAAACTTTGTGGTTTATCCTGTGTCCTGTTTTTATTGACTACTCTTTCCCTGGGATCACAGAATATGAATCTGTGATTATAATTAAGGAAGGATTAGAAAACAAAATGTGTTAACAATGGATTTGAATAAACTGGGAAGGATTGATTGGCCTCTAAGAGAATCACATCTATAATGAATGTCTTATTAGTCAGAAATGGCAGAAAACAGGTTTATTTAGCCTAAACAAATGAGGGATTTCCTGGCAGATAGCAGAAAGTGCCCAGAAACAGCAGGTTCAGAGAGTACATAGGAACCAAGGAGCCTGGCACCCAGGCTTCTTCCAGATCGAGGCAGGGTAGGAGGCTGGTAGGGTGCAGGAGGTTCCCCTGTTGTCTGCCACTTCCAGAATCACAGCCTCAGGCAGAGGAGTAATTGTCCAAATTCAACTAGGCATTTACTCTTCAACTGACAGCTTCTGTAGTAGAAGTTGAGCTTTTTGCCTCCTTCCCAGCTTTTCTCCAAAATATTAAAAATTTATATTTGGAAGTTGCATAGCCTCTAATCACAAGTCTTCCCTGAGCATGACTCACATCCCTTGATTTCCCCCACAATACAAATATCCATCAGTTATTGAGGACTCATTTTCCTAGGAACTGGGTGAGGTGCTTCATATTATAGACTCTCTAATCCTTACTAAAACCCTCTGTAAAAGATAGCAGTATATCAGCTTTTTTAAGTTGAGGTGGTTAAGTAATTTGTCTAAGGGGCTAAATGATGAACCCCGGCTTATGTACCCCAGAACTGATGACAGCACACTAGCACGCTCTACCTCTATGGATTAACTTCACCTGAATTTTGTAGCTATATCTAATACATGTTAGGCCAATAGGACTTGTTGCATAGCTAGTACATCATTTGAATAATGGTCATTGACAAAATTACCTTTAAGATTCTGTCTATTGGTGTCATCCCATCTTTCTATAACAATGCTCTGATGGCTGTTATTGTAATAAGGCAACTGGTAGGGGCCTCCTTGGTAGTGCAAGGGGTTAAGTCTCAACATTATGACGCTATCTGCAGCCACTGTAGCATGAGTTGGATCCCCAGCCAGGGAACTTCCCACATGGCACAGCAGACTTCTCCTGTCTCACCCACTGCTCCCCTCAGCAGTGTATTTCAGTAGATCCACTTGTTCTGCTCCCCACTCTGTCTCTGGTGAATTCTCTCACACACTTCCACCCCTCATCTCTGGCCTACACCACAGCTCTTGTATGTATATATAAATAAAATAAATATTTTTTAAAAGGCAATGAGTATATAACTACAGAGCAGATTTACTATCAGACAAGATTGGATTTTTCAGGATGATATGACCGTAGAGTACAGGGCAGATTTAGATGATATGGGTAGAACCATTATCTCTATCAAGTGAGATGTTGCTTTCCTTGGTTTCCCTGTTTAAGATTGCACTTCTCTCCCACCCCCAAGTCTGGTCCCTGGAATCTGAGAACTAAACACGGGCCTATATCCCTGTGCAAGTGGCTTCTAAAAAATACAGTTCCTACTGTCTGTCTGTCTGATGAAAAGCTTTCCACCTTTTGTTCTGAATGAATACATCTCAGCAGACTCAAAAGAACTTTTTCTAAGGATAAATTGTTTGTGTTTACTATTTTTATGTTGATGAAGTGATTACTCCTGATACTGTCTTGGGCATATGTGGTTTTAACTAGAAACCAGAAGCTACTTGGACACTTTTGCAGAACTACATCTCTGGTTTTGTTCTGAAACTCCTGTATGAAACTGCAATTGCCATCAGGGCATTGAAAGACCTAAAATCTGAGTGTGTGCTTTATTTATGAGGAGCACATGCATTCTACTATATTGCAAATGGACATTTATGAAGTCCCTGCTCAGCGCTAGGGATTGTATCAGTGTTGAACTTTTACTTACAAAAAAAAGACAAAATCTTCAGCACAGAAAAGTAGACATTAAAACACAGTGAAAATGTGCAGGGTGATGGAAATGTCATGATATAAGCACTTGGGGAATGTTCTAGGGGAACAAAAAGAAGGGGGTTACTAGATATTTAGGGGGTAAATGTGAAAGTAAAATCTCAGAAGAAGTTATATTTGAGTTGGGTTATGGTAAGACAATTTTACCAGAAGATAAGGGGGGAAGTATTTGAAGGCTCAAGGACAAAAGCCAACCCTTTCAGGCCATAAGAAGTTTAGGGTGATTGTAACTAACAAAGTTACACAGGGAAGTTTAAGAAAGGAGTGAAAGGAAAATTTAAGAAGGATCTAAAACAGCAGGTTATGGTATGAATGCTCATACACACACACACACACACAAGCATATACATATATAAGTATATACATATATACAACATACATATCACTTACACATATATTTATATGTATATTTGTATAGATATGTGTATAACGCAAAGGTGTTTGGATTGTGCTTAGAGACATCCACTGAAGGTTTGCACGTGGGAGATGATGCTGTGTTCTGTTAACAGAAACATTAATTAGAGCAATAATGGGGAATGCATCTTTGTAGATAACAAATCAGAATTTTACCATTTTTGGTAAGAATTTATTGAGGAATGGGAAGACATAAGTATATATATATATATATATATATATATATATATATATATATATTTAATATGAAAGCCATGAAAATCTTGTATGAACATGAGTGATATTTTTCTTAGGAAATGCAGTGTGTTCTTTTTACTGGCTTGAAACTTAAAAACAAATTAGAAACATAGTAAGCTTTGACTTTTTGTAACATAAATTTTATATAACATGAATCCAATTTTGTCCTCTAGTCCATAAAATAATTATCAAAAAATCCTCAATTATGGTGACTTAATAAGTTGTTAGAGAACACAATTTCTTATTGGAAAGCTTTTACCCTATATGTCTAGCCACTGAAAAGGCTTATTTAACATTCAACACTATATATAAGAACCACTTTCAAATATCTATGATGCATCATTCAGCTAAATCAGAAGATGTGAATGTGAAATTCTTTAAGGTTTGTCAAAATGAATAAGTGGTTTAGTAAATTGTTCTATTTATAATATGAGCCAGAAAAAAAAAGAGAAAAAAACAAAACAAAACAAAACGAGTAAGTCTCCAGTGTTAAGATGGGAAAATATGAAAACAATCTTAGCTTACTCCACTCATCACCATGGTTTCATCATCTATTACACAGTAAAACAAACATAGCCACTGACTATAACCCTTAATGAGCACATGTGACTCTGATAATATTTATCAGGTTTATTTGTTTGAGGTCAACTGAAATGAAAAGAAAACAGTGAAGCATTGGGTCATTAGTCTCTTCTGACGTTGGTTGTAATTCTAAGGAAAACATTAGTAGCCTATTTTTAGCAAGTACCTTCATCCACTAAAGCGATAATGGCCAAAACAATATTCCTGGGATAGAAAACAGAAATTCCCAGAATTAAACTTTCTTGCTCATCTGTTCAGTGGTCATAGGAAATCTATCAACACCATCATTTCTCATCAACATGGAGAAAAGTTTTACATCATTTGCAATTTTCCCTAACTAGACTCCGTCTCACCTTCATCTCTGCTAAGTCAAAGTACTCCCAGCCAAAAGAAATGGAAAATGTCACCATGAATCTATCTTTTCCTGCAAATGTTATCACTTGTACATTACAGTATTTTCATTTATAGAATGTTTATTCTATGCTCGTTCATTTATTTCAAAAATCTATTAAAATGGTCATGCAGAATTGATAGAGCGAGATATTGTTCCAGAAGCCGTAGCCATGGTGTATGGGAGAGGTGGTGAGTAGATGAAGAAGGTACAGGTTTTTCCCTATGGGCGTGTAACACACACAGCGAGAAGAATAAAGCAGATGAATAAGGTCAAAAAGTGGTCCTCAGCATCTCTTTACCTCAGCAATCCTGGGGACTCAGCACTGATTTATCAGAGTATATGAACATGGGCCTCCCTGGTGGTGCAATGGGTTAAGTCAGCACTATGAATCTATCTGCAGTCACTGCAGCACAAGTTCGATCCCTGGCCAGGGAGCTTCCCACATGGCGCAGCAGACCTCTCCTGTCTCGCCTGCTGCTCCCCTCAGCAGTGTACTTCAGTCAATCTGCCTGTTCTGGTGCCTGCTCTGTCTCTGGTGAATCCTCTCACCCCCTCCACCTCCGGCCTACAGCCCAGTTCTTGTATGTATGTATAAATAAATAAATAAATATTTTTTTTTTAAAAAAAAGAGTATATGAACATGATGAGGGGGACAGAAACCAGTCTGGTGGAGAGGGAGGAGAGTAGGATATGGAGAGTAATTTGAAAATTATCAGGAAGCATTTGTTATTCCACATAAGGTCTTCATAATAAAGCAGACAAGGGTTAAATGTGGGACCTTCTACCATCTGTGTGATTTTGATGAGTACATAATCGTGTTGAAGCTCATAAGACTATTATAACAATAAATATGACACTGTAAAAAGACATGTTGTCCAGCTTATATATAGTCAATAAAAGATGTTTATAGGTTTTGTTGCTGTTATTTTATGCTATTCAGAGGTGTACCCTCTGTCTTACCTTAGTGGAGAGTCATTGTATTAAGTTGTGAAATGTTTCCCAAGAAAAGTACAGTAATTATGCTGGCAGTTTAGAAGAGAATGAATTCTCCTCTGGGGAGGGCATTAGGGAAAGCTTCATGGAAGATTTAGGTGATCAGGGAAGAATTATCTTTATATTTAGTTTATAAGGGTCAGTTATAGTTTTAGGAAGTAGTAATGAGGAGGCAGACCAATTGTCCATGAACCAAATGATAAAGGGAAATCATTTACGCATTTTATTCTTGGCATTTCAACATGAATTCCAGCCACTTGTTGGATATTCCTATCAGAAATGGTAAGTTTCTTAGAACAGGGGCAATTTTACATTTTATTTATTATTCCCACAGAGATACCAATAAAAAGAAATATTTAAATAGTTTTTTTGGTGATGTGGGACCTACACAGAGGTAATTCTTATAACTAAAATGTTGATTGATATTCAATAAAACACCTCTCTCTCTCTCCTCTTTTTCTCCCTCCCTCAAAAAGATTTTTTTTTTAAGATTTATTTATTTGTACATACAAGCTGGGGTACAGGCCAGAGGCGCGGGGAGGCGAGAGGGCTCACCAGAGACAGTGGGGAGCAGAACAGGCAAATCAGAAATACACTCCTGAGGGGAGCAGCGGGCAAGGCAGGAGAGGTCTGCTGGGCCATGTGGGATTCTCCCCGGCTGGGTGAACTCGGCACACTGCCGACAGCTCTACAAGCGCAGTGCCTAACAGCTGTGACACCAAGGAGGCCCTCTCTCAAAAAGATTTAAGGTGGTTTGCAGAAAGCTAGAGTGGGTGTTGGTGTAGAATGCTTGTTTCTATATGGTCCCATTTGTGTGAGCTCCCATCCATACTCCTCCAAGAGCATGGTTTAGGTAACAGAATGAAGATACTTAGTGTTTATTCATCTTTTGTAATTCTTCATTCATTGGTAAATTCTTTTGTTTGTAAAATTTCCAACATATTCTTAGCAATGCAAAGAGGCAATTCGGTGAAAATGTTTATCTTGAAGTGTTACAGGCTCTAGAGCCAGAGGGCAGGGATAAGACCTTATGGGAAATTAACCCCCAGGGAAAGGAAGAGAGGCTTACTACCTCACAATCCTTCCCCATGAAAAAATTCTCCCAGAGCTCCAGGATCTGTGTTTCATTTTCCCTAAGGAAGAAATGTTTTCCTTGAAGAGATTTTTTGTGGAATTATATGAGCCACTGAGATAATGCATAAAAAGGAGGTGGTTAAGTCAACCTCATTTTACCTAATGCTGCAAAACTGTATAGGTCCTAAAATGTGGATACTGATATTAAGATAATACTGATGCTAAGGAAAATGTCTATGTTTAAGAATATTTTAAAGAGGCCTCCCTGGTGGCGCAGCAGTTAAGTGCTGCGCTGTGGAGCTGTCAGCAGCGGCTATGTGAGTTCCAAGAGATTTCCCCCATGGAGCGGCAGAACTCTCCTGCCTCACCAGCTGCTCCCCTCAGCAGTGTATTTCCATCGATCTGCCTGTTCTGTTCCCCACTCTGTCTCTGGTGAACCCTCTCGCTGCCCCATGCCTTTGGCCTATATCACAGCTTGTATGCATAAATAAGTAAATCTTCAAAAAAAAAAAAAGAATATTTAAAGCATATCTACTCCACAGTGTGTTTATTATATTGAGAAAAGTTTCAAGAATGCAAGTCCCCCATAATCCTGTCATTCATAGTATTCTTTTATGTGCCATGTTTTATAGATCGATAATTTTTTAAAAAAACACATAGAAGAATGCTGAAAAACCTGCTTATGGCTTGGATTTTCTTTTGGTTAATATATGATCTCATCCATAAATATATTTTTAGCACAGTCTCAACTTTTGTAAAGGATTTTTTGTTTCCTTCTCAGTAAACATTCTCACTTCACTAATTGTTTCCTGGTTGGCCTGGCACACAGGGGTTGGGCAAGAAATTTACTTCTTCCTGTTCAGCCATGGGATTGGTGGGAAGACTGATCCAGGAGTAACCCCAACTCGGTGTCTGTCATCGTTTCTAGAATCAGTCCTGTCCTGTGATCAGTATAAGAGTGGAAATGCCTTTGGGACAGGGAGTGATAACAGATCCCAGGACAAGCAAATATCAGAAGACCCTTTCTCTCCTCTGGGTGGTATTTAAACTTGTGATGTTTGAAATTCTCTCACCATTTTGTGAGCACAAAGAAGGAGCCTGAACTACCAGAGGGAAGCCTCCTTCTGTGGGTGGGCTTACAGGATGAGTAAGAACTGATTTTCTCCTGTACTGAAAAAAACATCCCTGAGAAGAGGCCTTATATGGAATAGTTCTGGTTAGAAACAGAAGAGATTTGCGTTTGGAGGGAAACAAAGCTGGCTTCAATTCCCAGGTGCAACCATACTCAATGACAGTTTTACTCCAAGTGAATTATTCTCTGTTTGAACCTCAGTCTTAGTGCCTGTAAAGTGGAGGGAGAAAATATATCTACAGTTTATGAGTATTCAAGAAGTGTATTTAAGAACAAGAGGGCTGCACGATTTGGATGTTACAAGAGATACGGACAGACAGACACATATACAGACAAGGTCAGAAAAAGAGAGTGAGGAGCATAGAGCAGACAGGATGAGGAATCTCCCCACATGCAGCCTCATGGGAAATCAGTTTTCTGGCAATTTTCTTAAACTTGGATGTGCACTTTTGGGGACCTTACTAAAGTGAAAATTTTGATTGAGGAGGTCTTGGGTAAGTCCAGAGTTTTTAACTAGCCCCAACCTACTGTGAACCAATCTATTGTTTTGTGGACCACTTGGGTATCAATATTCCAAATAAAAATGAAGATGGACCTCTCATCTCCCTTATCTTGATTCCCAAGGAGCCATCTATATCACCGATAAAATGGCAAGTATTTCAGGGCAATTCTGGATGCGTTCAGTGTTCTGTATACTGCATTTGCTTACTACAGTGAGGACAGAGCTTAATTATCACAGACTAATGGGATGCCCTATCATGTCTACTTGTTCTGTGTAGCTTAACTGGAAATTCCTTTACAAATGAAGCTAAACTCATGTCAAAAATATTGATGGAATCATGCCCAAGGCCTAGGTAGAGGCCTTCTAGGGAGGGGAGGTAGGAATGAAAGGCTCCCTATAACACCATTTCTCACCATTGTTGGATATTCACATCTCATTACACAGGAGCTACCTTCATGAGTCCGGGAAGACCCGATTACTTGTTGGGTAGAAGACAGGGAAAAGGTTGACTTGTTTATTTTTCACTGGCAAAAATTTTACATATGACCAGAATCCAACCCCAAGGAACTGCATATTTGGGATATAAGTGAAGAGCACAGATTCAGGGTCAAAAGCCTGAATGTCTGTCACTCAGAGGTATGGAAATTACCTGCTAAGGTCTGTGAACAAGTTATTTAACCTCTGAGACTCAGACTTTTCATCTGTAAAGTGGAAATTATCAAATAGCACACATTTTCTAACAATCTTATCATTAAGTAAAAAGATAAAATGAGGACTATGTGAAAGAAATTTTTAAAAACACAAAATACAATTGTAAAGGTCTGTAAGTGTGAAAGTTTTAAGACTGTTTAGCTACCTAGTTGTCCAAATGTAAAATTATGTCTAAGACTCTAAAATTCAACTAGGTGGAACCTAAATATACTTGAGGAACAGGCAATACAGAGAAGAGTGTATATGTTTCTTAAGAAATCTTTCATGTGGGCCTCCCTGGTGGCACAGGGGTTAAGTCTCAGTGCTATCAAGCTATTACCAGGCACTGCCAGCCACTGCAGTATGAGTTTGATCCCCAGGCAGGGGTTGATCCACATGGCACAGCAGACCTCTCCTGTCTTGCCCGCTGCTCCCCTCAGCAGTGTATTCCAGTCAATTCGCCTTTTCTGCTCCCCACTCTGTCTCTGGTGAATCCTCTCTCTCCCCCTGCTCCTCTGTCCTACACCCCAGTTCTTGTATGCAAAAATAAATATATATATATATATATATATTTTTTTTTTTGTTTTGTTTTTAAAGAGATATTTCATGTACCATGTTGTTTCATGCGATGTGCTCACCCTGCTCCCCAGGTTTGGCATGCTGGCAGGGGAGGGCCAGCCAAAGCCAGAGTCCATGTAGTGGATTCAGGATTCCCTGTAGGTGTGTAGTCTGCACTTCACTTAAAGACAAAAAATATCTTGATTTAATAAAATGCATTTAAGTAAAATAATGGAGTCTAGTGTCTTCACACCATTGGTATTAGAAGGTAAATACCCCCAAAATCCCATGTAAGGAGAGAAAAGAACAGAGAGTATCCTTGTCCACTTCTCTCAAAGAGGTACACCCACTCAGAAAGACTGCCTGTTCCCTAAAACTATTCCATTTTAAGACCTTGGTCTGAGTTAGAAAACCCCATGCCCTTACTCAGAGGGGATCAGGGCACATGTTCTGGGTAGGCTTCATGACAGTTTTGAAAGGAGCAGGGATAGTTTACCCGGCCTACAGAGTAGATCTGGGACCTGGCCAGCAGAGGGCACAGAAGGCAGGACTGGCCATGAAGTCATCTAGTGTGATAGTCCAGCTAACCAAAATCAGATCAGAAGGTGTTCAATATCAGAAAGTGTTCCTTTACACTTCACCAGTGGCACATTTCTGACAGGTGACAAAAATGAGGATAGCAGAAATTAAACCCTTAATTAAAAACACCAAATCATTTGCTGGGTTAGGAATAGAAATGATGAGAAAGTCAAAGAATTAACTCTCCTTGTCTAAAATATTACTCTCCCATTTAGACACTGGATTCTGCCTAAATGTTTTCTTCTAGGCATATCATCCCCCAACACCCATTATGCACATTAATGCCCATTCCTAGGCATATACACATTGTACCCCCTTAATCTCCTTTATCTCAACACTTGGCATCCTATCTATTTAGTTTTATTTTATTTGCAGGGTTCTTTCTTCCCTCAATATAATGAGAATTCTATAAAAGTGTGATTTCTTTTGTTATTATCTTATCTCTAGCACCTAACATGACCTGGAAGTAATAGGTGTTCAGTAAATACGTCTGGAAAATGCTGTTCCTGAACACTTTCTCACCTTGTAGTTTTAGACGCTTCTGCTCTTTTTCTCATTCTTCTTTTCTCTTTCCATATTCTCCTCAGCCAGTTTCCCTATAATCACTATAACTATCACATAAAGTTCTTTACATTACTGTTTGTGGAGAAATTGAAATCCCGTGGCTCACCACAGCAAAGACCTTTTGACAACATACCCCTTAGACACAGGCAGAACCAACGACAATTATGCCACAAGTTAAACATCTCCCAACCTCCTTCAGGCAGGGTGTTTCCTCTGCAAAACCCATTTCTAAAGGAGTGTTTCTGTGTGGGGCATCCATGAAAAAGGACTAGGTTAATTAGATAAAAGAAAAATCATAAAATTACTTTCCTGGTGATATTACAACGCCAGGGACAAATGGTGTGGTGATGTTCTAACTCCCTGAATTGTGGTGTGGTATCTAAGTGGCAAGAAACATGTTTCTTAGTGTGTGCAATTTTGTCACAGGCAGAGAAAAATATTTGGAAAATGCCTGACGTACAGTAAGCACTCAACATCTTTGGAATGAATGCATGGACGAGCTCCCCCTGGGTGCTTCCTTTCTGCTTCCTATGTTGGTGGCTTGGAAATGTCCATACTTTTTTTTTTTTTTTTCCAAAGCCCAGCTGTCCCTGCGTAGCCTCTGTCTTCCCAAACATAAAACATTCCCTTTGCATCTGGAGACTCAAAGAAAGGACTCCCCCAGTCTACACATAAAATTTGCAGCACTAGGCTTCTGCACCTGTGGACTGAGAGATCTGGAATATATTTGCATTTCCCGGTCACACTTGGAGCAGTGAGATTTGACCTTTAGAAAGCAGTGGTTTGTTGAGAGCCTGTTCTTAGCTCTTTTTAAATCATGTACACATTGCAAGAGCCGGACACCTCTGCCTACTGAAGACTGAAGGAATGTGCCTTGAAGCCAAGTCTAGACAGAATTCCAAGGCAGGGGAGTCAGAGGGACAGGGAAATCACCACGGGGTCCATGCCAACTTTCTGTCCTGTAATTTTACCATTTTTGTCTGTCTGGATTACAGCCAACATTTTGTGCCAAGAATGACCATAAGAAGTGGGTTGGGGTTTCCACCAGAGGTTAATTTAAATGTTCCACCTTCCCTCAGCTCCTCATTTAGAGTGTGGTACATTTCCCAAAGCAGCCCCAAGATTTTCCAGGTCTCTAGTTTACTGAGGGATGAAGGGAGGGGAGACCAAGCTATTCTGTCATTCCTCAGTTAATAGCCACCTGTAGTCAATCATCAGATGAATTGGGATTTACAAAAACAATTGAATTAGGAAAGTACTAATCCCAACTGTCAATGTGAAGAGTAAACTACTGAATGAAACTAACGGAGACAGGGGAGATCTTTCCGCCTCGCTGTCTGCACATGCCCATTCCAGCCCCTCTCCGGATGCGCCATCTCTGAGCCACATAGCTGGCAGCCCCTTACAAGCTGGCATCCCAGCTGCGCATGGTCCGTGGCCTTTTTCTGAAACTGCCTTTCCTCATCCATTTCTAACTCCATGTCCTGAGGGAATAGTATCCCATGGTTTGAACTTGCTGATTTCAAGCATATGCCCTCTCCCTCCCTCATCCCACATTTTCGAAGTCCTGAAGTCCTGCTGACTTTACTTTGTGCCCATTCAAATTCACATCCCCAGTCATCATCGCACTGGTGCTAGTCCTGCCATTTCTCACCTGGATCATTGCACTCTCTTCTTCTCACCCACCTGCCAATCATGTTCTCACTTCTGTCCTGTTCTCTACCCTGATCTTCAGACACAACCAGCACATTGGATCCATAATGTGAATCTGACCTGTTCTTCCCACTCACATGGAAATTTTTATTGTACCCACAGTTTGTGGTCCAGTTGACACCACCGTCCACACACACCCCTGTTGGATCATGACTGAAACCTTTGCCAGGACTTTGCTTTGTCTGCTTCCTGAGCTTTCTGAACTTGCTTCACTTGGATGGCATTTACTTCTTCATACTTGGGTAAGGTTGTGTACTCTAGAAGTCTCTTTCAATACTTTACTTTGGGTCAAATAGACTTTCCTCATATGCTCATAGCTTTCTTTTTTCTTTAATTTTCTGGGTTTCATTTATAGTTTTAATATTACATCATTTTAATTTTATTTGACATCCTTGCTTATTTTCTTCACAATGTAGGATTTCTCCCCTGAGGTGCAGTCACCATGGTTGTCCCACTACCAAAGCACCCTCATTCCTCCACTACACACCACTGCGCTCTCCCCCATGCCCAGTTCTTTATACCTCTCCCCCTCTATTCCCTCCCTCCCCCTTTGGAGGATTTCAGATCTACTGTTTGCTCATAACTTTACTTGTGAGGCCTGAAGTCTCAGGTTCTAGAGGGTAGGGTTGTACCTATAATGCTTGCACAATACCTGAAACACACCAGTTACTCAAGAAAACTTTACTGAATAGAAATGACTAGCTTCACTTTCTCCTCAAGCCGGTTTTCTTGACATTGATTCCTTAACACAACTCTATTTCCTGTCTTAACGGCAGTGCAGACTGTGCCTCTGTGATGCTGCTCTTGGCATCTCGGTTGGCAGCTCCCTCACCACTGACTAGCTGCTCCCAGGGGACCCATTCGTCCTTCTGGGACCCAGCCTTGAGATTTTCAGTGATTTCTCTGAAGCTTCACGGAGTATTTTCAATGAGAAAGAGACTTCTCAACGACTTGAAAACTTGACCTGGTGAACTGTGCCTATAATCGCTATTAAATTTAAAAATCACCCTGAATACAGATAGAGAGCAATGTTGGATTAGGTGGAAGAGGTACAGCTATACAGCACCCTGTTTACACAAAGGGCTAGGGACCTAATTTCCACGTTAGTAGCCCCAGCACTCAGCTGGTACTAAAATTAGTGTTTGTTTTATTTTTCTCATTTTGGCTGCATATTAACATCACTAGGGGAACTTAAGAAACTATGTCCAAGTACAAACCCAAAGATGCTGATTTAATTTGTGTAGAGTCTGAGTACTGGTAGGTTTTAGAAAATTTCCTGATGAATTTTTGAGCATCTGGGCTCGAGAAAGTCTAGTCTGAAAGGAACTTCTCTTCATTAGATTCTTTCCAGTCAGAGCAAGCTTTGTCCACATGCCCCTAATGACAATGAACTTCACAAAAGCTTAGATGACAACTCTTTAGCTCAACTTCAAATGATTCTTCACTTTTGAATTTCAAGACATTGAAATTCCGGGGGAAAAGCAAACATACTACGAATGTATCACATCTAAGTTTTTATAACGATTTTAAGCTCTGCTGGATATTTGCGCACACACACACACACACACACACACACACACACACACACCCATATAGAGAGAATTAATGCAATGTACACATTATGCACATACATCCAAAGGAAAGGGTGACAAGTTCTGTTGTGCTGTGACCTCCTGAAGTGGTACACTTTCAACTTTATTTTTGATTTGGAGAAAGCCTGGCAATTGGCCTTCCTCAGCTTGGTGGGAGGACATCTTCCAAGGAGAGGGGCTGTCTGAAACATACACTGTCTCATTGCTCACAGTTATTATTTGCTACGAAGAACACCCTTTTAATTCAGAATTTTTATTGATGTATAATTGGTTTACACCCTTGTTAGTGTTTTGGAAGGATCTCTCCCTTTAGGTGCGGGCACCATAGCACGCCCACCACTAAAGCCCCATAGTCCTCCACCATAGTCCTTTGATTTCCTTCCTACCCTTTTTTCATTCCCCTCCTGCTTTAGATGCCTCAGTTCTATGGTGGGCTTGCAAGGGTTGGTTGGCTTTAAAGTTGTCTTTGACCCTTTGATTGGCTTCTCTATGTTCCACATAGAAGTGACACCATCTATATTTATCTTTCTCCTTCTGATTTATTTCCACTTAGCATAATCCCTTCCAGCTCCATCCATGTTGCCACAAATGGAATGTGTTGTCTTTTTTGATTGCATTTCCTTTCTCTATATATTCCATTCTCTCTCTATATTCCATATGTATACCACATCTTTAGGATCCACTTATCTGTTTGGGGGTACTTAGGTTGGTTCCATAGCTTGGCTATTGTAAAAAATGCTGAAATAAACTTGGGAGTGCAAGTTTCTTTTTTTTAATTTTTTTTTAAAGATTTATTTTTTATTTATACATACAAGCTGGGGTACAGGCCAGAGGTGTGGGGTGGCGAGAGGATTCACCGGAGACAGAGCGGGTAGCAGAATAGGCAGATCAGAAATACACTGCTGAGGGGAGCAGCGGGCGAGGCAGGAGAGGTCCGCCGCACCATGTGGGACCCTCCCTGGCCGGGCGTTGAACTCGCATCGCAGCTGCTGACAGCTCCACAGCGCAGCCACCGGGGAGGCCCTGGGATGCAAGTTTCTTTTTGAATTAGCGGTTTTGTATATCTTTGGGTCGATACCTAGATGGGGATTGCTGGGTTCTATGGCAGATCCATTTTTAAACTTTTGAGACTATTACAAATTACTTTCCATAGACGATGTGCCAGTCTGTATTCCCACCAAGTGTGTAAGAGGGCTGCTTTTTCTTCATACCCTCACCAGAACTTATTGTTTCTGGTCTTTTTGAGATGGGCCATTCTCACAGGTGTGAGATGGTATCTCATCATGGTTTCAATTTGCATCTCCTTGGTGATGAGTGATAATGAATTTTTTTTTTTTCATGTGCCTGTTGGCCTTCGATATATCTTGTTTGGAGAAGTTACTATTTAACTTTTGTGTCCATTTTTCTATTGGGTTATTTGCTTTCTTTTTGTTGAATTGTGTGATTTTACATAGAACTTGGATAACACCCCCTTGTCAGGTGTATGGTGTGCATATGTTTTCCCATTCAGTGTGATGTCTTTTTGTGTTAGTGACAGTTTCTTTCACTTTGCAGAAACATTTTACTTTGATGCAGTCCCAATTGTCTTTATTTTCTTTTGTTTTTCTTGCTGCTGTAAAATGGGATATTTTCTTAATTTCTTCCTCTTCTTGCTCATCATTCACATATAAGAAAACAACTGATTTTTGTGTATTGATTTTATAACTTGCCAATGATTTATTGTTTTAATTTGTCAATGGAGTCTATAGGATTCTCAATGTATATTATCACTTCCTCTACAAGGGATGATAGCTTTACCTCTTTTCTGATTTAAATGTCTTCTTGCCTTATTGCTCTAGTTTGGATTTCCAACGCTATGCTGAATTGCAGTGCTGAGCTTGTCTTGTCCCAGGTCTTAATGGAAAACCGTTCCGTTTTTCACCATCTAGAAAGATGTTACAAGTTGTGGACTTGTCACATATGGCTCTAATTATGCTAAGATATGTTCTATTTATTGCCAGTTTTTCAAGGGCTTTTTATTATAAATTGATGCTGAATCTTGTTAAATACCTTTTCTGTACCTATTGATCTAAACATGGCTTTCCTGTATTTTTTGATATGTTGAATTATGTTGATTGATTTTCAGTTATTGAACCAACCTTATGAACCTGGTATAAACCCACATGGTTATGGTGTACAATCTTTTTAATTCATTATTGTATTCTGTTTGCTAAGATTTTATGAAGATTTTTGAATCTCTGTTCATTAGGGAAATGGGTCTGCACTTTTTGTGTGTGTTGTATTTGTTTGTTTTTGGTACTAGAATAATGATGGCTCAGAAAATGTGTTTGGAAGTATTCCTTCTCTTGCAATTCTTTGAAAAAGTTTGAGCAGGATAGATATTATTACATCTTTGATGTTTGGTAGAAATCACTTGTGAAGCCATCTGGTCCTAGAATTTTTTTTTTTTTTGGGGGGGAGAGTTTTGATTTCTTGCTTGTGATTGATTTGATCAGGTTTTTTATTTCTTCCCTATTCAGTCTTGGATGATTGTATAATTTGAAAAATTGGTCCATCTCTCTAGGTTATCGAACTTGTTAGCGTATAAAATGTTTGTAGTGATCTTATTATCATTGTCTGTAGTGCTTGTTTTAACTTCTCCACTTCTGTTTTTGCATAGAACTAGGGTGTGGGCCAGAGGTGCAGAGTAGGGGGGTGTCAGAGGATTCACCAGAGACAGAGTGGGGAGCAGAAAAGGCAGATCTACTGAAATACACAGTTGAAGGGAGCAGTGGGCGGGACAGGAGAAGTCTGCTGTGCCATATGGGCCAGCTCCCTGGCCGGGAATCGAACTAGTGTTTATGTGTGTTTTCTTCCCTTTTCTTAGTAAGCTTAGCTAGAGTTCTGTCTAATTTTAAAAAAAGAACCAGCTCCTGGTTTCATTGATATTTGCACTAGCATTTTTTATTTCTATTTCATTTATTTCTCCTCTAATTATTATATCATTTCTTCTGTTGACTTTTGGTTTTGTTTGTTCTCTTTTTCTAGTTCATAGAGATGAGATTTTCATTTGTCTTAAGTTTTTTTTTTATTTCCTCTTTGATTTCCTCATTAACTCAATTGTATTTCAGTAGTGTGTTGTTTAGTCTCCGCATATTGGAGATTTTCCCTGCTTTCTTTAAATAGTTGATTTGTAATTTGATAACTTTATGTTCAGAGAAGATGCTTGGTCTGATTCCAATTTTCATGAATTTTTTGATACTTGTTTTGTGGCCTAATATATGTGTTTGATTCTAGAGAAGATCCCATGTGCATTTATGAAAAAAATGTGTATGCTGGTTTTTGGGGGTGCAGGGCCCTGTATATGTCTATTGGGTCCCTGTAGTCTAATTCTTTTTTTTTAAGACTATTGTGTCCCAATCCATTTTTTGTCTCATTGATCTGTCCATGTATGAGAATGGAGTGTTGAAGTCTCCTTCCACAAATGTGTTTTTTTCTAATGTTTGCTTTCTGAGTTGATAGTGGTTGCCTAATATATTTGGCACTCCTTTGTTTGGTAAGCATATTTTGGTGAGTGTTGTATACTATTATTTTTATTTTCTTTTGTGAGCATTCTTCTTGTTTACCTAAAGCAAAACCAACCATCACTGAGTAGATTACATTTGACAATATAATTTAAGTGCTTAAATTTTTTTCATTTTTCATTTTTTTTATCCTTGCTACTTAGTAATTTCCAGTTCAAAAATTCTTTACATTTCTTTTGAATCTGGAACTTTGTGAGCAAAGCTAGATGAGGTTAAGCATGAATATTTGATACTTGCTTCCCATTCATCTAAAAGACTACAGATTATATGATTTAGTGAGTACAAAGCACTTAGAATAGTGGCTTGTACCCAGTTACTCTTAGTAAGGATGTATTAAACAAAAGCAAATTAATGTAGTAGAAATTTTCTAGCTGTGTTTCCTGAAGTTCTTTTCTCAGACTTTTCTATCGAGAGCTAGACTTCTGTGGCAGGACCACGCTCTGACTTTCTTTTTCTTTTTTTTTTTTTTATTTATACATACAAGCTGGGGTACAGGCCAGAGGCGTGGGGCGGCGAGAGGGTTCACCAGAGACAGAGTGGGGAGCAGAACAGGCAGATCAGAGGTACACTGCTGAGGGGAGCAGCGGATGAGGCAGGAGAGGTCTGCCGCACCATGTGGGATTCTCCCCGGCCGGGCGTCGAACTCGCGTCACCTCTGCCGACAGCTCCACAGCGCAGCGCTCAACCGCTGCGCCATCGGGGAGGCCCCAGACTTTCATGAGTATATTTCTAGCATCTTTGCCTTCATTAATCCTTCCTCGAAAAAAAAAAATACATTTTATGAATTCATTAATCTAAAGATGAAGAAATAAGGTTGGAGTCTTTCTTATGTGCTCTTTATTATTATATGAACCTTTTTTTTCTGATTTTAAAAGAAATAAAATATTTTCATGGATCTCTATTGAAAAGTTTCCTGGGCCTTCATCACTGTGCCTGGTAGATCAGTTGGCCTTGTCCAGTAGTTCCATAGAAAAGTCTCTCTTTTTCGGTTCTTTTTAACTCCAGAAAGATGGGAGTGTTTTGTTTTGGGTTGAGATTTGGGAGAGGAAAGATTTCATAAAGAAATTGGAAACTAAATACAAAACCACTCAACAAGTTTGCATCTGCATATATATGCCTCATTATATTTCACACACACACACACACACACACACACACACACGCACTTGATCTCTAATGGAAAGAATTTGCAATCTGGCTGATATGGCCATGTTTTATCTATTTACCCATATTCCAAATGTTTTCCAATGAAAAGTCAGACATTAAAATGGAATTCTAGACTTAGGTTATAGTATGATTCTTCAATTGTAAGACAGTAAGTTAGAATTTGGGTAACAGATTTTTTGTAAAAAAGGAATTTGATAGAAATTTACTCTCAGAATTAAGGGGAAGTTTTATTATCATTTGTGTTGAAGATGCTGTGTTGTGTTGCACTTTGTAATACAAAGTGGAATGCTTGAAATTAACTACAAAGAGATGGATTTAAAGGAAAGAAATGTTATTTAATTATATTTTCAGATGTTTCAAGCTGTCGTGTGGCAAGTGGGATGACATAATCAGATTAGATACTCATTCAAGGCCCCGTTGAGAGATGGAGGCACTCTTGCTAGTGGGAAAGGTCCATATAGAGAAAAATGGACAGAAGTAAAATATTTTAAGGTTATTGAAGGGAAAGAGGCATCAAAGATTGCTCATCGCAGGATTTTGATTTGACAAATTAGGTGAATAGTCATGTTACTTACTGAGAGGAAATGAAAACTGGAAAAGGAATGTGTCCAAGGATGGTCTCAAAATGATTATGTGGCAGTTTGAGGCACCTATTATTCATCCACATGGAAAAGGCAAGTCAGGAGAAGATATCTGAATATAGAGTTTCAGGAAAGGCCAAGGTTGGGGATATCTCCTTTCAATTTCTGTATAGGTGATATCTAAATTGATGTTTCTGGATGAATTTTCTAAGTTATAGGAGTAGATAGAGAATAGACAGGAGCTAGGATGGAGCTTTTGAGCAAACACATCTACATTTAAATATCAATTAGATGAGGGTTGATGAGAGTGAGAGTGAAACCAGAGCTTGCGTCCAAGAATTTAGAGAAGTGTCATTAAAAGCGAGGAGGCCACCAATGGATTTGGGGGATAGAGGTCATGTGTGACTTTGACAAAGGCAGACTTGAGAGTTTGGTAGAAATGGAAGCTTTATTGAAATGTTTTTTTTTTTTTCCTCTAGGGTGTTAATTGGAAGGGTTATAGATTCAAGGTAGGGATATTTTAAGGCTGCATGTTTGTAACTGATGGCAGTGACCTAGCAGAGAGAGAGATTTTCATGATTTAGCAAAGCCTAGAGCCAAGTCTTTGAAAAGATAACAGAGCATGAAATCCAGGTGTGTAACTGGAATAGTTATCATTTGATGGGAATGGGAGCTCCATCCTTTATCAAAAGACAGAGGACAGAAAACAGGTTAGTCAGCAAATTTGGTGGGATAGAGGTGAAAAATTGCTCCTAGTTAATTGCTTTCTGTCTCAATAATGAGGCAAGCTCAAAGATGAGGTGAGTGTGGTGGTGATACAGAAGATGAAAAATAGAAGTTGATAAGTATTGTTTGTGGAATCTAAAAGCCATAATAAAAATTAAATGCGTGTAGGGCTTCCTGGCCCTATTGAGTATCCATTTGAGATTTATAGATGTAAATTCTATGAGATCACTTAGTGGACTTTTGATAATAATATTTAGCTACACCAGGGAAGGAACCATGACTGCTATTAATAATAATAATAGTTGGTATATATTGAATGCTTACTATGTAGCAGACACTTTTTAAAGTTCTTACTTTATATTTTGTGCTTTACTTTCATATTGATATTTTTATAGGTGAAGAAACTGAGGTACGATGTGGTTATTTGTTCAAGGTCACACAACATGTAAAGCCTGCAGGCCATTCCAGATCCTAGCATTTATACTTGAAGACCACATAATTCTCAACTCATGGAGTTATTGCTACGAAAAATAAGCTACGGCACATGAAGCATCCAACAGAGTGCTCTGTCCATAGGAAACATTTAATAAATTTTAGCCAATATAAATAGCAAGCCGTATTTAGAGGACATGGAGTAGATAGAATATATCTACTCCACTGATTTTGGGGGGTAAAGTTCATAAAAACTGACAGGTGTGAATTTTGAGCCTAGTGTCTGAAACTTACTGTGCACTTCTACTCTGTTCTCCCCACCAACTTATGATGAGAACTGTGTTGCCTGGGTAGGCCACTAGGTGGCGCCACCAAAGAGCAAGCCAGTTCCTTTTCCCTTCAAGTCTTAAATTCAGATAAAGTAGAAGTTGTCATAAATAAATAAATAGATGGATCAAGTTGCATTTAAAGTGTATTTTGGGGCAAGCAAATAAAACGAAGAGGATATATTCCAAAGAGACAATTAACAAGGGCCAAGTCAAAATTCTTGCACTTGCAAGCTAAATAATGTAAAATTCTTGCCTGCTTTTTCAAAGTCAAAAGCTGTTAAATCCATAGGTAGACAAAATTTCAAACAGTGGTGTGGCTGTATACATCTTTCCTTTGTCTGCTGCCAGCATAGGTAATGGAGATGCAGCACTGTAACTCAGTAAGGTCTGTGTTACTGCCCCCACCTTCCGCCCAGCCCAACCTATAATTTGATAGCTATCTCTAACTGCCAACTCCATCCAAGGTCAACAGATGAAAACACCTAGTGTTCCGAGGATTGTTGTCTCATCGGGAGACTATTTCAGGTATCCTCCTTTGTGCAATGCCTACATTCCAGTCGTTTCTCTCTGCATGGCAGCAGTTAGCCACAGAAACAGCGTGGCATGCTGTTCTTATCTCTGTTTTCCTACAAGCAGAGATGTCATGCGATTGAAATCTCTGCCTGTTTATTGTATCATCACCCATAGCTCTATGACTACGTAGTATTCTGAAAAAGGCATTGATATAATTTTAAAATAAGTAACATAAAAACCCACACCACCAGATGATCATGGCCTGTGGGTACATTTTCCAAGTTCCACCCTCCCTATCCCTGGCCATCTTCATGTCTTTCTATTGTTTCCTGGATTGCCCCACTAAGGCCATATGTATCTGCTTGTAGCCAGTGCAACTGAGCTCCCCAAACACAGATTCCCATGAAAACTGAACAAAAGAGGAGGGAGAGGCAGAGCATGTTAAATGTCTCATTAGGCCTTCTGTCTGATTCTCATTAGATTCGCTGACTGCTTCTCATTAGGTCCATTGCCTCAACTTCTTTCAGGTCCTGAATATGTAGGCCAGTGCTTATTGTCATGGATGGTCAAGGAGATCTATTTCATTTATTCATAAATTGAATGTGGCTTCTGAAAGTCCCATGGAATTTTTTCTGGCAAAGCTAAAACAGGCTTTTTGTTGTTATTTGCTATTTTTTGAGCAATCATAAGCAGGGTGGGCAGAAGAAATAATTTAAAAGACCCAGCACGAAAACTTCAAACCCTAATGCAGAGTTGGGGCACCGAGAGCTCATTGTTGCAACCAAGAGGCAGCTTCACGTGTGGACAGGTGACAGCCCAGACATGCCGCAAACAGCACGGGGCCAAGAAAGGAACCAGAGCACATACAGCAAGATGCCCATTAGACAGGGCAGGTGAGAGGATGGCTGTCAGGGCACATCCACGAGCTGCGACTCTTGTCCTTCTACCCTCTGGGAACATTTGTGCCGGGTGTTAATTTGAGAGTCAGATACCAACTTAGAAAAGTCACAATAAAGTTGACTATTATTATATGTATAGTGCATTACCAGTGTGAGACGAAAACACCTCTGTCCTGATAGTCTTCTCCCTAAAATGAATGCAAGTTGGAACTTAGCGACAGCATGATGTGATATACACGAGTGAACATGGGCCCCGATGATGACATAAAATAAGTATCTTCAGTGGGAGAAACAGAGATTCATGAGCATTTGCTCAGAATGGATAAACCCACTTTCTTGCTTCTCTCTTTGCTCTTGTTTTCTGTCTTGATATTTGACTTTCTCATTTGGGGAACACAATGTGAGCCCGCCATGGTTTGGGGCTTCCTCTGGTGCCTGAGATCCTTTGTGTGCCTCCCGTACAGGTAATATATTCATAAGGAATTGCTTTCTTTTTTTTTTTTTCCCCTGGGCAGTAAAGTACAAAGGATAAAAATGTGGTAACCTTTAAAAAACAAAATTCTCCCTACAATTTGTATGTGTGATCTGGATATGATGTTCACCCTCAGAGGAAGTCAGACTGCCCAAGAGGAACATTTGTGAAATTAGATTTCAGTAAAAGACTTGACACCTTCTCCCTGTCCCATGCCCCCAGGCAGAGGGGAAAGAAGTGGTGTCTCCACATAAAACCTTCCCCTCAGTCAGGAAGTGAGGCGGGGGGTGGGGGGGCGGGGGGGTATTCCCAGGGGGAGGAGGAGGGTGGTGACTCACTGAGGAGGCAGCGGGTGCGGTCCCTTTCAGACATGCTCCAGCTGCTCCATAAGCCGGAAAGACGCGCTCACTTCTTTGTGGGTTTTGCCTAAGTTTGAAATGTCCCATTTTTTAGGTAGAGCAAGAATCGTGATTTTTACCCTTTGATTTATGAACCATTTCTGTCTCAGTACAAGACCACATCACTGAAGGTGCCTATTTGTCAGGCAGGCATCAATCTACGCGGTCAGTCTTACAAGGAGCTCTATGGATACTTGAGACTAGAGCTTGCGGGTAGGAAAGGTCATTCCAATGATTTTTCTCTCTGTGAAAGTCCCCTCACCCCCACCCACTAATATTGACGGCTTAGCAATGTTCAGCATCTCTGGTGAGCTCCCCTCATCCTTTTGCAAGTATTGTCACTTTGGAGGACTTTACCTCTGGGTTCTCTGGGAAATACATATCCAGACTGCAGTGTTTATTTACAACACCCCAACAAAGTGTTTCTCCTGACCAGCTCAAGGTGTCCACTGTTTTATAAAGCCCTTCTAAGATGGCAGGTCTTGATGCGTTAATATCTGAAAGAAACATTCCTGTGGGTCATGGCTGTGGGGATGACATAAAAAATTTTGGTTCCCAAACTCTTTTGCAAAAAGCCCAGTTCAGAGACAAGGTATAACAATGGGTTGAAAATGATCTTGGCCTTTCAAGTGCTTTATCCTCTCCAAAGTTCCAGTTTGAGAATCTGATCTCCCAGAAAGTATTTCTTTTATTGCCAACCATAGAGAATCACTGACAAAACTAATTAAAGAATTTGAACCTCATTCTGTCTTTCGTTAGCTGACCCTCAACCAGGGGCTGGACTCAAAACAAAGACGCTCTGAGCCAACTAGATATAGAATGGGAGGCTCTCCCAGAGGCAGGAGGCTGCATGCTTGCATTCTGAAAGAGCTATTTGAGTGCAAAATACCTCGCCTTTTTTCCTTTTTTCCACCCTTTTTACAATGGAAAAAGCGTTGGGTTGCCATCAGAAATAATGAAGTTTGAAATTCCTGAAAGTTATTCATTTATTGGACTTGACTTTCCCCCTTTTCCTTGAATTCCAGGAGCCAGGTCAAGCCAGTGAGTTCTCATGGAAAATTAAGCACTTTTGCAAAGGTGCTTCAAGAAATGTGCTTGTTTCAGGTTTCAGACTCTCAAGGGGATGGTGGTCATTGATTTCCAGACGTCAGGCAATGATAAAGACTTCCTGATATGAATGGGCTTAGGTGGAATCTGGCCAGCCTACCTGCAAGGCCTCCTGCCAGAAAATACTTGGTTCTGCCCTAGATAGTCATCCTTTTCTTGATTATGTTTTCCCCTATATTTTAAGATTACATACTTTGGAAGGCATGGTAATGATCACATGGAATGCCATTTATTGATCAAATACCTTGGCTGAAGAACAACTCTTTCAAGGTTGTGACATGCTTTCTGGAAGTTACATAATCATCCCCAGAAATGAAGAGCTCTATTATAACATGCATCTTTATTAGTTAACTCCACAAGTGACGTAAATTTCAAAGAGGCCTTAAAGAGAGTCCTTGAAGAATCTTTTCACTTATTAATATGAATTGGGATTCAAATTTGATTTTAAGGTAATAGAGTAGAACAAACTTCCTATTTTATTTTAAAACACAATTCCTTTCTGTTTGAACCTTGACAAGATAAAACGAAGACTTTGAGTCACCTGAGTCATCTAATGAAAATATGGGGTGTGTCTCCTTCTTGGGGCTGCGCACTGTTAGTACCTTACAGTCTGCACAAGGCTGCTCAGTCGGGGGGAGATCGCCTTCACCACACAGGCTTTCCCAACAGCATTTTCTATCAAGTCAAGGCCTCCTTAATCCAGGGTAAAGCTAAGTATATACAAGAGTTGCTAAATATAAACAAGAGTAGACTTAAGCTGTGCTCAGAATGGGGCTCAGTGCTCCTCTCTCAGTCTAGCTGGAGTGCTGTCCCGCTGTGTGCGAATCCCAGAATATCACCCGGGGAACCAGCTGCAATGCTTGGCACGTCTTCTAATCCCCTCACTCAGGAGACTTAGTCTTCTATGCCAGATAGATTCCCTTGCAAGTGACCAAATACTTGACTTTGAACTTTTGGTGAAAAATTTAATGTGGGGTGATCAATGAGTGAAACTGAATTATGCAATCCTAGAAATATGCAAAAAGTAAAGAAAAGAAAAGGGAAATTAACATTCTTGGATTATTTGACCCTGAGAGCATGAAAATTGCTGTAAGTCAAGGTTGCTATGACAATGAGATCTTGAAGGAATCACAACTGAGATCCAAAGAGAAATGAAATAGTCTGTGTATTTTTAAAAAATCTCTGTTCATTTGTGCTATTTCCACTATTTTTTCTTCCCTTAACAGAAATCTTGGGTGTATTCCATAACTTCCTGGTCACATTTGGTAATTAAAACTTAGTGTGGCTTAATTTAAACCCTTAATTGCATATCCAATTTACAACTAGACTGTGACTTTGGCTGCTGAGAAAGAGGGTGGGGGGCAGGATCTGGCTCTCAATCAATGCTGTCTTCTTTCTCCTTAGACCCAGCTCTTCAGGGAGACCGAAGGAGCTCTAGAGATCTCAGAAAAACACTTCCTTAAATGTCCATTTGTCCTTGGGAGGGCGGTATCGCTGGGAGTTATTTTGATTTTCCCTGGTTCCCTGTACTTCTACTGGTTTCTACGTAAGTGGTGTCTGTGTGGTTTGAAGCTGTCCTTGCCTCCCCAAATGCAGCCTGGTCTGCCATCCACCCTGCGTGTGGGTGCCCCAGGTCTTGACCTGGTTGCTACTGGAGGAGCTCCATGCTTGCAACACCCCTGTTAATGCCTGGACTCCTGTAGGGGATCCAATGAAAGGTGGGACTTCTCTTTCACACCATTCAAGTATGGAAGAAAACTAGGTGGGTTGAGGGTAGTTCTGCCCTTCCTAAGTATTTCTGCTTTGGTCACTTGTGCCTTCAGAAATGCCTTGGTTAAAAGAAAGTCACAGGTTGCATATTCCCAAATGTCTGTGCCAAATCTCAGGGCTACACATCAAGCGGTCACAAGAACTCTGGCCCCCTTCTTCTATGGAGCATCTATCAGCTTCGGAAGCTTAGGAGGCCTCCAGTTGGAGAAGGAGATGCTCCTTTCCCTTGAGGTACCCCCCAGTCACTGTGAGTGACTCCCCATTGCCTTCTCACGTTGTTTGAGGAGGGAAAATCGATTCTTGATTTCCCCTTGGTTAGGGATAAGATCATACCGCTATGAGTGCACTGCGCGTGCCTCAAGGTCCTGGCTGAACACTCTTTTGTCATCTTCCCTAGACCGGGGAGACCCTGGAGGATGGTGCTTGGTAGCAAGTGGACCATCCTGCTGTTTCTCATCCACCCTGAGGAACAGTGTACGGCCCTGTACATGATGGCTTCTTGGTCGGCCTTATTAGACTCTGAAGGAATCTTTGTTTCAAGTGGTATTAAATATCCTATTAAGCTGACAAACTTGGGCATGACTTTAAAAGTGACATATTTGGGGAAAATGTGATTCTAAAAATGTAACTTATGTGGTAAGTGATGAGCAATTGAATGAAAGATTATATTTCACACAGCCTATTTTAATTATTTATTCTCTAAATGATATTTATGCATAGGGCTCAAAGAATAAGCTATTTCTTTAAGATAATTAGAGAAAGGAGTCTTAACTGAGTTTACCTTCTCAAATCATAGGCACGGTGCCACGGAACAGATAAAGTCAGAGTCAGGGAACACATATTTGTCACGTGCCCACTAACTTAGAATTCTCTTGCGAATTTGGATACTAATTTAGAGGCCAAAAATCACTGGGTTCATCCATGTATCTAATCTTCCTTCCACCCACCCTTCCTTCCACCCATTCATTCATCCATCTCAAGAGTCCTGATTGTTCCATTTAGAGGATTATAACACACTGTTTCATTATGCGCCCCAGAGGTCAAATGCACCAGTATCACCTAGGGTGTGCATTTTTAATAAGTACTCCTGACGTGTAAGATGAAAGTTTGAGAACCTAATGAAACAGTGAGTTTGTGAATCGGGCCTCTATTGAACTACACTAGGTGTCTTCTCACCAGTGAAAACGGTGGTCAGTATCCTTAATGATATTTTTCCATAAAGAACTTTCCATTGAGGTATGTTCAAACTTTTTACTCACTTGCAAACATTTATTCATATGCAAAATATTCAAATATGTATATTTAAATCAAGTGCTTCTACAAGTGTTTGCTCAGTACATGGAAAGTTTTGAAAGTGCCTTCAGAAAGAGTTCAGCTCAGAAATACGATGTGGACTCCCTGTGACATAGAGTGCTACCTTACAAAAGCAAAGATTTCTTTGCCACCCGAAATTGTTCATTGCTTACTGTCCACCTACTCGATTTGTTTATTGCTCATTATCTACATTCACCCCCGAATGTAAACGTTTTGATATTAAGAACTTTGCCTGCTTGTTCTCTATGACCCCAGCCCCTGGGTTAGCACCTGGCACATAAGCATGCAGCCAGTGTCTACAATGGCTCAATGAGCCAAATAAACATACATGAGCAAAGCCCAAAATTTGCCAAAATAATAAGAAGATAGTGAAAAGGAGTAGGGGGTTGAAGAATGGATGGGTTAAATTTAGAAACATTCCTAGAATTATTGACTTAGCGCTGGAATGTCTAAACCTTTCAGAAAGGTGTAGTGAGTGCAGGCATGGCCTCGCTCGCCTTCTGCAGTGCAGTTCAGGCAGAGGTCTTGATGCAGAAAGTGAGGACAAGTCTCTGAAAAATTAGAGGCCCAGCTTAGCTGGAGCACTCTGGGGAGAAGTAACAAGTGACAGGGGTTCCAGGGCTGGGTGGGCGGAGGAGCAATGGCAGCCATGGTCAGAAGCTCGTGTTTGGTCCAGATGGCAGAGGAGGCCACTGGAGGGCCATGTTTACACATTTTCAAAATCCAATTAGGATACCGCATGTTTTTATTGTCTAATCACCCATTTTGGACCCATTAAATAAATTAGTTGAAAGAGAAAAACAAAGGGAAAAAAATAAAATGTGTCACTCAATGGCATTAGGAAATCATGGGATAAATGTGTGAAATTGGAATGTTTGACCTGGAACCAAATTAATCCAAATATGTTCTTGATGACTGAATCTTGAATTGAACCAAGCCCGCACTGATGTCTGAAAATATGAACAGTAAAGGAAAAAAAGAAAAGAAATGATGGTGGTTTGTGTGAGGAAAATAGGCATTTCTTTCCATTTGAATGATTCAGTCATCCCCTTCCTGAGGGCGGAAGGCTAGACCAGCTGATTTCTCATGCTGGCTTCCAAGCTCTAGATTCTAGCAGTTCTATAAGAATTTGAGTTGATACGCGTGAGGAGGAAGCAGCTGTTTCAGTGGAATTCCCTCTGGAGAGGCAGCGCAGCCATCCAGATGAGGTCAGGCAGAGAGAAGAGGGCCGGAGAGAAAGCAGGCAATGGAGAGGGAAGAAGGCCACAGGCCCAGTACTTGGTGTGGCACCTATTGTCTACACTTTTCTCAGTGCTAGCCACGAAGTAGAACATACAGAAACGGAGTAAGGTGCCAGAATGGAAAGGGAAGGGCAGGAGGAAAGTGCTTTTTCTTGGGAGAGAATAATAACCTCGATTCTCCTTTACTAGGAAGATCTGTATTTTAGAGCCGCACTGCTCAAAGTGTGGTTCCCCAACTGTGGTATCCACATCCCTGGAGGCTTGTTAGAGACAAAGAAACTTAGACACCACTCCAGACTTACAAAGAAGAATCTGTACTTTAACAATATTTCCCAAGTGATTCATAAACACATGAAAGTTTGCGAAGCGCTGTTAGAGCGTTTGGAGCAAACAAGATAAGATAAAATTAGAGGTGAGAAAAGTAAGTGAGAGAGTTAAAATCCCAGGGGCCAGAAAGCAGTGTAAGTTGCCCCACCTCCCTGCCAATCGAACCTGGATAGGTCACAAGAATTGCAACAGACCCACCCGCGTATATCAAACCATGGCGTCTCAAGACTCACAGATGGACATTTGTGTATACAAACAGAAGTCTCTGGGAATGCAATGGTGGAAGAACTGCTGTTCCAACCCCAAATAAGCTTATTTTTTTTTTTTGCAAAGTGACTTTGGAGTCACCTTTTTCTCCTGAATTACACCCAGTTCCTTTCATCAGTTATGTTTTATGTCCTTTCCTTGTTTCTCGTCATAGTCCACTCTTGTATCTTTCTTGAGTGCAGCTCCAGGTCAAACAATGACCAACCCAGGAAGCCAAATGGAGACAGAGCTATGCGCATTTCCCACTCAGCTGGAAAATAATGATTCCCCAGTTTCTTAAGGGTGGAAATTTCCCGGAACCAGCCTCTTCCCAGAGCCCAGGAATCCTCTCCTCTTAGTTCCAGTGAACTTTCCCTTGCTCTTTCTTCAGTATTTACTTAAACTCCTTGTGAGTTCCAGACTTGATTAGCTCACACTCAATTGTGTTTCTTCCTTCACTCTCAAGCTCAGTGCCTTTCTCTATAATTTTTTAGTCTCTATAAAGGGCAGTGCACTGGATAAAGGTAGCACTTCATTTCTCATGAATCTCTGTTCACCTATTTCCAGTACTACATGATCCTAATCAAGTTATTCAGTCTCTGGGACCTGCATTTTTTTTCTAGTAATAAAGGAATAAAAATATCAGCTACATAGAAATGTGTCACTATCAAAGAGACACTGTTACCTAAATTGGTTAGCGTGGCACCTGCAAGAGCTCAAAAATGATAAAAGACAGTCGTCTGAGATCTTCAATAGGAAATTCATTAAATAATGTTCACTTAAAAAAACTTTAATATGGCCAAATGCCTCATTTGTGTTATGATTACTTCCATTCTTTATTCACAGGGCTGCCTTAAAGTTTCACAAGGGTTTTAAGTGAGAAGCCTGCCATCCACACATTTAATTACACTAATCTTATTTCCAGAAAAACTAAAGTAAATATTAAAGCAGAAGAATGCAAAATGAAGAAATGTGTCCCGATAAAGCTGTAGGGTACTTTTTGACTCTCAGGGTCAATGACGAAAATTGTAAATGAAAAGTAAAAGAGCTTGATCTTGTTTAACCGTTTCCACATTCAGAATGCTTGTAAATTTCTGCATGATTACCAGTGCAATAACATGATCTGCAAGTCACTGTTGATAATTCAAGTAAAGGACCTCTGATAAAATCTTAGATTGTTATTTTTTCTTAACTAAGAAGTTACTTACGTGTTTGAAAAAGTTTTGTCCCACGCAATTGAATGTGCTGTTTCAGAGCAATGATAAATACAAATGGCATTTCACTCCAAGCTGCGGAAATAATACATGATTTCTGCTCCTTTGGCTGACCAGTCATTTATCACAGGTCATTTACATGGAACTGGATGGCTTGGTAAACTAATCACTGAGCTCTTTCATGTGGTTCTGTGTTCTTCTTATTACATCATGTGAAATTAGTTTGATGATTTCAGTTCCTTCTCTTGGGATCCATAACCCAATTCATAGACAAACCAAAAACAATTTGGCTGAACCCACCAGCCGGGTCCCCATTGGAGGACCATTGTATCTTGATGTTGGATTCATTGATAGCCATTGAGTCTGTTCTGATTTTTGTAAAGGAAACTTTGGTTAAGGATATAAATTAAAATAACGTCATTTAAAAAAAAAGTGGCGATTGTAGTTGCGTGCGCCTGTGAGCCGAGGGGCGTGTGTGTGTGTGTGTGTGTGTGTGTGTGTGTGTGTGTGTGTGTGTGTGTCTTTAGTGAATGGGCTGATTTAGGAGAACAGATATTCTGACAGAATGCTGAGGCCCTGCTTAATTAAATTTTGATCATGACATATTTTACTTGCCTTTTTTTCTTAGGGAAAAAAAGAAATCATTAATTTTATGTTTCTTTTTCTCTCTAATTTATCTTCTTAATTCCTTCCAACAATAGTTCTGGTCCCAAACGCTCTTCCAAAACTTTGCTATTTTTCCATCAGGAGGTGAAGTCTAAATCCCCTCTTCTTAAAATGGCCTTTATGACTGCTCCAAAAAAATGAAATATTGTAGAGAGCCTGTGTAACTTCCAAGGCTAGGTCATAAAAAGTGTAGAGTTGCTTTCTCCCTCTCCCTCTCCATGTCTCTGTATCTTTTACTCTGTCTCTACGCATGCCTTGGAAACTCTGAGCTGACACACAGGGAGTTTAACCTTCCTTAAAGTTATCTGCTGGAGGCATCCTGTGAGAGACCAATTGCGAAACTAGGCCTGAGAAGCCTAGGTGGTCCTCCGCAGCCAACTGAGCATTCTTACCAGAGGCGGTAAGCTGGCAAGTAGCGAAGGGGATTTTCAGGTAATTCTAGGCCCCGCCCACACACTGCCCTCCCCCTGGCAGTGGAGTTAACCTTAAAGCTACCCCGTCGATATGGAGTGGGCCGGTGGTATAGAAATAAGCTATCCCCAGCAAACCCTGCACAAATCACAGATTTATGAGCAAAATAAATGTGGTTATTTGAAGTTACCACATTTTGGGGTGTTTTCTTACAGAGCAACACATAACTGGAACATACATTTGTGATATTAGTTTAATGATTTTTTTGTTTGGGACATTTTACTTGGGGAATCATAATACAATTGAAAAAATAAACCAAAACATTTGACTGAATCCACCAAGCTGGCATCACCATGGGACAGTTGTAATTTTATGACTTGGTGAAAATCAGTGAGTCAGTTTTGGCTTTTGAGAAGGACACTGCTGAAGAAGCAGACAATAAGATTTTATAAAGTGTGTGCAATAATGAACGCACCAATGCCGACTTCCTGGTTTAATATTGTTACATAACACGAAGTCATTGGGGCGAAGTGGATGAAGATTGTGTGAGATCCCTGTCCACTATCCAACTTCCAATGAATTTAAATATTCACAAAAAAAAATTAAGTGGCTAAATATGAGTACATTTGTGTGTGTGTGTGTGTGTGTGCGTGTTTGTGTGTGCGCGCGCGCATGCACACAACTATATTTGAAATGGTAAATATTTAATATGGCAAATATTCTGATGGAACTTCTATTTAATAAAAGATTGAACATTACACATATTAGTTACTGTCACCAGTATGTAAGGTATAAAGTAACTAAACTAATAGATAACAACAAGCTTAAAATCTAAGCCTTGATAGCTGACTATAGAACTGAAGCACAAACAGGGGAGTTGAGGAGAGCGGGTGGTCAGAACAAAGAGGGAAGGTATCACAGCAGTCTATTATGGTGGAAGGTGCGTGATTTGGTAATTACGGATGGGGGGGCATCCAAATGTTTTCTCAATTAAAAATAAATAAGGGCTTCCCTAGTGATGCAATGGGTTAAGCGCAGCACTATGAAGCTATTCAGAGCCACTGCAGCACAAGTTCGATACCTGGCCAGGGAGTTTCCCACGTGGCGCAGCAGACCTCTCCTGCCTTGCCCACTGCACCCCTCAGCAGTGTATTTGCACCTATCTGCCTGTTCTGCTCCCCACTCTGCCTCTGGTGAATCCTCTCGCCACCCCACAGCTCTGGCCTATCCCTCAGCTTGTATGCTTAAATAAATAAATTAAAAAATATATCAAATTTAAACATTCTCATAATTCATTCACCCTTCTAATCTTATGTAATATATTAGTAGTAAGATGAAGCTTTCTTTTTACTTTCATCTTTCAGTCAACTGGCACAATTTTCAAAGTGGAAAACCATAATAAGTACTGGTAAAAGGGATCTGAAAACTGTATAAGAACCCAAATCTCTCCCACTGAGTTCCAACGTTTTCCAAGATATTGAGAAAACTCGGGAAAGTGATTGCCAGGCTGGAGTTGATAACCACTGAAGGGAAATGCTAACCAACTTGGCATTAATGCAAAGAATCAGTTTGAACTGATTACTAAGGAAATGGTTGTTAAACAAGGAAAAAAAGAAAACAGGGAGAATCTCATGGTGATGCAGAATCCTTAAGAGTTTTTTTATTAAACTTTCTGACTTCCTTTTTTCTTGTTATTATTAGCTCAATCTTACTGGAAGATGGAGGAATATGGCAGACACAATACACCGAGAGTCTGACACAGCATTTCTAACATCCATATGAACAGTTTGAGAAATTGAGAATAATCAGATAAGAGTGTAGAGCATATGATTAATTTATATATATATATATATATATATATATATATATATATATATATATAACACATGCTGGAAATTGATTCATTTTCCAATAAAGTGCTGAACTATATTATATTTTTAAAACAAACAAAAAGGAAGCATTATGCAGACAGAATCTTTTTGCTTTTGTTTTTTTAAATATTTATTTATGCATACAAGAGCTGGGGTTTAGGCCAGAGGAGTGTGTCTGTGTTGGGTGGGGGGTAGGTGAAAGGATTCACCAGAGACAGAGTGGGGAGCAGAACAGGCAAATCTACTGAAATACACTGCTGAGGGTAGCAGTAGGCAAGACAGGAGAGGTCTGCTGGGACATGTGGTAATCTCCCTGCCTGGGGATTAAACTCATGCTGCAGTAGCTGCCTATAGCTTCATAGGCTGAGACTTAACCCCTTGTGCCACCAAGGAGGCCCCAGACAGAACCTTTTTAATTAAAGGTAAATACAATTATAGGCATGAGATATGGATATGAATTACTAACAATGGAGAAGTTTTCTCCACAATAGTCTGATGGTCATTGAAGGAATCAGGAGTGAAAAGAAGGACAATGAAAGAGAGGTAGAGTTCAATTATGAGGTTCTTAATTTTATTAAAAAATAATTAATACCGACTGAACAGAGCCTTTTTACTTAGTGTTGGTTTGATGGCGCTTATGTTGTGCATCTGTGCACGTGTGTACACATGCTAACTTTTAGTGACTGATTTAATTAAGTGTAGATTATTACTGAAAGTGGTAGTGAGCAGAGTTTTGCACCTGGTTAATCATTTCCTCTTGCAATATCTTTAAAATATAGATTCCCAGGTCCTATTTCAAGCCTTGTGATTCAAAAACTTTGAAAGTGCTCCCTAGGTGACACCTAGGTTTGGAGAACTAGATAAAAACAAATGAATGTTTTGGTTCCCATCCTTCAAGTGACATTGACATCAGGTCATTTCTACTTAACTGTAATGAGGTAATGAGACTGTCCATGGGAATTCCTGCTGGAGCTTTTCAGAGACTAAACTCCCTGAGACATGGAAGATTCAATGTGATAGCTCCAGTCTGGGGAAACACAAAGTGACTTTCTTTCTAGATTCTCTGCTTTAACCCAAGAATCCATTAACATATGTCTCCAAATATCTTTCCTGCTTTCTCCCTTGAGTGCCAACATTTTGTGTATTCACCACAAATGTTCCCGTATTGGATATTGCATGTATGTATATGTGGAAATGAGGGTGGGACTGTGCTAAGAGGGACAGACAGGAACGATCTCTTGTCTGCACAGATTTTGCATTCAGTTGTTACAGAGGATCATAAATGATTTGAAGGTCTGGTGTTTCAAGTAGATCTTCCAGTCTGGAAAGTACTTTGAAAAGAGATGAGTAGTCAGAAAATTGGTTCTCCTTATTTTAAGAGTACTGACATATTTTAAAAAACATCTTAACTGGCCAAATAGATAAAGAGAAATGTACTCTTATATAAAAACTAAATATTCTCAGTCTTGTGGCCAGAGTAGTTTCATAGTGATCATTTCTGTATAATTTAGGAAAGATTAATGTTTTCTCCTTACAAAGTCCAAACCAGGGGCTTAGCATAATAAATGTTAATTTTTCATTCACATCATAGTGCCCTGCAGGTCACTGGAGGCTCAGTTCCACAAGGTCACTCACTGACCTAGGATCCTTTTTTCTATCTGTCCTGCCATTTCTTGGGGGGGGGGGGTCCATGAACAAAACAAGATGACAACTAGTGTAAAACTTAAAGCTATAGTGTCCTTGTGTTGAAGCATATACACAAGTACTTAGGCACAGAAATGCACACACACATACACAGCATTCACAAAATCCAGGAAGCATCTCATCCAATTTTTGCTGGGATCATGAGTTCTAAAGCTTTCATATCACAAGCTCTTACAAATGATTTGTATAAAAACCTATTTTCAAACTACTTGAAACTATTCAAACTGCTTGGTTTCTATAAAAACCTACTTAAAAATGACTTGAAAACTTATTTTTAATAACATAGTTATCCCTTTTCAGTTCATCTAAAAATATTTGTATACAGAGTCTGTCAAATATATTTGAACATTTCACCAAATGGTAATAGCATTGATAATAATGTTAACCAAGAATGACGTCTCAACATAAAAAAAAAAAAAATTCCCATTTAAAAACTTCTCCAATGTTCAGCTTAGTTTGGGTAATTCAGTCTCCTGAAGCACAATTCTGGCGATGTACATAACTTGTAGAAAAGTCTGAGAACTCTCACTCTCATTATCATCGCAATATCATTTATCTTATTTGGTTTAATGCAACATTACCCTTTGCAACTTCTCTGACCTCTTTTAGTCATTTTGTTTTCATTTTTATCTTTCCCTTCCTTGCCTATTATTTATTAACTTCATGTGGAACTAAGGATTCTTCAAATACATTTTAGATAATGTAACAATCAAAATAACTCTCCTTATTTGGATTTCTTGCATATATTCATAAGAAGAAAAAACATACGCTTTTCCAGTCTTATTTTGAAAATTAGATACTCATCTCAAAGTTAGAAAAATAAAGTTTTTGTTCTTATTACCTCCCAATGTCTGAGGGTTAGTTATCAAATTTGAACCTAGGTTTAAATATTTTATGAAAAGAGGCAAATAATAAGCCCTGTTTTGAGAGTTTGTTGGGTGAGTTAAGTGACAAAATTAACCTATGTAATTTTCCTCCTTGCTGGCTGGTGGAGAACAGTTCAAAAGGGTGACTTGACAACTCATTTTTCACTAAACAGGCTAAGCCTGATGACTTTCATTGAATGAAGAACTCAGATGCTGGACAAGAAGGAGTGAGATTGGGTCCTTGTAGTCCATAAGTGAGGCATGAGCCCAGCCATTCCCCAGCACTGCTGCCTTTGTAAGGATGGATAAATGTTGGGTATTCAGAGATGGACAAAGTTTCTCTGAAAATCAGAGAGCAGTTGATAGACTGGGACCCAAGGACTAGCCCCATTTTTATGCCCATTGTTGTTTCTAGGGGACAAAAGCCACAGTGATCTCCTGGGAAAGGCAGTCTGTGATGCAAAAGAATTAAAAGGGAGAATTTTCCCTATTGAACACTACAGTTCAATTGTGCTCTCTAGTTTTCAGGTAAATAAGTTTTGAAATGTGTTATTTTTTATTTTTGGTAAGGATATTCAGGGTGAATATGTGTTAACTAAGCTCAGAAACTGATGTGTGTGTGTGTGTGTGTGTGTGTGTGTGTGTGTATATATATATAATTAAAAAATACTGCTTTGTATAAATGTAGCCAACTATGGAAGAGCACACATAATATCTAGACTGGACTTACTAATGTAGGGCCTGTGATCCCTGCTTCCCTGACTCAACTGAGTCTCATTCATACTTTTCCTTTAAATACAAATTTGCTTCTTTCTAATTATAAAAAAAATGGTAGAAAAATCTAAGAAAAGGTATTAGTAAAAAAATAAAAGAAGAAAATAGTGATCTCTTGTAATCCCACCATCTAGCAATAATCATGGTTAACATCTTCCAGACATTTTAATATGTGTACTTACATGTATAAGCCAGATGTGGACTGGGTCTCTCTGCTCCTTATTATCTAGATAAGATGACTTGGTCCTTCATTTCATTGCTTTCCTCAATTTTTTGGCAAAATCCCAGGATCTCACATTCTAACGATCACCTGTGACTCTGACTTCCTGCTTCTTCTGAATTCCATTCTCCACACTTCAGCCTACAGCTGTTCCTTTATTTTCCTTTGGCCATAGACTCGAATGTGGAAGTCAGGTGCTTTCCTTGATTTGATAATAACAACAAATCATCCATACCGAGATTTTTCAGTGATTGTCGACTTCACTTCAGGATGTGAAGACCATTACCTCTGAATATTACAAATCCTTCCCTTACAATTCGTTGGTCATAAGCCATGTTCTCAGCCATGCATGTTCTTCCCTTCTCCCGTTCTATTTTTGCTTTTTACTTCTCACAAGAAAAAATCATTTTCTTCACTTTTTTTATCCCAAGTAAGCCATTCAGTTGTGTAAAGACAAACTAAATTTCAGGAATTTGTTTCAATACGCGAAGTCTCCCCCAAAGGTTTGGAATTGCCTTATCAAAGGGGCCAGAGTTATTGGTGAACAGCTGTTCAGATCCCTGCATGTGGCATGTAGTTTCCACAGAGATATGGAGATATAATCCATGACAAAGAAAAAGGGAGTTGACAACAATACCACATGGTACAAATTTCCAAGGTGATATTTTAAAGAAAGCATCATGATTCTTATGCTTCTCCTTCATATCAAGGGACAAAATGAAGATTAGGGAAGGTTTTAGAAAAGTTTCACTCAATACAGGCCTCCCCAGTGGCGCAGCGGGTTAAGCGCAGTGTTGTGGAGCTGTTGGTGGCTGGGCTGCAGCATCAGTTCAATGCCAGGCCAGGGAGCTTCCCATATGGCGCAGCAGACCTCTCCTGCCTCCCCCGCTGCTCCCCACAGCAGTGTACTTCAGTAGATCTGCCTGTTCTGCTCCCCACTCTGTCTCTGGTGAACCCTCTCACTGCCCCACACCTCTGGCCTGCACCCCAGCTTGCATGCAAAAATAAATAAATCTTTAAAAAAACGTTTCACTCAATAAAGCAATTAGAGAGATGTTCAAATCCCTTTCTCAAACAGAAAAATATGGGGAGTATGATGCTTCCCATTTCATGACAAGTTCTAAGAGAAAAGAGAGGTTTCAAGAAACAATTTGATACGTGTTTGCTTTAGTTGGGTAGATATAGCAGATTGATGTCTGACTTTTGTTTGAAAAACTTAAAAGCTACGATGGGCTAGATGCACTAGGCTGGGTCTGCCTCTTCTCGAAGAAAAGAAGGTGGATGTTTCCAAATGGCCACATGTGGCCCCAGGGGGGAGCTAGTCAGGAGAAACTAGTCAAAGTGGGCTAAGCAGACTTCCTAGGGAGTCACAGAGTTTCTGTCATAGGGTGCTGTGAGGAGAGTGCTTAATTAGAAGGAACACAGGACAAAGTCAAGGGAAATACAATCAAATATGTTCAGTACAGACCTCCAGAAAAGTCATCAAAGGTCACCCAGAGAAAGAGCACTTCAGTCTCCAGCCAGGTTCTCAGAGTACTGTGCCTTAACAAAACCAGTTAAACTCTTCTGCTCCTTTCCCTCTCCTCTCTCCTCCATCCTCCACCAGATCCTTGAAAGGAGTAAAAGCTGCAGTTCTCAAAATGAGGAAAGAGTGAGGAAATCAATTGGTGAATGAGGAACTAAGAACCAGCATTTCCAGACCTTTCCTATGCGGAGGATGCAAGTTAGAGCAAAAGGAGAAATTTTTTCTGAAAACCAAGTCCTAAGTTTTAAAAATTACATGCTAAGAGTGACTAAAAACCAAACAAACGAAAACCCACAAGTTTTCCTAAATTTCCTTCTGCAGGTTTTTTTTTTTTTAAGATTTATTTTTATTCATGCATATAAGCTGGGGTACATATCAGAGGCATGGGGCGGTGAGAGGATTCACCAGAGACAGAGTGGGGAGCAGAACTGGCAGATCGATGGAAACACACTGCTGAGGGGAGTAGCGGGTCAGGCAGGAGAGGTCTGTGGCGCCGTGTGGGAATCTCCCCAGCCAGGTGTCGAACTCACGTCACCTCTGCCCGATGCCTACAGCTCCACAGTGCAGCGCCTCGCCACCAGGGAGGCCGATCTTCTGCAGGTTTTTATTCCCCTTAACTAATGAAGTCTAAAGAAGCAGTAGAAGACAAAAATAAAAAATGTTAACTGAGTAATTTCCCTGTGTTGCAGTAACTATTCTGTAACATTATTTTGTAAGAACAATTACACGTAATTGTTAATAAATACTAGTAATTCTTTCATGAATGTCATTGAACTTCGGTTATTTCTTATTTTCCTTTATAAATTACGCTGATAAGATTACTTCATAAATTCTAAGCATTTCTTCAGGACAACTGTGACATTACGTGATCAAGGTTTAGATTCATGATTAAAAATTTAGCAATGAATTGTCAAATTTACACCAACTTACATGCCATTCATTCAACCACATGTCATAAATACATTAAGACACTTAGTTCTGCTGCCTTAAGTTGACTTTACTCTCTTAACGCTAATCCCTTGTGGGGTGATTTATAATGTAACTCTCCAAGGACAAAATTATTTCCAGTTCTTGAGGTAGTGCTTCACCTCAGTCTTGGTTGTATACTTAAGAAAGCATTTTTAAAATCCAAACTTCTCATATATTAGCACCTACCTTTATGTGGTTTTTATGGTTTTATGGTTATGAGATAGAACCAGAAACACCTCATTATCTGTATATTTTGCATAGATTACTTACACAGGATTGGGAAAACAAATTCAGCAGATCAAATTTTCCAACCTAATGTTTTCCTTCAGAGAATGATGTGATTGTCCTGACCTCACACCTCAACTGAAGCTAAATTAGGGTTGATTCAGTAAATGCAACTTTTATCTAAGTGAGGGAGAGAGTGTTAACCTGCAAGAGTTCTGGTCTTGAGTGGTGCAAGGAATAGGACTGCTGTGAGGTTTCTGGGCTTTCAGCTTTAGGAAAATAAGAACATTTAAAAAAAATCTTAAGAAATATTTCACAACAGGATTTCGATGAGCAGTAATCCCCTCTGTCTATATCTGGCTATGAAGGACCTTCCCATGAAATATAACTCCGAACTGGCTGTCACTTGTCATTTTCCCTGTGTTCAATATTCACCAACATAAAGGTCCTATTTTGCCAACTCTCAGCACTTAATTTTCATTCTCATTCATTTTACCATTTCTTTTAGAGTGAAAATAGCACTCAATTGTCAAGGGAATTGAATGAATTGTAAATAACAAATGTTATCTTACTCCCTGGAACTTATCTCATGCTATGTTATGGATTTACCAGGTCCCACAAAATATCAAATGTATGAGCCTTAAAGGGGAAAAGTCTCCATACTAGTATATGAAAAAATTCCTAAATTCCAGAAGGGTGAATGAACAGATGGATACGTTTGGGACATGTGTGTGTGTCATTTTTGTTTTACATTTCCTTGGCTCTGCAAGAGAACGCATTTTCTACACAGTATGGTAGCTGAAGTGAAGGATAATATTAAACTAAACCTTGAGACAAGAAATGAGAAGTAAATAGTTTAGCAAAAATGCAGTTCCATATGCTAATTTTGAAACGTTTCATTACTGAAATACAGATTTAAAGCAACATGGCCACAGATCAAGACACAAAAGGTAAATAGTGACTGATGTTATGGAGAATATTTTTCTTAATGGAGGGTGTAGATGCTATTTTAATGCATTTATGAATATAGATCCAGATTTTATCCATTAA
The DNA here is from genome assembly GCA_004024925.1 of Scalopus aquaticus. Classification (NCBI taxonomy): domain Eukaryota; kingdom Metazoa; phylum Chordata; class Mammalia; order Eulipotyphla; family Talpidae; genus Scalopus; species Scalopus aquaticus. Next base: position 171,185 of record PVIJ01001216.1, on the reverse strand, counting down.
CAAAATTCAATGTTTTAGTAAACTCCCATAAAAGTAGGTATAGATTGTTGATTTTTTTTCCTTAGTAGTGATTTCTTACATAGAAAACAAAGAACTGAGTGTTTCTAATGACATGGAACACTGAATTATTGTACCTTTTGCCACAACAAACAAATTCTTGATATGTTGTAATAGTGTAACAATATATAAAAGATACCTGAGGGGGAGAAATGAAAGGAATTCCAGTTGTCAGAATGAAGAATGAACTCCTGGTCAGAGCAGAGCTAATTCAGTAGCAGTCTGATATGAAATGGAGTAATTCCGACTTTGCTAGGTGTCCTATGATTGGTGGAGAAACTCACTGATGGGAAAGGTGGTCTTTGGCCCCAAGAGTCATGGGAGAGGAATTGTCACTGATGGTAGAAGGGCTGCCCTTTCTGTAAAAAGACTCATAGAAAAACCAAACTGACAAGTTGCAGGAAGTTTGCTCTTTTCAGGGTTAAGGGCAATTAGAAAAACAAATGAATAGGTCTCTTGAGAAATTGAAATTCTAGGCTGCCACACCCACAGGGATGACAGTCAAATTTACCCTACTAGTCAGTGCAGAATTTCAACTTAGAAATCAACATGTAGCTGAAATCTTTGGGTATCTTGAAAACACAAAACTTTAGAAATTCAGAGCTAAAGGCACTTACAGAAAAAAAAAATCCTTTCATTTTTTTTTCCTCAAGTATGTTTTTAAAACTGTTCTGTTGTTATAGCTTATACTACATTTTTGTATGTTTATATTTGGAAGTAGTCTCCAGTAATATAACTCTACTTGTTGCTAGAATAAGACAATGAGTTACTTTCTAAGTAAGAAATTACCATTTAAGGAAAAAGTTGCCAACCTGAAAAGTGTCAAAATGAGCTTTCAAGGAAAAGTTTGCAAATACTATAAGTAACAATTTGTAAGGGAAAATCAGCAGGTACAATCAAGAGTTGGATTAATGTCCCATCTCTTAGAAGTAATAGAACAGCCTGAAGGAAACTTTAAAACAAGATTACTTAACATTATTAGATGTTTAACTTAAAAAGAACTGAAAACATGATGACTGGCATGACACTGTGGGTAAAAAGAACAATCTAATTAACCAAAATAACAAAAGTGAGCATATTTCCACAAAGACAAAAATTACAATTAAAAATCTCAGGACTTTCTGGTGGCCTAGGTGTTAAGTCTCAGTGCTATCACCACTAAGGCCTGAGTTCAATCCCAGTCAGAGAGCTAACCCACACATGGCGCAGCAGACCTCTTCTGTCTTATCATACACTGCTCCCCTCAGCAGTGTATTTCAGTAGATTTGTCTGTTCCTGCTCCCCACTTCATCTCTGGTGAATCCTCTCACTCCTACACCTCTGGCTTACACCCCAGTTTTTCTACAAAAATCAATCAATAAAAATAATGATTATCAAAAAAATACTTAAAAATTCAAGCATATAACTGTCTATTATACATATTTGAGGCTAGACTAACTAACAGAGAGGTATAGTCTGAGAAATTACCTGGAATTTAACAAGAAGTGATACATAATTGAAATGAGATAAAGAAGTTAAGCAATGTGCTGGAGAGATTTAAGCAGTCTAAGATATGTAAATATAAAATTTCAGAAAATCAAGCAGACACAGGGAATAAAGGCAATCCAAGTGGGAAAAGAAGAAATAAAACTATAAAAGTGAAATAATGATTGGCAGGTGATACGATATTACATATAGAACATCCTAAAGACACCATCAAAAAGTTATTAGGAACAATAAACAAATATAGCAAAATATCATGTCATAAATTCAACATATGAAAATCTATAGCCTGTTTTCTATACAATCAATAAGGAGAAAAACAAACTAAGAAAATAACTCCAATTATTATTAAAAACCTCAGAATTAACCTAATAAAGTAGTTAATGGGAAATGTAAGATGTTATTAAAAGACTCAGTGAAATAAGGTGTTGGAAGAATATTCCGTGATCATGATGCAGAGGATTAATACAATCAAAATGACTACCTTGCCTAAAATCAAACACATTTAATGCATTCCCCATCAATATACCAGCAATATTTGCAAAGAAACTGATCAAAATATACTGATATTTATATGGAACCACAAAAATCCCCTCAAATTACAAATCAACTCTAAGAAAAAAAAGAAGAGAAATGAAGGCATTATGTTAGGTGACTTCAAGCCTTATTATAAAGCAACAGTATCAAAAATAATATGGGATTGGCACAAATAAATACATGAGCCATTGGAACAGAATCAAAAATCCAGAAGTAAATCCACATATATAACAGCACCTAATCTATAAAAAAAGCATCCATGGCCAAAAGATGGGAGAAAAAAAGACAGTCTTTTAATAAATTGTGCTAGTAAAATTGAAAAGAAACACATAAAAAATAAAGTTGTATTACTCACAATACCATACACAAATACAAACTCCAAGTGGATTAAAGGTTTAGATGTAAGACCTGAAACGATAAAATGTATAGAAGAAAACATTGGCAATACATTCTGTGATGTTAACAAAAATGATAGTTTTGGTGACTCAAGCCCTCTGGCAAGGGAATTAAAAACAAAAATAAATTATTGGGATTATCTCAAATTGAAAAACTTCTATACAGCAAAATAAAGTACAAAATGATTAAAAAGACAGCCTAAAGAATAGGAGAAAATAGTCACATATTATACAACTAACTGATAAGAGATTAATATTCATGATATATAAAAGCATCATACAATCTAACAATAATAAAACAAATAACATAGCCAATAAATTGGCAGCATATATGAACACCAAATTCACTAAAGATAATATCCAGAAGGCCAAAATACATATGAAAATATCTTCATTATCACTTTTAATAAGAGATTCAGATTAAAACTATAATGAGATACTACCTCACACCTGTGAGAATGGCATATAATATAAAAAGACATCAACAATAAGTGTTAGTGGTTTTGATTTGCATTTCTTTGATTATAAGTGATGTTGAGCATTTTTTCATGTATCTGGTGGCCATTTGCTTTTCTTCTTTGGAGAAGTGCCTTTTGAGCTCTTTTGTCCATTTTTTGACTGGGTTATTGGTTTTGTTTTTGTTGAGTTGTGTGAGTTCCTTGTAAATTTTTGTTATCAGTCCTTTATCGGATGTATTGTGTGCAAAGATCTTTTCCCAGTTGCTAGGGTGTCTGTTTGTTTTGGTTAATGTATCTTTTGCTGTACAGAAGCTTTTTATTTTACTGTAATCCCACCTGTTTATTTTGTCCTTCACTTCCACTATGAGATACCACCTCACACCTGTGAGGATAGCACACATTAAAAATATAGGCAACAACAAATGCTGGAAAGGATGTGGAGAAAAAGGAACTCTTCTACACTGCTGGTGGGAATGTGAACTGGTCCAACCACTATGGAAAGCTGTATGGTGATTCCTCAAACTGCTAAACATGGAGCTTCCATACAACCCAGCAATACCACTTTTGGGAATCTACCCAAAGGACACAAAAACACTAATCCAAAAGGATACATGCATCATATGTTCATTGTGGCACTGTTCACAATAGCAAAGGTATGGAAACAACCCAGATGTCCAAAAATAGATGATTGGATCAAGAAGATGTGGTATATATACACAATGGAATACTATTCAGCATTCAAGAAAGATAAACACATGCAATTTGCAGCGACATGGATGGAATTAGAGGGGATCATACTCAGTGAAACAAGCCAGAAACAAAGAGAAAAATATCTAATGGTTTCACTTATAATAGGACTATAGGGTAAACCAAATAGGAGAGAGACACTTGGGGGGGTGGAGGGAGGGGGAGGCTAAGGGCACACAGTGGAGTAGAAAAGAACACAAGGGACCTCGGAGATGGATCACGGGTGAATCGGTGGTGGGTTACCCAAGGGGAATACAAAATGTAAATGATATAAATAACAATAAAAATATATATTAAAATAATAGAGAATAAAAAACATTAAGTGTTAGAGAGGATGAGGGAAAAAAGGAACCCTATTACACTATTGGAGGAATGTTAATTGGTGCAACCATTGTGCAAAATCAACTGGATTTAACTTTAAAAAATGGAAATAACATTTGATGTGATAATCCCACTCTTGGACATCTACCCACAGAATGTGTAACTATAAACAAAAAAACCCCACATGTTCCACAATGATTATAGCAGCATTACTTATAATAGCTAAGACACAGAAGCAGCTTAAATGTCCATCAACAAATGATTGGCTTAAGATGTAGTATGTGCACACCATAGAATATTATATAGCCATGAGAAAGGTGACATGCAGGCATTTTCAACAAAATAGAGAAAATCTGAGATAATTGTGTGCAGTAAAGTAATTCAGAACAATAAAAGATACATACTAGACATTTACATATCGGATGATTTGATAATTTAAAAACACTTTTAAAAACTAGTGGACATTAATAAATATCTTGAGGACTCCAAAGTTAAGAGGGCAAGGCCAAGGAAAGGGACTAGGGGACACAAGGGGTGGGGGGGAAGAAAACATGGAGTATGAGTGGCAGGGAAACAAATTTAAGGAATCTAAGAAGGAGACAGTGAGGGAGGCTGATTTTTGATGAATTAGAGTTGAAACATTTTACCCAAGTGAACTGTCTTTGCTAGGGCTCATTATGCTGAGCAGAGAAAAAAGGAAATGTGTGGGTTTTTTTCCTCAGTGTTGCTTAGATAAGTGAGTAGACACAACTCTAAATACAGTTTCAGGAAACTGGGATCCCCATAACTATTTCAGTGGGGCCCTTGGAGATCCATATATGTGACACCTGTCCAGAGACTTAGAATAAAGATAACATCAGATGGGGGAGTGATTAATTAGGTAAACTCTGGGCACAGTGACCAACCTCCTCATCAGCGTCTTCCACTCTTGGCTGTAAACCTATTTTCAAGAGACCTAACCTCCCAAACTTTTGTGAAATGGAAGTGAAACTATCTTCATTGTGGTGGGAAAGACTGATAGTAATACTAGGACAGTGTAAATACAACACTGGCACATGTGGATTTGTGCACATGTTAAACTGTCCAAAATATATGTATGGGACTGCTACATGACAAGGACTGCTCTGAGCTAGAGACGCAGTGAGAGAACAAGATGGTCCTTGCCTCCAAGAGCTTATATTTAGTGGGTTTAGGCTAAATAAATAGTAGTCATTTTGATTTTTTCTACTATTACAAACATTTTGATTTAGAACTTACCTCAATACCTAATGTCTCCTTAGGGCTGGTTACTCAATTTAACATTGTCCTTGGCAGGGGTAAGGGATTGTAAGATTTTAAGTGAAGGGGAAAATTATTTTTTTTATCTTTATCAAAACATAGTAATAGCTTTCAAAAGCTCCGCAAAATTTCAGAAAGAAAACAATAGCATGAAAAGAGAAGTGACATTCAAATAGATAATGGCAGAGACGTTTCTAGAATGAAGACATCAATTCTCAGATGTAGATACCTACGTGAATCCTAAATAAGATAGATTAAACTCAAAATCTTCACGTAGCCACTAGTGGAACTTTAAAACACCAAAGACAAGGGGGAAGTTCTTAAGGACAGCTAAGAAAAAAGAGATACTTAAAATAATGCACTGATAGTTGGATTGATAATGAACTTATCACCAAAAACAGAGACATGAAGACAATGGAATGAAAATGTCAAAAGTGTTGAATAATTTAATATTGAAAACTACAGTCTGTATAGGTTTCTCTAGTTATGAAACTGGACTCCCACAGCACCTAGAGGCCATAGGCAAGTCAGCTTTGTTGGGGCAGAGGTGTGAAGGCCTCAGTACATCACCTGTGGATGTGCATCACCCAAGCTCCAGCAAGGCTGGCTCTGGCCATGGTCTCCGAGAACCAACAGACCCACAAGCCTGCTCTGAATTGAGTGCAGGTTGGGCTGGGCTTTTCCCCTTTTATATCTGGCTCTAGGGTTCTAAATGGACCAATCAGGTGTGAGCTAAATGGTCCAATCAGATGCTTAGGATTAATAATGATCCAATCAGACTTGTAGGATGGAGATATAACCCTGCAGGGGATATAAGGCAGAGCAAGAGCCAGCCTGATTGAGTCTGCAGCTGGTCTCTGAGAGAGAAACATCAAACACCCCTGTGGAATTCAGCGAACCTCAGATCTCCAGACCTCCAGAGAACTTTCCAATGACTCGGCCACCACACCTAACTCTGGCCCTACCTCTGACATTGTCTACAAGGAGCACCACTGGGCTTGGTCCAACATACAAAGAGCTGGCCATGCTTCTGGTTTTCTGGTACCACCTCCTGATGCCATTGATTCTGTTACTGTCTGGTTTGGCATCTGGCCCAGCCTTCAGACTGCTGCTGTGGGCTACTGCTATGTCACCTCTTCTTCCATGAGCAGCCTTTGGGACTTCTGGACACTACGGACACTATCTGGGGTGAGAATGCTGACTACTTGTGGCCTCACACACTCTTTCCTTTTCCCCAATCTCCTTTTTGTTAAATAAACCCTGTTGTTGTTGGACACTGAGTCTGGGGGTTCCTACAATTGTGCACTTGGGTGGGAACCCACTGACAATGACCTATGCCCTACTGTGGGCACTTTCCCTTGGGCGCTGTTCTTTGACCCTGTTTTAGCATTGTTTTAAGTACCCTTCGTACTCCTTTAGTAGCTTTTGTTAATCTGATAAATAAAAAGGAGAACAAAATAAAGACATTTCTAGACAACGAGTGGTGATTTTTTAAACATGCTTGATAAATATTTGGAATAATTTTAAAATTATTTCGAATTAGAAAACAAATGACTCTGAAATAAGAAATAGGGTGAAAAAAGCAATGGGGGAACAAATGATTGTTAAAATATTGGATATGTTTATAAAACACTGTTAAAAATATTTTTAGGGCCTCCCTGGTGGTGCAACGGGTGAAGCCCAGCACTCAGAGGCTATCCAGAGCCACTGCAGCACGTGCTCAATACCCAGCCAGGGAGAGTCCCACATGGTGCGACAGACCTCTCCTACCTGGCCTGTTGCTCCCCTCAGCAGTGTACTTCAGTCGATCTGCCTGTTCTGCTCCCCACTCTATCTCTGGTAAATCCTCTCACCACCCTACACCTCTGGTCTACACCCCAACTTGTATGCATAAATAAATAAATCTTTAAATATATATATATATATATATATATATATATATATTTTGAAACCTATTTTAAAAGAGACTAATAAAAAGGTGAAATGAAAATTCTAGAGCCTAATACCATGGGAGATGAGTGATGTCCCATAGAACTAATATATTTTGAGTTTCTTTTAATGTTTGATACACGGTAAAAACATTGATTTGCTGCACTAAATATACTTATTAAAATTTTAATGTAAGTATGTAAGAGTAGAAATAAAGCATGTTTTTTACCCCAATAGTTGAAAGGGAAGGAAATATGTAAGAAAATGAAAGCAAGAAAGACAACTGAATCATTAAATGTATTGAAGCAGGAAGTTGCTAAGGCTGCTGCTTGGAGTCTGCTGCTTGCTGAAGTGGAGAGTTGCTGCGATCTGCTGCTTTCCCACAATACTAGCCAGGGCTACCTTGACCCACTCCCCAAACAATAAAGTCCATTATGGATGCAGTCACAAGCTTCTGTATACAAACTGTATAAAACCCTGCCATTTCTGCAATTTGGGGCTCAGACTTTTGGGAGGTATCACACTGGGCCCACCAGTGTGATGAATAAATCTCTCTCTCTCCACCTCTCTAAGTGCCACCTGATTTCTCTGGGAAAATGGTCTTAATATTTTGGTTCCCTGACCAGGAAGTCAGGTCCTCATTGCACGTGGCCATCACAGCTCTCAGCCTCCACCACCTCTGCCCATCCGTCAGGGCAAACCCCCTGAAGATGAACTGCCACCTCCTTATCTCCTTGCCAGCCCATCGGCTCTATCCCCACCAGGGCCTGAAACCCCTCTGCCATCTGACCCTCTGCCTTCTTCAGCACCAGATCCCGCCTCACCATCTCCACCTCCTTAGCCTGTGACTTCAGTCACCAAAGATTTCATTCAGCCCAGGCCAGTCTCTACAACTTTCTCTCCGAGAGACCCAAGGACCCTCTGTCATTGCTGCCGATGGCACTGTTCAGACAGGCTCTCCAGTTCTCTGTTACCAATCTTTTACCACAACTGATGTTCTGAATTAATAACGTCACACTCCGGCCTATTCAGAAAAGCCACAAGCTCTCATAGACCTCCTTGAGTCCATCTGTCAGACTTATCGCCCAGCCTGGGATGACTGTCATCAACTCCTCCTCAAACTTTTCAACTGAGGAATGCCGGTACACACTCATCAAAGCCAGGCGGTGGCTCCAGGACCAAGTGCCAGCTGGTACCCTCGATCCTGATATGTGGGCGACTGAGCAGGCCCTGACACTCCCCCATACTGGGACTTGACACCAAGGACAGAAGGATATCACTCAGCCGATATCAACAGGCTTTCATGATGGGCATTTGGGCAAGGGCCAAAAAGCCGATCAACATGTCTAAGACTGCTTCTGTCACCCAGAAACCCAGTGGGTCCCAGGCGATTTCTATGAGCACTTGTGTGAGACCTTCTGTGTCTACATATCTTTTGATCCAGTCACCACACAATCAACGGATGGTTAATATGGACTCTGTGGCTCAAGCTGCGCCTGACATTCACGGCAAACTCCAGAAACTAGAGTGATTTGCAGGGATGAATTACACACAGCTACTGGACGTAGCCAATAAAGTCTTTGTCAACCGGGACTATGAGACCCGCCATGAAGCAGACTGGCACATAGAAAAGAAAGCCTCCCTCTTAGCTGCACTCTTGGGCAAGCCCGACCTGACTCGTAAGAAGACTCGTAAGAAGGGACCATCCTGCTGGAGCTGACCTTGGGTTCCCCTGAAGTCAGACCTGCGCCTATTGTAAACAGATGGGCCACTGGAAAAATAAATGTCCCAAACTAGCAGCTCAGGTGCGCCGTGTGGATCCATAAAAAGGGAGGGAATATCAGCAAAAGCCCCTCAAGGATAAAAGCTCTCCTACCAGATTGGCGGTCTTGGACACAGAATAGGATAGATCAGGCTCAGTTAATCTAGGCCCCCGAGAACCCATGATCCCCATCCAAGTTGCAGACCAACCCATCACCTTTATGGTTGACACAGCAGCGGAATATTCCGTTGTCAACACTCCCATTGCCCCTCTTAGTGAAAGGACCACAACCATTCTGGGAGCCACCAGAAGCCGAACCTCCAGACCCTTCTGCCACTCTTGTGTCTGCCAACTCGGGGACCATCAAATCATTTATGAGTTCCTGTGCCTGCCAGATTCCCCAGTTCCCCTCTTGGGACAAGATTTTCTGTCCAAACTCAGGACCCAAATCAGCTTTAGCCTCAATTGATCAGCTGCTCTCTCGCTTCTGGACTCAGACAGCCTCACCTCATTGGTCACCCTCCCTTGAGAAATAGAGTGGAAACTTCATGCTCAGGACCAGACTGAGCTTAACCTAGATTGGCTCAAATGGTGGTTCCCCAGTGTCTGGGCTGAAGAGTCCCCACTCAGCCTAGCTTTCAACCATGGTCCACTTCATATCACTCTCAAGCCCGGCGCAGTCCCTGTTCAGCTGCGACAGTATCTGATCCCTTGGGAGGCTAGACTTGGCATTCAGGAACACATTGATAGGCTTAGAGATGCCGGCATCCTGACAGAGTGCCAGTCATCCTGGAACACTCCACTCCTACCAGTCAAAAAGCCAAGAGGAGCTGGATACCGTCCTGTCCAGGATATGAACACAGTCAATGCAGCAGTCATCACTCTCCATCCAGTGGTCCCTAACATGTATACACTTTGAAACCTCCTGCCCCTACAGATGCAATGGTTTACCTGCCTCGATCTCAAAGACCCCTTCTTCTGTCCCCGCGTCACACCCATGAGTCAACCTTTTTTTGCTTTTGAGTGGGAAAGCCCCAAACTGACTGAAAGACTCAGTTAACTTGGACTAGACTGCCTCAGGGGTTTAAAAACTCTTCAATTTTGCTTGGAGAAGCTCTCGCTGTGGACCTTGCTTCTTTATCCAGTGAGGAGCTCTGGTGCACGCTCCTCCAGTACATTGATGATCTCCTCCTAGCTAGTGAGACCCAAATGGCCTGCTGGTCTGGTACCCTCAGGATCCCCCTACTCTCAGAAACATAAGGCTATAAGGTATCCTGGAAAAAGGCACAGATATGCAGAGAACAAGTCAGATACTTGGATTTCCCCATCTTTAAAGGCCGCTGAACTCTGGGGTGGAGAGAAAGTGGTCATCCGTTCAATCCCCAGACCCAGCACAAAGCACAAGTTACAGGAGTTCCCTAGGACTGCAGGATACTGCTGGATTTGGATCCCAGGGTTTTCAGAGATTGTTCAAACACTATGAAGTTTTAACTGGACCTGAAAATCAGCCCATGGTCTGGAAAGAGCCCCAGGACCAAACCTTCCACCTCCTCAAGAGGGCACTTATAACAGCCCCAGCTCTTGGGCGTCCAGGTATTGCTAGAGACTTTAACCTGTTTGTGTGTGAAAAACACCGATTGGCCCTGGGCATCCTAACCCAAACTGTGGGCTCCTGGCAAAGGCCTATCACATAGCCCTCCAAAAAACTGGGCCCTGTGTCTGCCGGATGGCCCCCGTGCCTCCTTGTTCCAGCGGCCACTGCCATCCTCATCCAGGAAGCAGACAAACTGACTTTGGGCCAGACCCTACATGTTAAGGCACTGCATTCCGTCATCACCCTGCTACACAACAAAGGTCACAAGTGGCTCTCCAATGCCAAGATGGCTCATTACCAAGGATTGTTATGAGAAAACCCGAATAACTTCAAACAAGTCCAGGCATTCAACCCCACCACCTTCCTGCCTTCAGAAGAAGGCCCGTCCGATCACGACTGTGAGGACCTTATGGATGACCTCTTGGATCGGCCGCTGCCCCGCCCATGAACTCTACAGACGGAGAAAGGCAAGGAAAGGCAATGTCATGCGGGGTACGGGGTCACCACTGCTGACCAGCTTGTTGAATCAGGATCACTCCCCAGGACTTGGTCAGCTCAATAGGCAGAGCTCTGGGGCCTCATACGTGCCCATCAACTGGCAAAGGATGTATCAGTTAACATCTACACAGATGCTCGCTATGTCTACATACATGGGGCCATCTACAAAGAAGGGGCCTGTTAGATGCAGGGGGAAAAGAGATAAGGAACAAGTCTGTAGCCCTCCAATTGCTGGGTGGAACTAAAACATCCGAGGGCGGGTGGCTCCTACTGGATGGAAGAACTTTCGTTCCCTCTAGGGCAGCATATTACTTGGCACAAAAGTACCATGAAGTGTGCCCTGGCCAGACCTTCCCCCTTTAGTGCCTCTCAGAATTCAGTGCACCCCTGGTGCCAGTGGGTACACCCCCTTTTAATAGAAAGAGATTAATAAAACTGTCACCCAGAGGGCCCCCATTCCTCTGGGGTATCCAGTTCATAACCACAAACCTGGGGACTGTCTGGGTAAAGGACTGGAATAAAGAGCCACTCATGCCTGTGTGGGAGGCCCCTACACTGTCATCCTTACAACAACCAACTGCTGTCAAAGTTGCCGCCTCTAATTGTCCTCTTTGGGGCTTCACTGCCTCTTGTTGGCCCCACTTGGGTTTTCTCAGTCACCCACTTTGGGCGACATGGCAGCTCCACCTTAGAGGTGACCCAGTGACCCTGGTCCCCTAATGACTTGACTGTCTCCCTATCCTTCGTTGCTTATCTTGCTACTGTTGGCGCCCCTTCTTATGGAAGGGGGTGTGGAACACTCTCCTGGGAAAGGTACTGCTCCTCCTGCCATAAGTATCTCTGTCTAAAGGCTATACCTACTCGGGGCCAGGTCCTAACTGGGGATGCCCCTCTTGGGCAATAGTGGCCTAGGCCATTGAACCCAGTTGGGCTAATTCCCTGGATTCACCTTACAATGTACAAGTCACTCTCCTTTTCAATGTCTGATGCACTGGTAAATGTAATCCAGTCACCATCACCATCCTGAACCCTAACCACCCATCCTGGGTATCGGGACGGACATTTGGGTTGGGACTTGCGGGCAGGCTGAAATCACCATTCAGTGTAGAGCCCTTAGCCACCAACCTCAGGCCGTGCCTGTCCCCACGCCTCTGTCACTGGCACAACGGGTTGGAAAGTGTGCGCCCTTGGCACTCAGCCCACCATGGCGCTCTGGACCTTACTGAAAGCCACTCATGTGGCAGGTAACTCTTCTAATCCAGCCCTGGCCTGAGACAATTGGCTTTGTCTCCGTCCTGAGATCCCTCGCTGTCCTGCTTGGGAATTAATACCTCCAAACCATTGAGCACATCTGCCCACAAACTCCACATGAGTCTCAGTATGCTCTCTTGTTCCCTGCCCTGAAATCTGGAGGCAAGTCTCCTGTGTTTTGGGCTCCGGCCAACACCCTAATGTCTCTGTCTTGCACACGCGTAACCAAAATCTCTGTTTTGTGTCTGTGTGCACCAACGGCACCTTTTTCGCTTGTTCTGCTGGTATCTGTAGGTGTCTAATTCTACCCAGTGGGGAGTCTTTGTACCCTTACCTTACTCGTCCCTTTCTTCAACCTTCTGTCAGATGAATAAGCCGCCCAACGCTTGTATACCGGCCCTGGCCATCTTTCAAAACTTATCCCTCTGGCCATCCCACTGCTTGTGGCCCTTGGTGTTTCTTCAGGGTCAGGCTTGGGGCAGCAGGCCTCGGGGTAGCACGGAATGAGTTCACAGTCCTCTCCCAACAACTCAACAGAGACCTAAGTAATGTGGCCTAGTCTTTAAACGACCTACAAGATCAAATAGATTCTTTAGCAGCCTTTGTTCTCCAGAACCATAAGGGGCTAGACCTGCTCATGGCCACCCATGGTGGCCTTTGCCTGTATCTGAACGAACACTGTTGTTGTTGTTTCTGTGCCAAAAATCAGGTGTTGTCCGAGAGTCTATCAACCAACTCCAGTATAGAATACAGGCTCGAGAAAAGAGCCAGGAGGGTCCCTCTTGGTGGGACAACATCACCACACTAGCAGCCTGGTTTACTCCCCGCCTGGGCCCACTGGTCTCCAATATTTTTCTGCTTCCCTTGGGCCTTGTCTTCTTAATTTGGCTACTCAGTTTATCCAATCTTGTTTAGAGATAATTATTTAATTTATTTTTTTAAAGATTTATTTATTTATACATACAAGCTGGGGTACAGGCCAAAGGCGTGGGGCGGCGAGAGGGTTCACCAGAGACAGAGTGGGGAGCAGAACAGGCAGATCAGAAATACACTGCTGAGGGGAGCAGCGGGCGAGGCAGGAGAGATCTGCTGCAACATGTGGGATTCTCCCCGGCTGGGCATCGAACTCGCATCGCGCTGCTGACAGCTCCACAGCGCAGCGCTCAACCGCTGCGCCACTAGGGAGGCCCTGTTTAGAGGCAATTAAACGCCAAATGTTGATTAGCCAATATGAGCCCTAAATTCCTATCCTAATACTTCCTATGAGTCTTTACATTGATACTCCCTAGTGCTTTTAGGGATATCAAAAGGGGGTAAATAAAGCAAGAAGTTGCTATGTCTGCTGCTTGGAGTCTGCTGCTTAGCGGAAAATTGCTGTGTGTGCTGCTTGCCCACAGTGGTAGCCAGGGCTACCTGGACCCGCTTCCCAAACAATAAAGTCTATGATGCATGGGGTGACAAGCTTCTGCATACAAACTATAAAACCCTGCCATTTCTGCAATTCGGGGCTCAGACTTTTGGGAGCTATCACGTTGGGCCAACTGGTATGATGAATAAATCTCTCTCCACCTTTCTGAGTGCTATCTGATTTCTTTGGGAAAATTGCCATAACATTATCAATATTCATTGTAAATCAATTAATACAGATTCTCAAACTGAATTTTACTTTAACAGTTCAGATATCTGTCACAGTTATTATTGATGTTCACAAAGCATTTCTTCTTCTCATTCTGGACTTTGCTTGGATTTCACCTGCCTGCTCCCTTGGAGTGAGGTGTGACTATAGAATATGTGATGACCAATTTTACAAAAGAAGAAATAAGGGTGTCACACTAGGTTGGCTGTGATAATGTGTATAACACATCACATTTACCTTTCTTCTGTTACAAGCACCAGTGATGCTGCGGCAAATAAAATGCTCCAGACCCCAGAGAAAGGACAAAGTGGAGCAGAACTTCTTGTAGCACCTTGAGGGACATGCAGCTGAGAGAATGATTTTTAATTTTCTTTTGTTTAAATTGTTGAAATATTAGAAGTTCTCACTATTGTGGCACATCATGGTCCATTCTTGCTGAAATATACCAGATAAATATGTAAAAATATAAAAAATATATATATACTTTGAGAGCCTTCCTTGTGTTATAGGGGTCAAATCTCAGCACTATCACCACTATGGCCTGAGTTCGATCCTGGCCAGGGAGCTGACCCACATATGGCATAGCAGACCTCTCCTGTCTTTCCCACTGCTCCCCTCATCAGTGTATTTCAGCTGATCTGCCTGTTCTGCTCTCCATTCTGTCTCTGATGAATCCTCTCACCCCTGCACCTCTGGCTTACACCCCAGTTCTTGTATGCATAAATAAATAAAACTATATATTTAAAATATACATTTGTGTATATATATGTGTGTGTGTATACATATATATGTGTGTGTATATACACACTTTGAAAGTAAAAGGATGAGAAAAGAGACACAGGAAAACATTAATCAAAAGAAAGCCAGCATATTAATATTGGTATTAGGCAAAATAATCTTTAAGACAAGAAAGAATTGCTAGGGACAAAAAAGAATATATATATTTATACACACACACACACACATATAAATAAATAAAATTATCTGCCAGGAAGATTACAAACTTGAATCTTTATCCATCCAACATCATAACCCCAAAATATATAGAGTCAAAACAGACAACAGAATTACAAGGAAAAGCAGACACGTCCACAACAATATGTCAAGTCCTCTACTCCTACTTCCTTAGCCAGGCAGGGGTGGGTGGCTGTGCATGTCACCTCTGCCACCTGATAGTGTGTGAAGAGTCATATCTGGCAGGGCTTCGGGGAAAGAACTGACTTCCCCTGATAAGAAGCAAGGAACACCTTCAATTCCCACCCTTATTTCTGACTTTGAATCTTTGTATTGCATTTTGTGAGAACGTGATAGTTGAAGTAACAATAGCTATTTTCTTTACTTTTTATGTGAGTGTTAATCATAGTCTAAAGTAGCCTAAAAATAGAAAGGTGAATTTGTCTCAATAGTTATCGATATTCATCATTATCTTATGACAATTCAAATGGCTTTGTATTATTGAAGGACCACATTTATTAAAGACAATATCCAGATATGTAAACTTGATACATGACAGAAGCGATATTATAAATAAGTAGAGACAAAATGTGCTATTAAATAAATGATACTGAAAAACTTCATTTGAAAAATCAGTTAATGCCCTACATATGCTACATAGAAAATTACTTTCCAGAACAATTAAGGACAAAAATATGTAGAGTAACATTAAAAATATTTAAGAATATTTTGGAGAAATACTAAATTTCACATAATGTGCATTTTATATTTATTAAAATGATATATGCTTAAACGTCAAAACAAAATTATGAAGTTGTTTAATAAATTATTTTATTGGAGTACAATTTTAAAGCCTGTATTAGAGAAGATTCCCCTAAGCAAGACACATAAGCCAGAAATTGTAAAAACAATGAATGATAAATTAACTACATTAAAATTATATTCTTCTGCTTAACAAAAGGCAATCCAAGGTGAAAAAGCAAGCCACAGACGAGGAGGGGATATTTGTTACATATATTTTATTCTCTATCACCAACCCTTTTTACCCTGTTCTCCTCTCCCCTCCCTCTTAACCTCAGAAAAGTCACTAAATTTGCTAGTGTTAACTTATTTTTGTAAGTATTTTAATTTGTTGAATCTTCCACTATGTAAATGTCCAATATTTGTTTTTGTTATCGGCTTGCTTTAATTCACAAAATTCCCTCAGACTCTTTCCATTTTGCTGTAAATGGCAATATCTCATCTTTCCTTATGGGTGAATAGTGTGGATACAATATCTTCTTGGTCTAATATTCTATCAATGGACATTTAGGATTTTTCCATTTCCAACTTATTTTAAATAGTGCTATAATAAACATTGTAGAGTAAATATGTTTTTGTTGGTTTGTTTTTTAGTGATAGGTTTCAATTTATGCAGATAGATATTCAGGAGTGGGGCTGCTAGGACATACAGTATTTCCAGTTTTAGTTTTTAAAGATAAACCCAGATATTTTATATAATGGCTGCACCAATTTACAGTCCACCATCAGTATAATAGGGTTCCTCATTTTCCACATCCTCTCCAACACTTATTACTGGAAGTCTTTTTAATATATACCATTCTCACAGATGTAGCTTTAACTTGCATCTCCCTTACCACCCGCAGTGATTGACATTTTTACATGTACCTATTGACCTTTGGAACTCCACTTGGGTAGACTGTTCAGATCTTCTGTCAATTTATTTATTGGGTTGTTTGTTTTCTTATAGCTGAATTTTATACTTTTTATACATATCTTAGACATTAAACCTTGTTTGTTGTGTAACATGTAAATATGTTTCCCGTTCAGTAGTGTGCCTTTTAATCTATTACATTTTCTTTCACCTTGGAAAAGCTTTTTAATTTGCAGCAATCCCAATTGTTTGCGTTTGCTTTGGTTTTCCTTGCCATAAGGGTCAAGTCCCCTAAAACATCTTCATCATTAATTTTTTTTAAGATTTATTTATTTATGTATACAAGATCTGGGGTGTAGGCCAGAGGTGTGGAGTAGTGAGACGATTCACCAGAGACAGAGTGGGGAGCAGACAGGCAGATTGACTGCAGTACGTTGGTGAGGGGAGCAGCAGTGGAGGCAGGAGAGGTCTGTTGTGCCATGTGGGAAGCTCCCTGGCAGGGGATTGAACTCATGCTGCAGTTGCTGTGGATAGCTTCATAGTGCTGAGACTTAACCCACTGCACCACCAGGGAGGCCCTTTCATCATTAATGTTATGCAACATATCATCAATGTTTTCTTCTATCTATTTCATTATTTCAGATTATAGGCCTAGATTTTTTTTAAAGATTTATTTATTTATGCATACAAAAGCTGGGGTGTAGGCAAGAGGTGTGGGGGGTGAGATGATTCACCAGAGACAGAGTAGGGAGTAGAGACAGAGTGGGGAGCAGAACAGGCAGATCTACTGAAATACTCTGCTGAGGGGAGCAGCAGGTGAGACAGAAGAGGTCTGCTGTGCCATGTGGGAAGCTCCCTGGCTGGGGATCGAACTAATGTTGCAGTGCCTGCAAACAGCTTCATAGTGCTGAGATTTTAACCCCTTGTGCCACCAGGGAGGCCCCATGCCTCTATCTTTAGTTTACTTGGAATTTATTTTTGTGCATGGAGTGAACAAAAATCATTATTTTACATGTTGGCATGCAGTTTTGTCAGCACCATTTGTTAAATGGACTCTGCTTTCCCCATTGCATGGTCATGACTGCTTTATCATCAAATAAGCATTGATGTGAGCATGAATTTTCTCGACTTTTGATTCTGTTCAATTGATATATGGGTCCATTTTTATACCAATACTGTTTTATTTTATTATGGTCCTTTGTATTCATTCTCCCCAACTATAATTATAGAATGTCTTTCCCTCTCCTTATGCCAGAATATAAATCCTTTAATGGTGTCTTGCAAGTTTTTGTTCCCCGCCTAGCTAGGTTATTTCTAAAAATATTTGATTCCTTTTGAAGTGATTGCAAGTGAAATTGTTTTCTTAATTTCTTAAAACTGTAACAGATTTTTATTGTTCACTTTGTAACCTGCCACATATATATATATATATATATATATATATATATATATTTGTTTATTATTTTTAGTGAATTCTTTAGGGTTTTCTATAAATAATATCACAAAGGTCTGCAATAGTGAGTTTCACTTATTCTTTTGTGATTTGGATTCCTTTAATTTCCTGCTGTCTCATTGCTATAGCTTAAACTTCTAATATTAAATTAAATAGATGGGGGAACAGTAGACATACTTGTGGGGTTTTTTCACCACTTTTTCTCACTGTTAATTATTATATTGACTGCTAATTTTTAAAAATATTGTATTGATTTATTTTTGTGTAAAAGAACTGGGGTGCAGGCCAAAGGTGCAAGGTAAGATGATTCACCAGAGACAGCGAGGTGAGCAGAACAGATATACCTACTGAAATACCATGCAAACAGGAGTAGCAGGCAAAACAGTAGAGGTCTGCTGTGCCATGTGGCTTAGCTCCCTGGCCAGGGATGGAACTCAGCCAATGCAGTGGGACTGTGAGGTGGTAGCACTGAGACTTAACCCCTAGGCTACCAGAGAGGCCCTTTTGGCTGCTGATTTGTAATATATGAACTTTAATATACTAAAGTAAGATCCTTGGATCCCCAGTTATTTAGAATTATCTTAAATGAGTGTCAAACATTATCAAATGCTTGCTTTGTTGGTAAGTTAGGTTTCCTGTAAACAGCAAAAGGTTGAATTTTGTTTTGAAGTCTAGTCAGCCACTATAAAGTGGTTTTTAATTGGTAAATTTGAGCCCCTTGCATTTAATGTGATTATTGAGATACAAGTGCTCACTGTAATTTTTGTTTTCTTCTATATGTTTTTGTAGTTTGTTTTTTAGTTTTTGGACTCTAACTTATATGCTTTGTTTAGATTCCATTTCCATTTTCTTGTATGTTAAATTCTATTCATTTTTTAAGGTTCTATAGATGTTTGTAATATTCATGTTGCCTTTGGATGGTCTGGTCTCAAATGCATTCTAATGGGCCACATTGTTACTCACTTTCTCCTCCATGTTGCATGTTGTACAAAATGGAATAGAGGGGCCTCCCCGGTGGCGCAGCGGTTAAGCGCTGCGCTGTGGAGCTGTCGGCAGCGGCGACGCGAGTTCGACACCCGGC
Source organism: Scalopus aquaticus (assembly GCA_004024925.1). Lineage (NCBI taxonomy): Eukaryota > Metazoa > Chordata > Mammalia > Eulipotyphla > Talpidae > Scalopus > Scalopus aquaticus. Next base: position 152,098 of record PVIJ01001216.1, on the reverse strand, counting down.
CAGGGAGAATCCCACATGGCGCGGCAGACCTCTCCTGCCTTGCCCGCTGCTCCCCTCAGCAGTGTATTTCTGATCTGCCTGTTCTGATACCCGCTCTGTCTCTGATGAACCCTCTCGCCGCCCCACGCCTCTGGCCTGTACCCCAGCTTGTATGTATAAATAAAAAATAAATCTTTAAAAAAAAAATGGAATAGAAAAGAACACAAGGGATCACGGAGATGGATCACAGGTGACTTGGTGGTGGGTTACCCAAGGGGAATACAAAATGTGTAAGACATAAATAACAATAAAAATGTATATTAAAAAAAAGAAGTATCTGTTCCCTTTGTATTTGTCATTCGATCGCTTTATAATAACCATTTTAGCACTTTGTCATGTGTGGCTTACTTTTGATAGCTTTTTTTTTTGTTTTTGCTTTTCAATGAAGCTCCTTATCCTTCCTCTGTCTGAAGTGTTAATCTTGCCAGGTAAAGGACAATAGGCTAGGTTTTTTTTTAGGGGGGGGTACTTTAAGTATCTTCTGACACCCCTTTCTTCTCTGTAAAGTTTCTACTGAAAAGTTTACGGATAGTCTATTTGACATTCCTTCATAGGTTACTTGTTTTTCTCTTCAAGTTTTTAATGTTTTGTCCTTGTCATTGGCTTTCAACAGTTTTATTATAATGTATCTTGGAGTGGTTTCTATGGCATTATTTTGTTTGGAACTCTTTTGGCTTCTTGAATCAGGATGTCTGGTTTGTTTCCCAGTTTGAGATAGTTCTCAGTGACTATTTCTTTAAACAAATTTTTTCTATCTTTCTCTTTTCCTTCTTTGAATCCCATGATATTAATGTCAGTTTTCTTTAGATTATTCCAAAGGGTTTTTACACTACTTTCATTTTTAAATTATTTTATTCTTTTTTGTTCTGTTTTTATATTCACTAGCATTATGCTTTGGGGCTCACTAATTCTCTTCACATTGCTTGCATTTGTCTATTATTGAAGCCCTCTATTGTGCATATAAATTTGGTAATGCTAATTTTTAGATGCAGTAGTTCTAATTTTAAGTCTCTTATTTTCTCAGTCTTTATTCTGTCCCTGTTTTCATCGTCCATTTTTAAAATTCAACAAACATTGTTATAACAATGATGTTAAACATCTCTTTAAGCATATTCTGTAGTTCCATTGGAGTAAAAACTCAGTATTTTTATATTTATTTTATTTATTTATACATTCAAGACGTGTGTTGCAGGCCAGAGGTGTGGGGGGGTGAGAGGATTCACCAGAGACACAGTGAGGAGCAGAACAGGCAGATCTACTGAAATACACTGCTGAGGGGAGCAGCGGGTGTGACAGGAGAGGTCTGCTGCACCATGTGGGTCAGCTCCCTGGCCAGGGATTGAACTCAGGACACTATGACTGGCAATAGCTTTGTTTGTTAGTACTGAGATTTTAAGCCCTGCACCACTAGGGAAGCACTCACTTTTTTCTTTTTTTGTCCCAGTATTTATAATATATTCTTCTGTCTCTTTAGCTTTAATTAGAGATAAACTTTCAGGCTTCTCCCTTTGCACATGGTAAGATAGCTGGGAAACTAGCAGTAGAAAGGGGTTATGGGTAGAAAAGAACTAGGTCAATAGGACATTCAAGAACCACCTCCAGGTTGCTTTAAAAATTCAAGCTTCCAAAGTTGTGTGGTGGGAATCCACATTGATTCCTTCCCCTAGGCCAACTCCGTGGCCTAAATATCTCCTATAGTTTTGGACCAGACTCAATTTCTAGGCTATTTTTCAGCACTAGATGAAATGCTGGTGGAGATTAGAGTTGAGTGAGAGTCTCAAGTAAGTACTGATGTCTTTGCTTTTCCAATACAGAGCCTTACCTTCTAGTACAAGCCTTGTTTGCTCAAGTTGTTGAGACCCATCTTAGTGAAAATATTTTAGACAGTAACATCACACTGTACCTCTTCAGCTATAATTCTTTATAGTGCATCCTCTATCTTAATCACCAATTATATCACCTCTTGATCAACATAGTGCCAGGTCTCGTGGTTCTTGATGTTGGCAACTGCTGCTGAGTCAACTGCTATAGAGGACTCCTCAGGTAGCTTTCTCATATGTTGCACCTCCCAATGTCACTATAAACAAAATTCAATTAGAGTTTTCCCTACCCTTTCTGTCAGATGTTTGCTCCTAGTATATGCATGGTCATCTTTCAGGTTTCAGGTTATTGAATTTGATCTGCTGCAAATTAGTTTAAGTATATGGGAGAAGGTGAGCCTGGCATCTTTACTACCTAATTATGTAAGTGTCAAAGCATAAAACTTTTGCTGGGAAAGATATGAAAACTCCAAGACTGTGGTTAAGTCTGGGATGAAAGGAAAAGGAGCAATTAGAGTTATTCAAATATACTTTTAGTATATCTTTCTTAAAGCAATGAAACAGACCAGAAAGAAAGATGTCAAATGCTAACATTTAATAAATCTAAAGTTATGTCTATTTATATGTCATATATTATTTGTAGCATGTTTGAAATGTAATTATTTTGCATGTCTGAAATATAATCAATGAGTATTTTAAATGAAATATGACTAACAAGTTATAAAAGAAAATGTTAAATAGATTTATGATTAAAGGTGAATAAATGTAAAAATCATGATGTGAAGGATGACATAGGTTGTTTTAGAATGGAAAGAAATGGGGGGTACATTAAGTCTCTGCTCTGAATCAGCTATGTGTCCACATTTTTGGGGGAAATCTCCTTGCTAGGGTGTCAAAGGCAGGTAAATTTGACTTCAGGCACTCTGAGCAGGTTTGCATTTGTGTCTGGGAACAGGTGGAAGGGGTGGAGGGGGGGCTCCAGTGAGGGGCCACTGGGTGTGGTCATTGAAAGCTGTTCCCTCTATAAGTCAGACTACCTGCACGTTCCATGTGTTGCTTGCTCTGGGTTCAAAGTTCTCATAAAGTGAACAATTAGACTCCAGTCTCTGTGTGCTGCTGCTGTTAACTTGGCCTGACATCCCCTGTGCAGAAGTGATTTCATGGCCCCATGATCTGAGCAGTACATAGCACTCCGTTCTTGGTTTTTGATGCTCCAGTGTCACTGTCTTGACAAAGGGTTCTTTATTTTCATTTTGTGCTGAGCCCCTCACATCACTTATCGAGTCCTATTTGTGGTCTCATCAAAGAGGCAACAGCCCCCAAAGGAGTATATTCCTCTATGCTCACCTGGTCGCCACTGCTCCCAACACTTAAATGTCTTCTCCCATCAGATTACTTTCCAGTCCTTGCAGGCCTCTCTGTTGGCTCTGTCTATTTTATAGCTTTGATCTTGCTGATCCATCTATGAAGAACTAAAGACTTCCCAGGGAAAGGGTGTCCAGCATCCATCAAACTCGGGAAAACTTATGTGTCCATGGAAGAAGACTGCCTTCATCTTGATAATAATTCTATTGAGTAAAACTAACAGCAAAGCTTAAATGTGCAATAGGAAATGCAGCTATGGTATTTCCAAAAATATTATTAGTCTGTATTTCAGTAAATACAATCTAATTTGTATTTACACAAGATACCACACACCCACACACCTAGGGAGAAAGTTTTTGCAGCTGTAATCCGTATCACAGGCATCTGCCTTACACAGTCTTCCATAGAAGCTAATCACCTGATTCTTAGATTTTACACTAAAAAAAGCTTATAAAAAACAATAGAAATATAAACAGTATATTTATATCTGTGTTTCATCTAGACACGATATTATTTTTTAAAGATTTATTTATTTATGCATACAAGCTGGAGTACAAGCTAGAGGCGTGGAACGGCAAAAGGGTTCACCTGAGACAGAGTGGGGAGCAGAACAGGCAGATCAGCAGAAACACACTGCTGAGGGGAGCAGTGGGCAAGGCATAAGAGGTCTGCCGTGCCATGTGGGAATCTGCCTTGCTGGGCATCAAACTCACATCGCCACTGCCGACAGCTCCACAGTGCAGTGCTTAAGTCAAAAAAGATAAGCACATGCAATTTGCAGCAACATGGATGGAACTAGAAGGGATCATGCTCAGCGAAATAAGCCAAAAGGAAAAAGGAAAATATCGAATGGCCTCACTTATAGCAGGAATATAGGGAACCAAATACAAGAGTGTCAACCAGCGAGAGAGGAGGGGAAATTGGGGCTCAGAACTGGGGAGAGGGGAGCACAGAGGACTGTGATGATGGCTCACGGGTGAATTGGTGGGGGGAAACCTACGGGGAATATACAGTAATGTAAAAGACACACACACACACACCCCCCCCCCCCCCCACACACACAAAAGTGCTGCGCCACCAGAGAGGCCCTAGACACGATATTATTTGAATCTGGGTGGAAAACCACAATTGGCTCTTTCAAATATCACTTTTGCTAGCTGAAGCCATCTGCAAAAAGATTCTCAGGCCTTCTTGCCTAGGACCTCAATAGCTGGTCCTGTAAAATCTCCAGGCCTCATCTTGTGTCTTTGTCTTCAATTTTCAAGGCAAGAATCCCAAGAAAAAGATTGCTTTGGGCACCATGAGTGGAAGGGTTAGCACTGGGAAGAGAACCTCACCCAGGATGCAGATGGGATCTGTCATGGGCTCTGGCTACTCCGCTCCCCAGTGGTTCCACAGCATCTATGGGAGAAAAACGGTAACCCCTCCACATTGCTGACTACGTTTGATGCTTATGTTATTTTGGGGTGAGGGAGGGTATTCCCCTTTGAAAAGACTCATTAATTCCTGGATATGCATGTTCTGTGGTATAAAAAGCACGCCTGGAATGGAAAGGAGAAGTATGCAGGAAGTTTGTACATCCATTTTATACATACTGCATTCTGTGGTTATGAGAGAATCGAAGGTATTCAGGGCAATGACATTCTCATTCATTGCATTCCACGTGGCTCCTGGGGAGTATAAACCAGTCGTCTCCAGTGAAAGAATCTTAAGCTCCTACTGGGAAAACATTAGGATAAAATAGACATAACAGGGACGTATTTGATTTTTTAATGTCATGGAAAGACGACGGAGTCTGTGATATGAAAAACTTCGAATTCTTCTTTGGTCTACTAAGTGAAGTAATCACCACAATATCACAACATTGTGGGGCTCCAGAGCCCAAACTGCAGCTTTCACCTCACTGCCTTCTGTCATTAACCTCTTCAACCCTTACTTTCCTCACCTGCAAAATGGGGGTGACATTGAGATTGTCTTTGTAAAGTTTTAGGGATTAGATGAGATCATGCATGAAAAATGCTTACTGATGTATATCGACAGCACTCAGGACGTTTTGGTGGGTGATGAGGATGACTATTAGCATGATAGCCCAGGGGTCAGGCAGGACCTCTCGTGTTGGTCCTACCTCCTGTCACTAGATTCAGTACAGAGGGGACTCTCTTGTGGCAAAAGACCTTGAATCCAACAGAAAGAAATTTCACTTCAGTTCTTTTGTGATTGAGACCCTGGGTATGTGGGAAAAACAATCGTAATAAAAGGGGAAGAAAAGATCTGAGAAAGACCTGAAGAAATGAAAGCATAGAATTTACTGTTTCTGTTAAAAACTAAATAGTTTTTGAGAGAACTGAAGCCATCTCTGTCATCCTGAGTTACCGATGTGGGAGGAAGCACACCTAAACGATTCAGTTTTCCTTCCGGCACACAGGCAAGGCCAGCGTGCTCTGGCTGGGGGCTGAGCACATGTCTTTTCACTGGGGTTTGCCGGGTCTCACCTGTAAACCTGGCATATCAATCTTGCCTCCCTTGTGGGCTTGTTTAAGGTTTAAATGTTCAGTCCTCAATAGTGTTAGCTAATCCTTTTATGATGCCCCCAGAGTCGAGCTATTGTTTAGGTGGCAAGGTGGCACCACAATCATATTTTTGACATATCTTTCAGATAATGGATCAAAGGTTTAGCATTTCTGAACAGTAAGCCTTTCTCTCCTGGGGTCCCCAGTGATGGGAGGAGCCCTCCCCAAAACTTCTCAGCTTCCATGCCATGTGATGAGCTGAAAATGCAATCATCTGAAGACTTCTCTGACCTGAGCTTGAGTCTTCACATTATAAACATTACATTCTAGGAGGACAGTTCTACTTGTTTGCACAGACAATGGGGCCTCAGGTCCCCAAGTTCATGTCTCCTTGAAAATTCCTAGTCACGTATTAGTCAGAGCAACCCGAGATCAAAGGGGAGAGCCTACCTCTTAAAAACTCATAGAACCTCCTGAATAAGTACAGTTAGGCCACACCCCTTCACCAATGTGGCTGATAAACTGTTATTAAGTAAAGTCCAAGGATCACATTAGGGGTCATTCTTGGTATACTATGAATCTTCACAACAACTTTGTACCCACCATTATTGTATCATACAGAATAGTTTCCTGCCATCAAATTCAGTATTCCATCTATTCACCCCTTCCTCTCAAATCCCAACAATCACTGATATTTTCTGTCTCTATGTTGTGCCTTTTCCAGAATGCCATATAGTTGGAAATTTGAAGTCTGTTATGTATAGTAAGTTTCTTTTACTTAATAATGCGCATTTAAGATTCTACCATGATTTTGTGGCTTGAGAGCTCTTTTCTTTTTATTGCTGAATAATATTCCATCATCTGGATGTACCACAGTTTAGTCATTTTACCCATTGAATCAACGTATTGGTTGATACCAAATTATGGAAATTTTGAATAAAACCGCTATCAACATTTATGTGTGGATTTCATGTATCCCATTAGTCCTGCCACCATGGATACATATGAAAAATACAACAGTTTCAGAAGTCAGATCAATAAGTACAAACTTTTGCTCTTAGCCTTCCTATCACAACTTCCTTCCCAGTATACCTTCCACTTTCTACTTTCTTAACTCATGAGTGTTGGTTTTTGGACTCTATGTCATGAGTTGTGGGCATTTCAACTTTTCACTTCCCTGTGGCCTTTTGCAAAGAACTTGACCTGAGAGGTTCCCATACACAGGAACTCTGCTATGCAAACATGTTTGTACGTCTCCCAGTGTAGACCAGCTCTTAGAGTTTTATCCTGGAATCACCAAGTTGTTCTCATTTTTAAACTTCTCCCATAGCTCTGGGAAGACTAACACTTTATCTTTGTGGTACTCAGGAATTTGGTTTTTGTTTCTTTGTTTGGGGAGGAGGGGGTCTACCAAAACCAAGTTTACTGTTTATTACGTTTGTTGAAATAACATTGGTTTATGACACTCTATAGGTCTTAGGGGTATAGGTTCACACTCTAGAAATGTATGTCATCACACCATGTCTCCCACCAAAGCCCCAGTAATCCTCTACCACTGTCCATTTGCCCCTCTATTAACAAACACCACATATTTTAGCTGCAAGTGATTCCTGCAACAAGAAATACTGAGCTTTGGTGGCCTGAAGTGACTCCGTGTGAAGAGTTGATCCCCAGCTGAGATGAAGTTTTGAGGAAGATGAAACAGGATAAGGCTTGGGGAGTCAAGTAAATAAGGGATATGGTGGGGGAACTGATATGAGAGAGGGGAAATAACACTAAAGTTGAAGGATGAAATTATCAAAAGACAAAGTTTCTATCTCCACAGAGGTTTGGACTGGTCCATGTTGGTATTTAGTGACAGGAGATGTTAGCATAAGATTGTTTGCTTAGCTTAATGATTGCGTACTTGATTAATTAGGTTATTAAACCAATAGAAGGCAAGAGGCATAAGCAATTTAAGGGTACTTATCATTTGTTTAAAGTGTCTAAAGTAGGCTGTGTTGACATGATCCATCTTCTTCCTCAGAATTACTATTTGAATTCAGAAGGGTGTGCAAGTACATGCACGTGAGAGGGGTGGTGATGTGTCTTGATTTCATAATATCTGTGTGGTCAAGACAATTCTTATTTTAGACAAACATAGAACAGATGTAGAAAAAACAGTTCATTACCTCTGGGTCATGGTCTTTTTCTCTTGGGTCAAACCAGCAAGCTTTTGAAGCCTGGTCTGAGCCTTGAGAAAACAAGCTTCACAATGAGGCATTCGAACCCAGGAGCACAACCCACGCCGGAGTTGGAGGGACCAGAGCCCTCACATATAGGCCCACCAAAGCTGAGCTAATGAGGATTAATTGGGCCTTCCTGTGCACCAGGCTGAGGGTAATTGGGTCTCTGGACACGCTGACCTTTTCATTTACTCACCATTTCACATGAGCTCTTGGCTACCTTGTTTGGAGCTTAAACAGTGGCACATTTAAAGCAGTCACCACATTCTTCAGAGTATCCATCCATCCTACTCTGTTCCTTTTTTTCCTTCCTTCCGTCTGCCCTTCTTCTAGCTTTTGAGAAAGGCGGAGTGGCCTGAGCAGAGTTGTTCTGCCAACGGAAGACAAACATTTCTTGTTGTCTGGCCCTCTCTTTAGGGGTGATGAGGGGCATCACTTAATGAGGCCCCAGGCTCAGAAAGGCAATTGAGCATTTGAATAACATGATGCTGTTCATGGTCGGTGGCTCCAGCTGCCCGCCCCCCCACCCCCCCAATCCCTCTCAGCATGAACGCACCGGGCTCTCTTCCCCCGGCCCACAGACCCGTGGACAGACTGTGAAGCCAGCACTTGTGCATTGAGGTGGTGGCCCTGCCTCTGCGCCTTTGTGACTTTCTTTTCTTGCCACCAACTGCCTGCTGGGCTAACTCAATCTATTCCTTCAGCCAGCAGAGGGCTGAGGTGGCCAGTGGACACAGGCCAAGACTGATTTTCATTCTGCTTGCACCTCTTCTGGCTGCTGTCTTCACACTGCTGAGGTGGCAACATTCCTGAAATACATCCCGGCTATTTAGTCTACCAAGGTGGCCTCCGGGGCTCTGAATAAAAGGAATTGCACCATTTGCTCATTCAGTTGTTAACATGACCACTTACATTACAACCCATCTCATCCTCTACTGGGTGACCGGACCTCCCGCCCAGAAGCCCCCAACCCTTCTTTTCTCAGAAACCAGGAGAGTGTGTGTGCTCATGTGCACTCAGGTACCCAGAGAGTTTCACTGTTCACATAATGCTCTGAAAGTGGAGTCTGAATCCCAGAAGTTCAAGCCTCACCATTCTGAACTCCAACTTGAACCCAGAGTGTTCACACTTTGCTAGGCACATGATTGATGATGATTTATAAGATACTCAGATGAATCCTTTTAATTCAATGTCTTGGAAAAATAAATACTGATCAAAACAGCAATTTTGTGGATCTTTAGATTTCAAACTATGTTTTTTTTAAAGATTTATTTATTTATGCATACAAGAACTGGGTGTAGGCCAGAGGTGCAGGGGGTGAGAGGATTCACCAGAGACAGAGTGGGGAGCAGAACAGGCAGATCGATTGAAATACACTGCTGAGGGGAGCACCAGGTGAAACAGAAGAGGTCTGCTGTGCCATGTGGAAAGCTCCCTGGCTGGGGATTGAACTCATGACACAGTGACTGGTGGTAGCTTTATAGTGCTGTGTCTTTATCCCTTGCGCCACCAGGGAGGCCCTCAAAGTATATTATTTTAAAATACTGGTTTAAATAAATAGATCACTCAAATAATTATGCAGATGACATGCTGACATAACAAAAAGTCTGGAAGAAGGAAGGTTGGTGTTCTGGAACTCACTCCAACTACTAGAGCTTCTTTGTGGCCTGACACACCACATACTACCCTGAACCTCACCTCATGGGACTGCCCTGCACCCCATGCCGTGGACCCCCACCCCCTGGGTAGTCCACCTCACAATGACTCATCTTCTAGACACAGATATGGACACTTCCTCTTTGAAATCACTTATGACCCCCAGGAAACGCAGCCCCAGCCCTCGAGCCCAGTGGCTCAGTCTCTTTCCACATCTCCTTCAACAGTAAGTGAGAGTCTTTGTTGGGTGCCTGTTTCCTCTGAAGCTGAAAGCTCCTTCAGGGAGGATTCAGGTTTCTGTCAGATAAGAGCTTTGCTGCTGACATGTCTGGTGCCAGGCTCATTATAGATGCTAAAAAAATGTCTGAAATAAATAAATGGATGAATGACTATGTGGATGACGATGAATGAATGAATGAATGAATGAACAAGTAATGAATGAAAGTTTTATGTCCACCTCCTTGGAATAGTAATCAAATTAAGACCACTTTCTAGAAAACTTTCACACATATTAAAACTTTTGTGACAATTTAATTTAGATTTTTTTTTTTTTACATCAGGAAAGGATGTGGAAAAAAAAAGAGATGACATAAGATGATGACGATGGTATTATAAGACATAGGCCTGGATTCTAAACCTGGGTCTGACACAGACTTGCTTGGTGACACCCAGCAAATTGCTCAACAAATCCTTACTTTTTTTCTTTGTAAACTGGAAGTAACAACAACAACAATTCATATTCAAAATATTTTAAAGCATATATAAAAACCATTAATATAGTATTGGATGCATGGAAAGTGCTTGACAATATTATCCACTTAATTTTTTTTTTATCGTGTATATTTCCATCTTTCTCCACTGAGGATATTGGGTCTAATGTACTGTGTGTGTAATTATTCAACGTTTTCTATGGGCACATCTCATATTGACATGCCCAGTAACTCACTTCCACATCTGTGCCGGCATTGCCCTGTTTCTCCATGGATAACAGGCTGCCAGCTATGATTTTTTCCAACTGTCTTGCCTGCCCCTGATAGCCTGACAGCACATTTCTTCTTTTCCCTGCAAATATTTTTTTGCTGCTCTCATTTCCTTCAATAGTTTCACATCTCACTCACCAGAAAACATCCTTCACTCTCAACACAGATTTCTGGCATAGATTCCCAAAGAAAATGGAGGACAAGATGGACAACTCCTGGTCTCCTCAGTCTTCAAATGATCTTTTCAAGGCTGACATCTACACCATTCCCTTAGGGGTTCTGTCCCTCTCAAACTTCCTGCCTCTGCATTATTCCAGAACTTTCTTCTCCACTGACCTCCTGCCTTCTGTGTGCAATCTTTTTTTTTTTTTTATAATCCTCCGTCCTGAAGCAGCAACACATAGACCCTTAGAAGTGGGAGGCTTGACTCTCTCCCTGACTTCATAGTCATCTTTCCTGACCATCTTGGCTTTCTTACCCCCACTTTCCTCCTTGCCAAGCTTTCCTGTGTCTTCTCACCTCCAGATTCTACTCCAAGTTTTATCTCTCAGGTTCCTGACCACCTTCTAATTGCCAGGTTGAATGACCACTCTCATCCTGTGTAAGCTTTTGGCCACATTTATTCATTACCTGTTCATTCTTTGTGACTCTCCTCTTTCTTAGATCCTAGTTTTTCCTCTCCCTCTCACTTTGTCAGTCACTCTCCTTGCTTCCTGTGCCCATATTCTGGCTTTTGTCATTATCTACAAAGGTAGATTTTATGTCTACATTTCTCATCGTACACCTGCCCAGGAAAATCTCACTCACTCTCACCCATTTCTCAACTGTTACCTACCTACCCATGCTCCTACATCTTCCTCTGAACTTTTTTCTAATGCCCAAAACCTTATTTTTTGCTAATCCACTCCCATCTGGACCTCAAAATTGACATATTAAGACAAAACTCATTTCCTTTGCTCCTGACCAAAGCTTATCTGCTTCAATCTAAGGTCCATCCCCTGTTTAAGGGGCAGACCCCAAGCTAGATGTGTTGTCATTTTTCATTTTTTATAACCCTGAACAAGTAACTTTGTCTCTCTTTGTCTCAGTTCCTTACTTGGACTTGACAATGGAATGAGTAATTCCATAAGGCCAGAACCCCATCTGCATGTGTGTCAATGAACTAAGAGCAAACGTGGAAGATTTGAAGCAAAAAGGAAGTCCCTTCACTCTGGATTGTCTTTTTTACCTTGTAACCAAGATGTTTACCTTTTTCATTCTTCTTCAGTCTGTCCTCACCCTGTGAAGCACACTGATTTTTCTCCACAGAGACACTCACTTCCTTGGTGCAGTGGTTCTGTACATCTATAGATCTGTCTGTATGCAGTCTCTTCTGTATGTGCTGAGTTGCTGAGCACATACTAAAGAGCCAAATCCCCAGGTCCACTTAGACCAGGTCCACTTAGACATTCAACAAACATGAGGTGAGTTGTATCAACTTAACTGGAGTAAAGATTTTTTTAAACTAATACAACGCACAACTTTCAGTAAGCTTCTAGAAAGAAGACAGCAAGGTCCCTGTCTTTGGATGTTTTTCACTTCTAAGTATTGAATTGTAAAACAAATACATGTTTTGACTGACAGGGACACAGTGTTAATTTCCTAACTAACCTGTGGCCTTTCACTAGTGAAAGGGCTATTTCCATTGCAATTGCTGCAAACCTTTTGGAGTCAGCCTTGGTGTTCTTGGAAAATCTCTCATCAGGGCCTCCCTTCTAACATGTAAACTGTGGAAATGCCTTAGTTATCAGTTCAGTCGTGTGTGCAGTTATTATTATTTTTTTGGAAAGGTAGGTCAGAGTCTCCCTCCAACTTTTCTTGAGAAAAGCTGAAAAAATGGAAACTTTTTAAGTAATTGATTTAGCTTCCTTGAAGCTCCTGGTTCTTGGCAGGTCAGATATTGGAAACTGCAATACGATTCCTTTTTCTGTTGTGTTTTCAACATTTGGTTCTTAATCCATATAAAAGTGCAGTTGCTAGGAGGGAATGTTGTTGTGTCGCTGAGAACACATTAAAGGAAAAGAATCACCTTATAACACATACACACCCTGCAATGGGGACAAGCGGGTCTTATCCTTCTTATATTTTTATTCCAAAGAAAGCTTGAATTGGGGAGAAAGGAAAGAAATTGTGAGATCTTGAAAAGTATGCAGCATGGGTCACCAGGACACCAGACTGTTGTATGAAAGGCAGAAAGGGAGGCATTCATTTCCTTTCCCTTTTCTGACGGTCCTGGGGGTAACCAGAGAGTTGCTGCGGGGTTGTAGGGAGGGACTCTCTAGAGACTTCCCAATGCTGCCCTCTATGTGCCCTTCTTCACTCCCACCTATCTTCTCTGGGAGCAAATTAAGGCCCTGAGGCTCTAACCTTCAAATATGACACTTTGGCTAAAGGCCCAAGGGAGGCTTCTCACCGCTGACCACTCAGGGTATACTCCATATGGGATATGATGCTGCTCTGAACAGACCAAGGACTCATATTTTACTCACTGATAACTACCCAGAAAGTGGGGGAGTTGAGTCGCCTTCTAGTAGTAGGGGAGTGAGGGATGTGTTGTGACTCTTTCATAAACCCTTACTGAATCCCCCAAAGCTGGCCACAGACAAACAGATGAACCAAAAGAGGTTCAGATCTCTGTTTCCCTGATCCTACCTCATAATTTCCATAAAAGGGAACATAGAAGGCTTCATCTCTCTTCTCCTCAGTTTCATCATTAGCAAACTGAATATAGTAACATTTACTTTGCAGTGTGGTTATCCAAATTAATAAAATAATACCAATGATACATATAAGCAAGTAATAGAGAGCAAGTAAATAGAGAGTACTCTAGCATTCATAATTATTGCTTTATTTCCTTTCTACAAATTGTATCATTTTATTTTACATCAATCATTTCTCAGACTTCTCTATTGACAACTCTTTCTCCAGCGGAGACCTCTTTTCTAATTCAAAGTCTCCTATGACTCTCTGTTCTATGAGTGTGAAGACATCACCATCCACCTTCCCCCTGTCTCTCTACAAGTGTTTACCATTTAAAGTCAGTCTCGGGCCTCCCTAGTGGCACAATGAGTTAAGTCTAAGCACTATGAAACTATGGGCAGCCACCGCAGCACAAGTTCGATCCCCGGCCAGGGAGATTCCCACATGGCGCAGCAGACCTCTCCTGCCTCGCCAGATGCTCCCCTCTGTAGTGTACTTCAGTAGATCTGCCTGTTCTGCTCCCCACTCTGTCTCTGGTGAACCCTCTCACCCCCCTCCCCCCACACCTCTGGCCTACACTCCAGTTCTCGTATGCAGAAATAAATAAATCTTTAAAAAGAAATAAAGTCAGTCTCTCAGAATCCCCAGGGTGAGATACATCAAGAAGGGGTTTTGGGCCTCCCTGGTGGCGCAGCGGTTAAGCACTGCGCTGTGGGGCTGTCGGCAGCAGCGATGCGAGTTCGACGCCCGGCCGGGGAGAATCCCACATGGTGCAGCAGACCTCTCCTGCCTCGCCCGCTGCTCCCCTCAGCAGTGTATTTCTGATCTGCCTGTTCTGCTCCCTGCTCTGTCTCTGGTGAGCCCTCTCGCCGCCCCACACCTCTGGCCTGTACCCCAGCTTGTATGTATAAATAAAATCTTAAAAAAAAAAAAAAAAAAAGAAGGGGTTTTGTGAACTCAGGCTAATGGCAGGAAAAGACAAGACTTCTCTCTCTCTCTCTTTGTGTGTGTGTGTGTGTGTGTGTGTGTGTGTGTGTGTGTATGTCTAAGGATGAGGTGGGAAGAGTTAGGGGTTTGAATAGGGAGCTTAATTTAGAACTGAAGGATTTCTTGGAAGTAGATAACAGTGGAGACAATCAGGTCATACTTGACAAGGAGTTTCAGGCTGAGGAGAATTATGGAGAACAGTGAGGAGAGAAGACTCCTTTCCTTGCTGCCTACTATTTGCCTGAGATTACTTTAGGAAACCTGCTGGGCCTCAGAGAACCCTCACAGTTAGCACTGCCACCCTTAAAACATCTCTGCTGACAATCACCACAGCTCTATGTGGGTTTCTTTTATTCCCGTCACTTGTATTCTTGTCTTTTTACTTATGTTTCCTTGACTTTTGGTCTTATGACTGGTCTCCAAGATCCCAATAATGTGCTAACAATATTGTCTTTCCTCATATTTCTTATTGATTGCATTTTTTCCAGGAAGGAAAAAAGGTTTCCATATCCAATCCACAGATCCAGCCACAGAGCCTTGGATTGAAAGACATTATTTCCTGTGGAATTTGGTGTTTTTGTTTTTTTTTTTTTTCCTGTCTGGCTTTAAACTTCTGCCACTAAACTTAAAATTGGACCAGGAACTCCCTTTTCTGAATGAGCTCAACCCTAAGCGATTTCCATATATCTCACTCTAAAGGTTTACTATTGGTCTGCCCTGCCCTGCTGCTCTTGAACTTCCGGTGTCAAAGCTGCAAATACAGCACAACTTCCCACATTGAGTGACTCATCAAACCAAGACTCTTGATCTGGATCCTGAGTGGTGAGGAGAGTAGGAAGAAAGGAGGGAACAAAGCCTGGCTAATTGGAAAGTTAGCTGAAATGTCTTTTGAAGGAAGGGATAAGATTTTCCAATTCTTATAAAACATTATTGTGTCATACTGGAAAACTGTTCTGGAATCTATATGGATTATTGCAAAGCAAATCAGGTCGTTGGTGTATTTAAGAACTTCATGCCATTTCTGCACTCTAACAGTGCTCTTTGTTTTCTCTTAAAAACAAGGCTTTGAGCAGTCAAAAAAATCTTGAAAAATAAGGAAAGTTCTCACACTTTCTGGCTTCAAATCTTATTACAAAGATACAGTAATTAAAATAGTATGGTGTTGACATATGTATTTTAGAGACCAACAGACTGGATCAGGGATCCATGAAATGGAGGGAAACTCTGATTCCTGTTACAACTTGCATGGATCTTGAAGATATTATTTTAAATGAAATAAAAGGGAAATACTGTACGGTTTCACTAACATTTGGTACCTAGAACAGTAAAAATCATAGAGACAGAGAATAGTGGTTATCAGGGCCTGGTGTGGGAGAAATTATGTAATGTATATTGAGTTTCAGTTTTGCAAATGAATAAGGTCTGGAGATTGGTTGCTTGACCATTTGAATGTACCTAACACTACTGAACTGTACATTTAAGACGTAAGATGTTAAATTTCATATTATGTGCATTTTACCATAATTTAAAAGCAAAACAAAACAGGTCTTATGGTTAAAACCTCACACAGGCCCAGGATTGAATACCAGTCATATCACAGATGTTAAGAAGGTGGCTTGACCTTGGTTGAATCCGTTTCCTCATCTGCTAACACAGGACATCCGTTTCCTCACTGGAAACCATGTAAAGTACTTAGCAGAGTCTAGTGCGAAGAAGGTACTCAGTAGATGTTGGCTCCCTTTACCTCATTCCTATTCATGAACACACATCAGTGAGGTCTGGAAGGATTGCATAAAATGAGCTTCACGTGGAAGGTCTTTTTTTCAAGAAGCAGCCATTTAAGCCTCATGAATTCTCCCTCAACTCCATTCTACAGGAGAGAAAGAGCTGGTGCATCACTCACCCCAGAATCGTCGCACTTGCAGTGTGTTGAGATTATGTATCTGGGGCTTTCATGGGTCTCTCTCAGCTGATTTAGCTCCTGACCCAGATGAGCATCATGCTGAACCAGTAGTTGTGACTTTTCTCCTGAGACCAAATAAATGTAACGAGTGAGTTCTAATGGAGACTTTCCCAAACTTTACTTTTAAAAAAGTGTCATTTATGGGCCTTCCTGGTGGAGCAAGGGGTTAGGTCTCAGCACTGTGAAGCTATCCACAGCCATTGCAGAACGAGTTCAATCCCCGGCCAGGGAGCTTCCCACAGGGTGCAGCAGACCTCTCCTGCTCACCCACTGCTCCCCTCAGCAGTGTATTTTAGTCAGTCTGCCTGTTCTGCTCCCCACTCTGTCTCTGGTGAATCCTCTCATCCTGCACACCTTTGACCTATATCCCAGTTCTTGTATGCAGAAATAAAAATAAATCTAAAACATAATAAATAAATAAATAAATAAATAAATAAATAAAATGCTATTTCTATACCAATTCCTTCAGATATGATCACTATCCATTTCGAGTCCAGTTCAAGTTTGCATTTTCTAATACTTTCTTAAATGCTTATTTTGGAAGGTTCTGACCTTTTCTTCTCCACTCCATGACCCACAAACCTCACAGTACTCTCAGAGGATACAGCACACCACAAACAAAATTACTTACTAAATGTGGAAACAAACACTACATTGAAAAGTATATACAGGCATTATAGATATAACAGTTGCTGTTATCATTGTTACTCATATGAGACATGGCCAATATGCAGACATTTTATCTCATCTTCTTTCTTCACCTATATTCAAATCCTGTATATGGATAAAATATCCTTTCCTCTAGTACTGTGTAGGATTTATTTACTTTATTCCTCATCATCAAATTCCTCATAATAGTCTAGAAATGCAAATAACAAATAGATTTTGCTTTGTGAGTCGATTAAGCAGTCCGTTGAGGAGGCCGCAAGTCCTTCAATATCTAAACCCCACTGGAAAGCCTCTGTCATCCTTGATGATGAACCCACGATGTGATCCAGGTCCAGTCACCCCCAGCTGGGTGTTTACTGGGTCAGGACTATAGCTGTCTCCACTTTCTTTGATTCACTACTTCATTACTCCTGTCTTCCCTTCAACCACTCATAATTATTAATCTATTCATAAATTACTCAATGGACATAGAATAAGGAGCCTACTATGTGATAAAGCAAGTTTAATACTGGGCTAGACCATGGGAGGCTGAAAAAGCCATATGAGAGAGGGGCAGAGCTGTGAAAGAACTCGAAGGGCTCACACTGCCTTTTGTTCCTTTTGACACCTAAATGCTTAGAAATACCTGTTCCTCCAGTCCCAGGAGACTTTCTGGTGCCTGCAGGTGGCACTGACACCTACAGGATGCAGTCGCACCTTGCTTTGTAAGACCTTGGACATGTGTCACATAATTGCATATATTTATTCACCAGTCTCTCTACTCCACCTGGCCAGCCCAAAGGTAATGGAAACCATGTCTTTTTCATGTCCAGCCCCTGGTTCTAACCAGTGTCTGAAAGCTTGGGCATTTACTTCCTTTTGAATGAATGGGTATATTGCTGAAGAGATGAGTGAGTAAATAATTCTAATGAGTTTTGGTCAAGGACGGACAATGTATTAAGTTTATACATTTCTAACTTGATCTACCTGTTTACTTGAAAACAATGGAGCTGTAGAACAGTGGGTTGGGAGAAACATGATTCTTATTTGCTAGAGATTTCCCGAATCTGTCTTATTTCAGCCATGGACATTCCAAGGGTTAGTACAAGAAAGTGAAATGATGGGAAAGCTGTTTTGGTCAATCTTTATGGAATCCACGGTGGCCTAGTATGTAGATCCATGTCATTAGGGCATCCCCAGCCTTTTGAAGGAGGGAAATGGTGCTCTTGGAAGTAGGACTTGATTTCAAGTAGCAGCTGAACTTCAGCGATGGCCCCTGGCTTTGTGCTGGGAGAGTTTAACGTATTACGAGAGAGCAATGGGCCCAGAGAGTGAGTCATTTCCTCCTCCTGACTCTCTGCGGGGTTGGCCTGCAAGACTTTGATTTGCAATGGATTTGGAGTGACCCCTGATGTGTTCTTACCCCCCACAAAGTAGCCATAAAAAACATCTTTGCGCCTAACCGGATGTGAGTTAAGCTGAAAAATGACTCTGTGCTCGCCAGTAACAGAGGTCATCAAGCTAAGGGGCGGGGTGCAGCTGGTGAATGATGTTTGTTTTGTCTCACCAAAAGTGTCTCTTGGGGAGGGGAGAAACATCTTAGGGAGGACACCCTAGGAAGAGGGGCAAGTTCAGCCCTCAGCCAAAGTTTCGTGGAACAGCTACTGATGAGATTGCGTCACTCTGACTGCTGAGCAAGGGGGACCATGGGAAGTGTGGAAACGTCGGGAGAGTTGGACACACACATTCACTATAAGGACACCTCAGGCTGGGTGCATGTTATAAAGGGGTTCCTTTACTGTCAACACCTGACAAGTGCTGAACCTGAGGATTAGCAGGGTCAGCAAGGTGGGGGGTGGGTTGTGGGGCAGGGGAGGGAAAGCACCAGCCCTGGAATACTTTTCCTTGGTGACAACAAGCCTTGGTGACAATGCACAGGCTTCCTCATCAGCTGAGCCTGTCTGTGGGATAGGCACTGAGAGTTCACTGGGGAGAAAAAGCCAGAGGAAGAGAGGGAGCCAGCTCTAGTTTGCTAAAAGAGAGATTAAATTTCAACCCCTGGAGGAAAACAAAAAAGGAAAATGAAAAATGCTAAAGTTCACTTTTTTTCTTGCACTTATTTTCTTTGAAACGTGTACCTGTGTTTTGGACACGTGGGGATGACAGATATGTGTGTTTCAACCAAGGCCACCTGGATGCTGCCTGCCTCAGTGGGCATCTCCCTGACCTTTCTTTCTGGACAGAGTGGTGATGGGGAGAGGAAAGCCTGACCCTCCACATTCTGTCTGATCCAGCACAGCTGCATTTTCTCATTCTTGAGAACTGGACAAGTTTCCTGAGCCCTGGGCTGATATTCTGTACCATCTTTGGCGCAGCTGTAATTTTAACAAGGGGAGCTGACTTGAACCTCTCTAATCCTTACTCCAGACACCTTGAACTCCTGAGACGGGTGTGTGTGCATGCATGTGTTTTTAAGGGTTTTTCAGCTGTGCTCTGCTCCATTCAAAGTTTAAAAAGCAAAGAAAGAGGGGATGAGGTCAGTGATGCAATATCCTGATTCTGACCAGGAGGTATTTCTGTAGCTATAACATTTACAGGAATAAACTGTGTTATTAACCTCTGCTCACCTACATTATATTACAATCTCTGTCTTCTGTTGTGGAATGATAGACACTATCTCTTCCTTCTTCTTTGAATGGTGGAAGAATTAACCCAGGATTAAAAGAGGAAAGGACAGCAATTGTAAGTAAACTCAGAATTGCACAACCGACTTCATATTTTTTTCCCCTGTTAAGACTTATATTTTCTCAAGGAGATGTTTTATGAATGGATATGGGCCTGACACATGAAACACATGGGATCTGAGGGCCCGTCTGGGTCAGCTGTGACATCTGGCTCTTATGAATCTGGCATATTGTGACTCATGGATACACAAATAGTAATCCTTGCTAGTGACCGATTGTGATTGCCGACAAACAATGTCAAATGCCAGGGAACTGCTGTTCCCTGAGCCAGCCAGCAGGCCCCTGCTGCTATCAAGGAGAGGTCACCAGGCTCTGGGGCTTCTCATCTTCCCTGCGACCGCAGGCTGTTAGCCTTGCGCCATTGACTGGACAGTTGTTTAACCTGAGTCTCTTAAGAGCGCCTCTCAGGAAAGGCAATTTGATGGTTCTGATGGCAGATGGCTGGATTTGAACAATGGCTCAGCCTTATCTCAACTGAGAATGTGCAGGTCATCTAACTCCTCTAAGTTTATTCATCTGTTAAAAAAAAGGATAAAACTTAGAGTTGTGAAATTAATTAACATTTCCTATGTGTCAGACACCGTTCTAAGCATGATACAATGATGGCTTATTCAGATTTTAAAAACGTGATGTGGCTGGTACAAGTGCCAGTGCAGAAACTAGCTGTCAGGCCCATTGATGGGAAGTGTTGGATGGAATGAAAGTTCACTGCACTGCTTCTGAGTCTTAGAGAAGTGATTCGCAACCAGAGGCAATTTTGCTTCTCCAGATACATTTGATAACATCTGGAGACTATTTTTGGTGGTCATGACTGGGGCAGGAGAGGGATTCCCTGGTGTTTATGGGGTTGAAAACAGAGATACGGCTTAACATTCTACAGTGAATAGGGTGGCCCCCACAATCAAACATTTTCCAGCCCCAAATGTAAATAATGCTGAGGTTGAGAAAACCTGCTTTGGAGTCTGTCCTCTTAGTTACCACACTAAGTCACTCCATGATGTCTATGAGGCGGGGTCAGGGAGGACAGAATAAGACAATGCACATAAAGCACAAAGGACAATGCCAGGCCCACAGCTGTTATCCCTGTTGTTACTGCTACTAAGTTTTCCATCCACAACCTCTTCTCTCTGTTATTGGCGATGACTTGAAGGCTACCTGGAACTTAGTGTCATTTCCCTTTGCCAGAGGGCCTTATAAGAAAAGACAGTATTTTGGCCGCCCTGGTGGCACAGCGGTTAAGCGCTGCGCTGTGGAGCTGTCGGCAGCAGCGATAAGTGTTCGACGCCCAGCCGGGGAGAATCCCACATGGTGCGGCAGACCTCTCTGGCCTCGCCCGCTGCTCCCCTCAGCAGTGCATGTCTGATCTGCCTGTTCTGCTCCCCACTCTGTCTCTGGTGAAGCCTATCACCACTCCACACCTCTGGCCTATACCCTGCTGTATGTATAAATAAATAAATCTTAAAAAAAAAAAAGAAAAGACAGTTTTATGTTTTCTTCCTAGTGCTTTCTGATTTTTTTTTTCCCCTACAGAATGTCTTCTATGTTCAGATACTCACAGGGACATAGGACATGCTTCACCTGGAACCTGAGCCTGGCAGTGATGGCGGAGAGGTGCCTCTCCCTCTACTTTTTGTGAAGACCACCTGCAAAGGCTGGATTTCATCCTCGTTAGTGATGGAGTACCAGGAGGTTTATTTAAGAATGGGTAATATCAATTCTCCAAGTGGTTAGGAGACTGATTTTGTAAATGAAGGCAGTTTTGTAAATATAGCCTCATAAATGCAGGAAGCATATTCTTCCTGTTATATATCTCGCTTCTGTTTCATTCTAGAATATCTCCAAAATTCCCTTCTTCCCTGAAAGTTGAGTGGGTTAGGAGGATATGAAGCCTTGAATGATGAGCAAATACTATACAGTATTAGGTAATTTAGGAGGAACAGTGGCTTGACTTTTCTTTGTACCTCTTCCCGTTTGGGAGAGCAATTCTGAGCCCCAAGAGAATCTTTGTCATTGCTGAAAGCTGTCAGGGAAGCGGTAGCTGAAGTCTTACTGTTCTGTGGGCAGGATCAGTAAGGGCAGCAGGTAGTCAGTTCTCATGTCCTCAGGATTACTCCATCATGTCAGAAAATGGGAAGCTGCAGGCAAGAAATTTAGGTGAGTAGATACTAACAACCGCAGCTCCACAGTTTTAACACATGTTGTGAAAGGCCTGTGCTTGGCAGTTTTCTAGCCAGGAAACATGTATTAACTAATTTAATCTTCATGATAACCAGACAAGAGAGGTCCTACTTTTATGTGCATTTTAGATATGGAAAACCCAAGTCACAGAGAGGTTAAGCAATTTGCTCAGTCACACAGATAGAAGGTGACTGACCTTAGAATTTAACCCAAGCAGTGTGGTGCCAGAGGACACATTCTTGACCCATAGGATGAACTGCCAAACCAAGAAGGTGTTAAGAGTCATCTAGTAGAAGGGGGGAAGGGTCCAAAGCTCAGCAAATCAAGGAAGTTAAAACAACATTAATAACTGAGACAGGGGCCTCCCTGGTGGCGCAGCGGTTGAGCGCTGCGCTGTGGAGCTGTAGGCAGCGCACTGTGCAGGTTCGACGCCCAGCCGGGTAGAATCCCACATGGTGTGGCAGACCTCTCCTGCAGCACCCGCTGCTCCCCTCAGCAGTGTATTTCTGATCTGCCTGTTCTGCTCCCCACTCTGTCTCTGGTGAACCCTCTCGCCACCCCACGCCTCTGGCCTGTACCCCACCTTGTATAAATAAATCTTAAAAAAAAAAACTGAGACAGGCATGCAAGTCACCTTTCTTCTGGAGATTTTTAAGATTTATTTATTTATGCATATAAGAGCTGTGGATTAGGCCAAAGTTGTGAGGGGTGGAGTGAGAGGTTTCACCGGAGACAGAGTGGGGAGCAGAACAGGCTGATTGAAATACACTGCTGAGGGGAGCAGCCGGTGAAACAGGAGAGGTCTGCTATGCCGTGTGGGCTAGCTCCCTGCCTGGGGATTGAATTCGTACTTCACAGTGCTGAGACTTAACCTCTTGTGCCACCAGGGAGGCCCCTGGGGCTTTTTATTTTTGAATAGGTGCACTTAGTCCAGGGTGAAAGGATCTTACTTGGGTATGGTTTTAGATGTGAAAAGAAGTAACCAGAAGCAGTTATCCAGAGGAGGGAACTTAGGGCTCTAGCAATGATCTGATGTGAACTGCTTCTAACTCTAGAGAGATTGTCACAGACATACGCTTTTCAACATTTTCCTTAGTGGCCACTGTGTGCTGCTACAAGTCAACACAAAGGTGTTGTATCAACACAAAGGTGCCCCCAATATCCACAGAAGAATATGCCACATACTCTGAATATAAACTTCAACTGTTCAAAGAAATGTTTTTAAATATAGCTCTACAATACTGTCATTTTAGAACTGTATAGTTTACAATTTAAAGAATTTTAGGATTGGGCACACTGTCTGTGGGGGTATCGTTTAAGAGAGAAACTGAGAATTGAATCAATGTTCCTGAAAAATCCTTTACACACTGATGAGGTCCTAGACTTCTCGCCCCCTCTGAATATCACTTTTGACTGAACTTGCAGTCCTACTAAACTGTAATTTAAAAAACACTTAACTATTAACAATTACATCATCTGTCAACTGGAAAGGATGACATTAGTCATCTACCAACTAGCAACCCAAGAGACAGGAAGGTTGGTGAGGAAGCTTTGTAAATGAATTGATAGTCTCAGGATCACCAGGATTGTGCATCTGTCAATGTGTATTGATCTTTAAGAGTCTTTCCTTTGTCTGTTGAACAGACTCAGACCTTTGATGTTCTTGGGTACACACATCAGAGCATGTGTGTGTGCTAGAGGAGAATGAGGGGGAGCCTAGAATGATGCTCTGTACCCTGCAGTTCCTAGGGTGGACGTGATTGTCTTTACACCCCCCTTGACAGCTTTTCTGATACCTCTGTAACCAAAGGTAATGCTAGTTGCAGAGCAAATACCAGGATTAATGTGGTGATCTTTGTACTCACCTTGACTTCCACTTCTGCCTAAATGGTCTTCTACCAACTTCCAAACTCTTCTGTGCTGTCTTCCTCAATTGCAACTCTCTGGAAAGAATCACCATTTTGGCAAATATGGAGGACAAGTCCAAGCCTTTTCTTGCTGGATTCCCATCTATTTTATATGGTCACTCATGCCTTAACCTTGTCTTTGGTTTACGTTCTTTTTTTTTTTAAGATTTATTTATTTATGCATACAAGCTGGGGTACAGGCCAGAGGTGTGGGGTGGCGAGAGGATTCACCAGAGAGAGAGTGGGGAGCAGAACAGGCAAATCGATAGAAATACACTGCTGAGGGGAGCAGTGGGTGAGGCAGGAGAGGTCTGCCGCGCCATGTGGGAATCTCCCCGGCCGGGAGTTGAACTCGCATCGTTGCTGCCGACAGCTCCACAGAGCAGCGATTAACCGCTGCGCCACCAGGGAGGCCCCTGGTTTACAGTCTTTATGCCTTATGCTTTT
The DNA here is from genome assembly GCA_004024925.1 of Scalopus aquaticus. Classification (NCBI taxonomy): domain Eukaryota; kingdom Metazoa; phylum Chordata; class Mammalia; order Eulipotyphla; family Talpidae; genus Scalopus; species Scalopus aquaticus. The sequence continues at coordinate 127,890 of PVIJ01001216.1, read as the reverse complement.
CAGCAATGACTTCCCCTCTCCCTTTCAAACTTCTACCTGTACTACAGACAGCTGGATATAGAGACTTGGAGTTCCCATAGTCATCTCAAATTTAAATTGTGCCGAAGTTAATTCCTTCAGGCTCCTCTGTATACCTGCTCCCATCCATGAATTTTGTAACTTAGTGAACATCGATGCCATTTCCCTAACAACCTAGGTCAGATAGCAGGGAGTGAATTGAGACTCCATACTTTTCTTATTCTCTATATTGACTCCAGTCCCTTCACACAATCATTGTCTTTTCATCTCTCTGCCATTTCACTCTTGAACAATTGTAACAGTGTCTTTTATTGCTCTTCTTCTAACATCTCTTCCTTTTGAAATCATGCTCACCCATGGGCACTCAAATATGGGCTATATCTGGTCAAAGGTCATTTTATTCTAGATTCCAAAAAATGTCATATGGTTTTAAATAAAGCCTGGTCACTGCATAGAATCTGTGGCAGTTGTATCTCTGTGCATCTTTATGTGTGTGTGTGTGTATGTGTGCACATGCTGGTATGAGTACACACATGGAAGACACATGTATTTTCCATCTCAACTATTCAACTCTACAGGATTTAAAGTGTCAGTTTGCAAGTTTCTAAAACCTTATTGTGTTTGGCTTTTTTTTTTTCTGAAGGGGGGTACTATACAGTAGAAATTGAGGAAATCAGACAGGCAGTTACATGGAAATTAAATTAAAATTAAATTACATTAAAATAAAATAAAAGCTCCTTTAAGACAGCTGCTCGTGATCCCTTGTTACGGCTCACAACACTTAGCAAAGTACCTTGTTTAATGGGGATTGGGTTCAGACCCAGGAAAGAGGGAACTTGCATTAATCAAAAGCAGATGGGGGCAAGGGAGTCTCTACAGGTTAAAATATGCCAGGTTTCGAGGAGAAAATTGAGTGGATTTCAGAAGCAAAATATTTGTGTGTGATGAGTTGGAGCTTGGAAAGTTTTTATTTATTTATTTTTATTTTTTTATTTTTTTGAATGGAAAAAAAGGATCCCAAATGAGCCAAAAAGACGCTAATGGATGAAATGCTTTGCACATATGGGATGGAAAATAGTGTTCGGTTAAGTCAAAAAGCAGCTTCTGAAGAACTTATTGTGACTGCGGCTTCACAGGTGCCTGACCCGCTGGCCCCACAACATCACTGCACCATGTGTTTGGCCCTGGGCCCCCACTCCAGCCGCCGTGCGGGAAGGTCAGATTCAGTGAGGCAGAAACTTCTAGAACTGCTTGGAACCAGTGATCCTGCCAAAGAAGATTCCCTCCTTCTCACCCTTTTATCCACACACAGGAGCATTAAAGAACTAAACAGCTCTCATCTCGACTTCCTCTCAACCTCACTCTTTTGGCTCATCCTCCTCTGAAGAGCAGCTGTTTTTCAGCTGATGTTTAAACTCACACACACTAAGTTAAATTACTCGATTTCTTCATAAAGCAAAGAGCTCCTTTTCTCTGGTTTGTTTTAATTTTTCCCTAAATATCTTTCCTACAGGGGTGCCTCACTTTACACATTTTTAACTCTCCTTGGGAACATATGGTTTATGTGCTGTAGTATAGATTCACTATTTGCAAATTGAATCAGCATTGAAATTCACCAAGAGAGGATGTCTTTTAAAGAGACCATGTGGGGAATCCTTTTTATAGTTTTACCCTTTTTGTGTTTTTTCCCTTTGTTCTTTTTTTTTATCCAGAAGGAAAGAATCCTTTGATAATACAAATGATTGATTCCTTCACTCTTTTCCCAGAAAACTATACTCCGTTTGTATAAGCTTAGTAGGTTTTACTTGATGATGTGCATTGGGGTTTCTCAGAATGGGAAAGCCCTTGTCCCAGGCAGGCAGTGACTCTCAGTGCTGGTTCTGACTCCATGCATTCTTCTCTTTATCCCAGTTTGCGCTTATTCTTCAAAAAGTGGTGACTGAGTAGGAAGTAATATTTAATAGAGATTAAAAGTCACACATCCAAACAAACACCAACCCTACATGTCATCATGCTGGGACAACGTTCTGGAAAGTTCTAAAACTGTACTTTTGGAGTTATTTTTAGTTCAATTTGGAAATGTTACTAGGACAGTCTACCAAACCTTGTTCACAGCCACTGGTATGGGAACCCTGTGGTCCTGCCGTGTGCTGGAAGGCTGATCATTAGAAAAGTTGATCAGGACGCCCAAACTCCTGTCTGTTGGTCCTTAAGTTCTTAATGGAACCTGCTCCCACTAGCCCCCTTGTCTCTACCTTCTTACTAGAGGAATCAATAGCTAAACTTAGAATGTACCTATTACACATCAGATACTTCTCACTAATCTACATACAACAAAGCATTTCATCTGCACAGCAGTTTGTCACAGTAGCTTCATGGTTAGCATGTCCACTTTGCACCAAGGGACGCTCAGGCACAGACAATTGTGGGCAGAGCTGGGATTCCAAGTCTTAACCAGCATACTCCACGGGTGTGTCTGACCCCAGCCCTGGCGAGGAGCAGTGTCAGCATGTCAGCGCCCTCCCAGGATGACAGCTGGCATCTAGTTTGCATCTAGTAGATAGGAGGCTTTGCTGTCTTATTTAATCCGTACAATACTTTCAATCCTTACAAATATTTACACATGAGGAAGCTGGTTTATACAGCTTATCTAAGGTCACAGAACTGTCTCATTGGTGGGGAGGGGATCACCCACAAACTTTCCCCGTGGCAGTGTATATAATTATATACTGAAATAAAAAATTAGACCTCCATTAAAGGAACATCAGAGGAGTGGAGTGAGTTAGAGGTTTTGAAGACAGAATTAGAAGTTGCTGACTTTTAATCATATAAAGCTTACTTTGCTTATTGGATTATCACCTCTCCCAACACACACACAGACATGTCAAAACACACATACATGTACATCTTGTCCAGGTACATGAATGCACACATGTGCAGACTTGCCCACAGCCAGGTACACACATTATAAAACAGCTCTTCACAAATCAAGATTTCCCATTATAAAATGCGGAACTTTCATAGAAAATTAGCTAAACTGAACAAGATTCCATGTCCAAAAAGAGCTCTCTTTAAGATTCCCTCCCTTCTTGGGGCAGTGCTTGTCTGGCTTCGTTGTGAGGTGGGTGGAACTTCAGGGCCTGCACCTATTCCCAGAGGGAGAAGTACTTTGTTCAAGTACAGATAAAGAAATGCTACCTGGAGCGCACGGTCACTGCATTCTATCAGTGGGGACCTCAGGAACAGCCTAAAGTGAACACTCAAGGGAACCCTCATCTCTTCCAAATCCTCATTTGTGCTCTATGCCAGCAAAGCAGGTCTCCCTCCTTCCTTGCACCTGGGATCGTCAGCCTCATTGTCACCTCCGACTTGAACTTCTCATGTATCCACGTGGCTTTCTAGTCACTCTACTGTCCCATCATCTGGATTCTGCTGCCCTAGGTCATACCCTTGCCTTGACTTACCCATCCAGGCCCTCCCCAGGCTTTTGCCACTTTAATCCTCCAAACTACCTGGATTTACAACATTTTTTAAGATATGGTATTTTATGTTATGTTCTAATTTAGAATTTTACTAAGTTTTCCCATTCCTTATAATAACATATCCTGATTTCTTGGTTGATCAGTCAGGTCTTCCTTAATCCATTCAGAACTTCATTCCCCTTCTCCCCCTATTGCCCTTACACTCGCAGAACCTAAGTGATTTAATTAACTGTGAGCCTGTCAAGAATATCCATTCCTTCATCACTTTTTTCTTGCTGTTGCTTTGACCTTCAGTTTCTCCTCAGCTGCTGAGTTCATTTGTCCCAGGCTTGCCTTGTACTTCTTCGAAGCGTCCTTCACTGCCACTGTGCCCCACTCATCACAGGAAAGTTCTTGCGAGTGGGAGCAGCAATGTTCACACTCGTGTTTCACTCAGCCTTCACCAGAACCTACTTGAAACATCTGACACCAATGAACTCTTTCAATGTTTTCCCCAAACCTCTCTTCATTTTATAAGTGATGAAGCTGAGTTATAGACAGGTCATGCTTTTCCCTCAAGGTCACAGACAGAGCCGGGAATTGAAGCCAGGCCAACTGACCCTGCCTCATCTTCTGTTATTCAGCACCTGGCCCAGCACCATCCAGCATTGAGGAGGGCAGGGAATGTTTTATATCGAATCTTGTATCTTGAAACTCCACACACGAGTCACTTTGGTGCATGCTTATGACTGCAGGAAGATGTACTGATGCTTAAGCCAAGTTTATGAGAACCGAAGGGAGGTTTTTTGATGAGTCGTTCCGATTCCTGCTGCCTTGGGATGGCAGAGAAAAACCAGAGAAGGGAACATGTTCTTAATGATAACTTTGTTTGACATTTCCTTAAATCAAAGAATGCTGACAAAGAAATCATCATGATCGTTTTAGTCTCTATCAAAACATATCTAAGGGTCAGCCTGAGCTCCACGGGGCATCTTCAAGTACCATTTCTCAATTTCAACACAGACATTGTTGTCAAAGTTTTGTAGGACCCAAGTGCATTGTCAATTTCCACCCCCCACACACCACACATCACTGGGGCATTTCCAGGTGGCCAGAGTCACAATGGAATCTGCGAGTTACACCTCAGAATTCCTGGGAGGCCTTTCCCGGGCTGTGCCGCGTAGGTGAGCGTTGGAGGGGGCTTAGGTGACAGTGGGCTCAGAGGGGAATTCATCAGTATTCATTTCACTGCATAAAATGTTCACGTCAGAATATTAATATTGTGATAATTGCTTCCCCTCTTCGTGTTTACAGAGAGAGAGAAACAGCTGGGGCAGTTGACATCTGAAACGGGAGCGGCTGATCGTTACTTGCACAGCAGATGGGCTTGGGTTATGAATAAGCAGCAAATGTGAAAAAGATTCACAGGGTTGAGCCAGGCTTGCTTCGTGCAAAACTGGTTAACCCTTGCTGTTTGCCACTGGTCCAAGGTTTAGGTTCCTAGGCTGTTTCTTTTCATGGTTGGAGACCTAGTACCGCTGGATCTAGCAAAGGCTGGAACACCACCAGGCTGGTAAAGCACTTGAGGATAGTCCAGGTGTGTTTGCTACATCGTGTGAGAACAACACCCACCACAGACCCTACCAGGAACAAGTGGACATGATGCCCTTCTGCTTATATTCAAGTTCCCAGAAGGTGTGTAAAACAACACCTGAGAGCTGGGGCAGCCACTGAGGAATAGAGATCACCTACTGGGGACACTGGACATGATGTGATTTGAATGATGTCAGAGTATTGCCATTTTCCACTGACACCTCCCTGACGAATTTCTCACTAATCCCTACACTTTTATATTTGGGGAATTGTTCATGTTATGTAACTGAACGAAGTTCATTAAAATGCAATGTCCTTGAGTGGGGTGACATGCTGAAACTGATCAGCATTTAATATTGCCATCTGTAAATTAGTTTATCAGAGCCTTTTCAAACTTCATCATTCCTTGCTCCCTGAGAGCAGCTCCCTGTGGAGCTGGACAAGTGATAGTTAAACTGAGAAGGGACCTGAGCACTGCAAATATGTGAGCATCTTGTCTCGCATAACCCGTCATCCCTGCTCTGCCATGTGCTTTGCCGTGTGCTTTGGGGGCCATGTGCTTTGGGGGCAAGACTTGACCTTGGGCTTGCTACCTTGCCAGGCTTCAGGGTTCTCAATGGAAAAAAGCCAGAGTAAAAATAAGTATTATGACTAGGTCATAGGAAGCTCTGCAGATCAAACAGGGCAAAGACTGTGAAATTACCTGGAAACATAAGCGAAACACGAGTACAAGGTGGCAGGGGTGTGATCAGGCAGCCGGAGCCGGGGTATGGGTAGCATCAGCTCTCTTTTTCTCCTACCACCTACCCCTTCGATGCTGTCTCCCCACTTCCTCTTAACCTCAGAAACCTTGCTCAGTTTTCATTATCCACAGGTTTGTAATTATTTTATGACTTCATTCACTTTGATTCCTTATTTTACTCGTTAATGTGCATTTGCTTTTATCTTTCTGACTTGTGTTGCTATGCATAATTCCAAGCTCCTTCCATTTTCCTGTAAGTTGTAACATTCCATCTTTCCTTATAGCTGAACAGTTATTGTGTAGATATACCACATCTTATTGATCCAGTCCCCTATCAGTGGGAACATGGGTTATTTCCAAATCCTAGCTATCATGATCAATGCTGCAGTAAACATTGTGGAGCAGATAATCATTTAGTGGAGATTTACATATTGTTCAGATAGATGTCTAAGAGTAGAATTGCTGGATCATGCGGAATATCAATGTTTGGTTTGTTAAGGTAGATCCAAACTGCTTTCCAAAATAACTCTTCCAGTTTACATTGCCACCAATGATGTGTTAAGGTTCTTTCTGCACATATAATCCAGCAGTTGCCACTGGAGGTCTTTTTATGTATGCCTTCCTCATAGGTATGAGATGATATTTCATTGTGGTTTTGACTTGCGTTTTCCTTATTAAAAAATGATCATGAATATTTTTCCATATATTTGTTGGCATTCTTTATATTCATTTTGGTAAATTGTCTTTTTGTGTCCGTTGTTCACTTTTTTCAGAGAGTAACTTGTGTTTTTTGTAGTTGTTGTTAAGTTGGATGTGTTCTTTGTATGCCTTGGATATTAACAACTTGTCAGTTGTGTGGTAGGTGAATATCTTTTCCCATTTAATAGGATATCTTTTCAATCTGCTAATATTCCCTTTCATGTGCAAAAGATTTTTAATTTGAAGTAGTAGTAATTATTTATTTTCCCTTTATTTCCCTTAGCATAGGGGTCAAGTTTCCAAAGACATCACTACCATTGGTGTCAAGAAAAGTATCACCAATGCTTTCTTCTTCTATGTATATTATTGCTGCCAGTGATATCTAAGTCTTCACTCGATTTTTAATATATATTTTTGTGCACGGAGTTAGAGTGAGCCAAATTCATTCTTCTACATGTAGCTATCCCGTTTTCCCAGTAACACTTGTGAAAAAAGACTCTACACTGTATGGTTTCAGCTTTTTGTCAGAAATTAGATACTGATATACGTGTGACTATTTCTGGGCTTTTGGTTCTGTTCTATTGATTTGTGTGTCTGTATTTCAATACTATATTATTTCAACTATTATTGGTTTATAATATAGTTTAAAACCAGGTAATCTTATGCCTTTATTTTTCTTCTTTTTTGCTTAGAATTGCTTTAGCTAATTGGGATATTTTATAGTTCCACATAAATTTTATTTATTTTACTTTTTTATTGTATTATTTTTTACTAAGATAATATTGGTGTACAACACTGTATATAATTTAGGGGTATAGATTCACACATCTTCAAAATTTTATTACCACATCACACCCACCACAAAACATCAATAGTCCTCCACCATAATCCATTGTATTTTTAAATTCTATTATCTTGAAGAACATCATTTGCACCGAATATATATTGCTTTTAGTACAATAATCATTTGATGATATTAATTCCCACCATCCATGAATATGGATATCTTTCCGTCTTTTATGTTTTGCACTATATCCTTTACTAGTTTCTCATAGTTTTCATCATGTAGATACTCACTTCCTATACTCCTATATAGTTCTCCCAAGGTAGACCTTCTGTCCTGCACACTGACTCTGGGCCTCCCCGCTCTAGTGCGGTCCCTGGGTTATAGGGTCCTGGTGTGGGTGTGGTCATGAGGCTTCAGTGAACAACAGCTTGGAGGCACTATATAGTGGCTGCTGCTCCCTTTTTTTTTTTTCAGATTTATTTATTTTTGCATATAAGCTGGGGTACAAGCCAGAGGTTTGGGGCGGTGAGAGGGTTCACCAGAGACAGAATGGGGAGCAGAACAGGCAGATCGATGGAAACACACTGCTGAGAGGAGCAGCCTGCAAGGCAGGAGAGGTCTGCAGCGCTTGTGGGCTTCTCCCCAGCCAGTTGTCGAACAGGTCGCTGCTGTCGACAGCTCCATAGTACTTAACCACTGCACCACCAGGGAGGCCCTACTGCTCCCTTTGTTTGGTTCCCTGCCCCAAATTGCTCCAAACTCCATTTAAATTGTAAGTTTTCCTGCCCTCTTCTCTGTGCCATCCCTCTTGATGCATGCAATAGTCATCTATTAATAACCCACTCAGAAACAGGTATCTTTATTTATATTATAATTTTGTTTTAAATGTGTGTCAGAGGTGTGACTGGCCTCCTCATTCTTTTGCTATCTATTGGACACCCCAGCAGTAGTTTTTAATAATGGGAGGACTGGAATTTTACAATAACGTCATATGATAATGGGGGGTGGGGAGTGGAAGATCCTTATATCTGTGGTTCAAGAAACCAAAGCTTTCACTCTAGAAGGCAGAAAATGGCTAAACAGAAAGAACTTCTGAGTTGCAGTATTACACAGAGGGCCACTGAGTTTGTATTTCTTGTTAATATGGGGGGATGCTCTCAATGAACATATTTTAACTCTTTCCATTGCCATCAAGGGCAGAGAATACAAGACAGTTATCTTAGGGGTAACATGGAACTACACAGAATGAGGAAGAACTGGAGGGCAAATGGAGAGAATGCTGCTCCCTAGCAGAATAGGCTAGCAGTATTTCCAGATGGGACTGGTGGACAGCAAAGATGATTAGCAACTCCAGATAATGACAATTTTTAAAATCACTTTCCTCAGCAGAAGCTCTGAGAAAAATCCTTAATAAAATACAATGAGGTAATGAAGAAAGCTCTAATTGTTAAGAAGAACACCATACAAGTGGAAGGAAATCAGTATAACCTGTTGGAAAACAGTACAACATCAGGCCATTCCCAATTTCTGAGGTCCCAAGAGCATATATATAAGGAAGAACTGAAAATGTACATAGTCACTTAAAAATACCTTTGATTGCATATTAAAAATTGCATCCGCCTTCCATTTTCAACAAAACGTTTATCTTCATAAGGTCTCAAGTTATGGAACACATGCAGTTATTATTGTAGGAAGACATGTGACCTGCTGGGTTGACCTGGCCATTAGAACCAAGAAATTAAGGTTTAAAGTGCACAATTGCTGGACAGCAGATCATGTGATAAAATAAGATTTCACCTGCACAAGCAACTTGATTTGTTTCATAAGATACACGCTTATAATGTTTTCCATGCCAATTCCAGTTCTAAAGTTCTCATCATTTGTACCTCAAACCATTTCTTAATGGCATTTTTCTTATAACTTCACTCATTCTGGTTCCCTACCTGACATAATATATATGGATATTGGACATATTCACTGCTTTTGTTAAAGATTCAGTAAAGTGGGAGGTACCCTTTTTCCCCATGCCCACTTATATGCAGTGACCTGGATTACAAGTCCCTACATGCCATGAACTGGACTTCCTTAATAGGGGGAATTTGTGAAAGTATAAGGTGGATATACAAAGGATGGTGAAACAAGGAGGGAAGAGAAGACACCTGGGAAGAAATATGAGGGTAACAGATACATGGAGAGAGTGCTTCTGTCCTGTGGTGGAGATAATGACAGCCATTATCTTGACCTCCTGTTGGATTACATGGTATATTTTGATTATATTTCTGCCCCCACTCTCTGTGATATGGGTAATTTTTGGAGTGTTATTGGAAAACTATTATTTGAAATCCTGTTTTCTCTCTCTACGATTTTAATTTTATTAAAAATCTCTCACACTAAGAGTTTGCTTTCTTCTGGATGGACAGCCAAATTCTTTTTAGAGCTTGCATACCTGAATAGTTTGGGCTCTGGGTACATCTCGGTCTCTCTACATCACTCTGACAGTGACAGTAACTGCATTTGGGTTGGGCTTTGTTTTGGATATCTTTCTAACCATCCGAATAAAGAAAAGCTCTAATTGTCTTCTGATTTCTACATATTACAAAGCTGAAGTTTTTATCCCTTAATTTATTTTTCTTTCTCTACTCTTTTCAAAGATTTTCTCTCATCCTTTTCCTTACTATAGCACAGATTCTTGCTCCTCCTCATCCCAACAAATGACTCTTCTTGGACTATTTTAGGGACCAAGGCCTTCCGAAAGGCACCACCATCAACTACTGGATTCATGCGTGTTTTCCATGTGTTCTCATGGTCAATTCTCCTCAAACTTCATTCACTCAGTATCCTTCCTCCATATTTTGGTCCCTCCAGTGTCACCTTTTTCACCCCTCTGACCCCTCATATGCATCACCTTCATCCTTGAGATACCAAAGCAACGTCCCCGTGCTACTGAAGTTCAGCTCTGTGGTGCACCTACCACAAGATTACTTTGTAGTAATGCCCTTGCAGGAATTAGAAAAGTGTTCCTCATCTTACTTTTGAGTTACACTTTGAAAAGGACCAAAGCTAAACATTTGGTATCTCAAATTCTTCAGAGCATACAGCAATGTTCTTTGTCCTTCTCTCTCTTCCATTGCTGCCTCTCCATAGCCAAGCAAAATATTATACCAACTGCTTTCCATAATCACAACGTCATCTGATGTCATGAGACATGGCAGTCCCTTATAATCAAATCCAAATGCATCACATCACGTGACCCCACTAGCTGGTCCTGCCCGCTGTGTGCCACAGATAGACTTTGGGCCCAAAGTCAGTCTCTAAATAGATGCCAGCGATTGGGCAGGCTGGGGAGAAGCCCTGACCAACAGGACCATCTGTAGTAACTAACTCAGCCACTCAAAGCCTTCACTGGGGAATTTGAACCCAAGCTACAGAATGACTGTATGACGTGACTGTATAGACAGGGAGGCAATGCAGCTCTCCCAACTTTGTTCTATATGACATTTCACTCTGGGTTAAGAATGGCCCCTTCATTTTGCATCTTTCTGAGAAGCAGCCCCAACTAATGTCACTGAATGTCTGTTTTCATCTGAAAGTTTCTAAGGACCTGACTTTAGTTTCATTATAAGTGCAGAAGAGTCCGTTCCTTATCCTCCACCCTTTTGCATGAGTGATGACATTAATGTGCCCTCAACTGGGCTGCTCCTGAAAAATGGAGTCCCTTTCCCTTGCTTCTTTAAACTCTTTGATACTAGAAATTAAAGCTTACAGAGAAATATAAGAGCCTCAAACACACCTAATACAAAACTAGTTCCAGTCATGGTGCTATCTCTGCCCTCTCTAAGCAGACAAAGTTCCCCACCCAGTCAGAGAAACAGGAACTTGGGGTGTAAGTAATGACTGCAGATATGGGCCCACACTGAATCAGACATAGCCCCTGGCATATCCCCAAGTGAAAGGAACAGCGGGTTGAGAGTTACTTAAGATATGAAGTCTTTAAACAGTTCCCCTTTGGGGATGCTTTGACAAGCCAGCCAAAGTGCTTCCTTTCCCTTACCCCTCCTCATCCAAACAAATGACAAAGTGCAGGCTGTGCCTCTAGGTGAGCACAGTTCTGGGGAAACAAGGAAAGCCAACAAATACTGAGATGTGGTTGAAGGGTTCCCAGGCTCCATTTCAAAGGCAGTCCCTTATAGCTTTGTTTGCTCCTGTTTTCCCAGCATAGGTGTTTGATATCACACAGACCTATTCTGAGATTTCCAAGGAGAGACGTATTTAGTTTACTGTGGGTAGCCAAGAGTTTCCTAGTTTGAAAAAGGGAATAAATTACCTGTCCACTGGGTATATTTAAAAGCCCCCAATTGTACTGGTATCAAGGTGCTGATGGGACATGAGTTAAGTTCAAATCAGGTATCTAAAAAAAGCACATTTTTTGCAATGGCCTCCTCAAAGATAACTTAGCAGCACTATTTTACCTTGGTTGGGATAGTTTCCTCACTGGAACCTTGTGCTTCTCTGCTTCAGGTGGCAGAGACCAGGCCCTGAGGTGATGGTCTATGCAGGTAGATGAAAATAAGAGTAAATACTTTACTCCTAACATAGACACAACTAAAGCATCAAGGCAGCTTTGATCTTGTTTCCTTAACTCAAGACCCTGTAGTAGTAAAAAGTGCAAAGGCCCGCTGTTATCTCAAACCAGAAAAATCTCTATTCAACCATGAGGAAGAACATGTGAGGGGGTTTTCAATAAAGATCCCCAGGCTTAGTAGGGGTCACAGAGGGACAGAGGAGTGTCACCCCCAAAAGGGAGTGCAGGCAAAGGTTGCTACTTCCATGTGCCTCATGCAGCACAGGGCAGTCAGCAACCGTGTGAGTGAGGAGGTGGCCTTCGTCCCCTCACCCTGGCAATCCTGTTCTCAGAAATCATCAATGAATTACAAGGTACAGTATAACTTTCCACTAGTCCTTAGGTATTTGTATTTAAGCAAATTGTTTTTTAAATTCTTACTGAAAATAGTGTTTCAATTTGAAGTCTTAAAAAGGTACTTAGAGGAAGAAAAACGTAACTGAGGCAACAGAAACTGCCTGAAGATTAGCTTACTAGAGGCACTTCATTCTGGTATGTAAGATGACATTGCTAGCACAGATGTTTTTAAAAAAATATAATCAATTAGTTAATACTTCCATCTGTCCATGAGTCCCCTGCCCCAACACCCAACACCCCACCAAAAGCAAGAAATAAAGGGCCCCAGGCACTCTGCCCACATGCTTGAGTAGACAGTAGGCTAGCAGTTGAATATATATAACTAAAGTTTAGACTGTTTGAAGTCGTAGGCCATCAAGAAGCATGGCTGACAAGGGCAACCTGGCAGCCAGGGTGAGTCACCTCACATACACTGGCCTTGTGTGAGAGACGGATAGTACCTGTGCATCAGTCCGGGAATTCCTTACCCACTGTTGCTATTAGCAAATCGTGCACATGGTGTTCAAAGGAATACATTCTCACCATGATGTCAACCTGGGCATGTCCAGGTCTTGTTCTTCTGAAGTGAAACACTACCCAGGCAGAGGGAGAAGAGGATCTGGGAAGTGGGCCCAGCCGCAGAGCTGGCACCATGCCCCTCTACTTCTGTGACTGCAGTTTGTCTCTGCCCTGCAAGGGATGCCAAGAAGAACCAAGAGAGCACAGGCCCAGGCACTGACTGCGTGGGGCGTTCTCTCAGGGGCTGTTACATGGGTGCTGTCAGACAGTCCCCGCCTCGCAGACTGCGAAACAGAGGCATAGGAAGGCGATGGTGTTTGCTTAGCTGTACACCTGCACACTGACTGAATGAATACCCGAAAGGGGACCAGGAATGATGGGAATTAGAAGTATAAGAACACCTGATTTCAAAGTTGCAAATCTTAAAGTTGGCCTTCTAGCTTTGTGTAAGGACGGTTACCAAGAGACCAGTGGAAGACAAGTGATTCCATCCGGTATGGTCAAGGTGATAAGAGTGAACTCGATACACAGTCATGTGCAACTAAACCTGGTGGTGCTATTTCAAAAATTGCCCCTTTTTAAATTTAACTTTAAATAAACTATATGAAAGTACATAAATTCCATTTTTTAAACTAAAAATGCCTACCACAAAAAGTCATGTTTATATATATTCAATCTATAATTCGAATAAATATCAAAAATATACTGATAATTCTAGGTTGTTATGTTAATAGAGGAAAATATGAAATGATTTTCATTTTTCTCTATGAACTTCTTTTAAAAAATCTTAAAATACTAAACAAATTATAAATAATGAACATTGCCTACCTTTAATAAATATTCTTTAAAATGCTCAAAAATGTGTACCTTTCAAATGTTAGAAAATACACTTGTGATTATTTTTGAATTAAACTTGTCATGTTATTCAGTGGGGTCAATATATATTTTTTAAATATATATATATTTATTGTTATTTATGTCTTTTACATTTTGTATTCCCCTTGGGTAGCCCACCACCAATTCACCCGTGATCCATCTCCATGGTCCCTTGTGTTCTTTTCTATTCCATTTTGTGCGCTTTTCCTTCCCTCCTTCTGACTCCCCCACGCCCCCCCCCCGCCCCCCCACTGATTGTCTCTCTCCTGTTTGGTTTCCTTATAGTCCTGTTATAAGTGAAACCATTCGATATTTTTCTCTTTCTTTTCTTTCTGGCTTATTTCACTGAGTATGATCCCCTCTAATTCCAAAAATAGATGATTGGATCAAGAAGATGTGGTACATATACACAATGGAGTACTATTCAGCATGGAAAGAAGATAAACACATGCAATTTGCAGCGACATGGATGGAATTAGAGGGGTCAATATTTTTGTTCGTTTTATATAAACCTTATTCTTGCCGGTTTTTACCTCTGGTTGTATTCTCAGGATGCATGTAGAGAGGAAGCATTGGGTCAAAAAGTATGAACTCTTTTTTTTTTTAAGATATATTTATTTATGCATACAAGAATTGGGGTGTAGGCCAGAGGTGTGCGGTGGTGAGAGTATTCACCAGAGACAGAGTGGGAGCAGAACAGGCAGATTGATTGAAGTACACTGCTGAGGGGAGCAGTGGGTGAGGCAGGAGAGGTCTGCTGCGCCATGTGGGAAGCTCCTTGGCTTGAACTGGTGCTGCAGTGGCTGTGGATAGCTTCAAAGTGCTGAGACCCAACCCGTTGCACCACCAGGGAGGCTCCAAAAAGTATGAGCTCTTTAAGGTTCTTGGCATTTATTATCAATTTCTTCTCAGAAAGATTTAAACAGTGCTCTTTCCGATTAGCATATAGTAGTGTGCTATTTCCTGTGCTGACCATTTGCAATTTATTTCTCCTCTTGAGAATGATCAATCTCAATTAGGAATCTGTTAGTAAATAAGTAATTTTTCTTATTGAATTAGACAAAAGGGTGTGAAGAATATTAAAGTTCAGACGTTGGTTGTAATTTTTCCCATTTAATGTTTATGGTTTCCTGGTGACATGTATATTGCTCAGGTGACTTAATGTTCATTCTTGGGTAGAGTCTTCCTCTACTATCTCTTCTTTTTTCTTTTTCTATTGCTTTTAGTTTTAGAAAGTTTGTGTCCATCCCAAGAGCAGATGAATATCAAATATTTAATAAAAATTAACTTTACTTTCTGCCAAATCATTATTCTTCTAAGACACATTTATTGAATGATTCCATTGATTCATTGGTCAAGTAATACCATTGGCATTACTAAATATCACTTGCACTAAAATTTATTTTAAACTTTCAGAGTAAGCCTTACCTATTCTCATCTGCTTTTTCTTTCATGAACTTTAGAAACTTCTGGTGAAGTTTCAAGAACAAAAAAAGAAAAAGAAAAAGATTTGTTTTGCAAATTTGTGGGACTATAAAACCTCTAAATTATTGGAAATTATTGGTATATATACCTAGCTTTGTGGCAAATTTTAATTGCAATGTTTTTACTGCTTTATTATTAAGTATGATGTTTGAAATATTTGCTTCTGATTATAAGAATGTACTCATCCATTTCTACTTAAGTATTTTGTTTAAAAAAATCACATATGGTGCTGGAGTCTGTCCAATGCATTTCAACATCTATTGAAATGATCATATGGTTTTCTCATTAGAGTCCTATATGGACTCTCACTCTAGTTAAATTAATCTGCTTGCTCATTTTTTAATTTTATGCTTTTGTGTAAGTCACTTTTCTTTTTCAACATGATGCTATTCTGTTTTAGTCAGGATCTCTAGGTGAAAGTGATGGAAAACCAAACTGCAATCAGCTGAAGCAGAAAAGGAAATACATCTGATTGCTTAACTGAAAATTCCAGGAGTAGAGTTGATTCAGGAACCGAAAGGATGTCATCAAACTCAGTCTTACCTTGCCTGGTCCCTGAAAATTCAGACTTTCACACATGCAAATTCAGGGAAGATTGTTTTTCTTTGCAAACAGCTCTGATACAGTTCTAAGCAATGCTTGCTTTGATCCCAAATTGCTCAAGCATTCAAACCTATGCCAATCACTGTGGTGAAGCAAAGTAAATTGACTTAGATTTAGGGCACTTGTCTACTTTGAGGCTGAGAATGAATTGCCTGAGAATAGGGGAGAGTTTCTATAGAGAAAACTAAGGTAATAACCAAAAGAACAAGAATGGTTTCCAGATGTACACACTCATTAAATGTCTCCTATACACGCTTAATAACTTGAAACCTTCCAGGGGAGAAGAGCTGAGATAATCAGTATTCTTCTGACCATGTTGTTTCTTCAGACTGCCCAACCTTCTTGAGTGTCACCTTCTTTTATAGAGGCAGTAACACTTCAGCAGTTATGCTGTGAAGTGTAAGTGTCCTAGTACCTCACAGCTCCATATGCTTAGAGCCTGAATTGCTCTTCTGGCTACAGGTTGGTTGGCGTTCCTCTGAGAAGGTGTCTACTTTGAGCAGATGCTTGGTGTGTCATTGTTCAGCATGTAGCTGTGAAGTGAATCTTAGTCATGGCCTCCCCACTTGGTGCTGCTCCCATAGACAAGAGCCACTGTCGCCTTCAGTACAAGGATTCAATTGCTAAAGCCAATACAGGCTCAGGGGAATAAAAACAGTAGGAAGTTATGGGCCTCCTTGGTGGCGCAACGGGTTAAGTCTCAGTCTATGAAGCTATCCGCAGCCACTGCAGCACAGTATGTGTTCGAACTCTGGCCAGGGAGATTCCTACATGGTGCAGCAGACCTCTCCTGCCTCACCCGCTGCTCCCCTCAGCAGTGTACTTCAGTCGATCTGCCTGTTTTGCTCCCCACTAATGTCTTTTTGAATCTTCTCAATGCACCCTCCCCTCCGCCACCTCTGGCCTACACCGCAGTTCTTGTGTGCATAAATAAATAAATCTTAAAAAAAGCAGTAGGAAGTTACACTGGTTCCAAAGTTTTGTGAAATCCTTCTATTGTGGTTCTGGATCCATGGTTCTAAAATCTTTAAGAAAGGAGGTTGCAATGCTCCTGTTTTTGCTGAGTAAGAGCCCCCTTTTCCTTCTGTCATTTTAATCACACTTTTACCATTCTTCCTCTTGTTTGGGAACCAAAAGCAATACTAAATGTTCCGATGCACAGCCTACGATGGTATTTGACATTAATAAGAACTTTTCTTTCTAGACATCAACCTTAAGAGACTCTCTCCTCACTTAATCATTCCACATTTCTGAGGATTCAAGAGAAATTCCCCCAAGACTGAATGGAAACTACTTTCATTCACCTTTAAGATGTGAACAAATCTATTAGAGGTAAATATGTTGCATCTTCCTACTTCACAGAAGTGTTGCAAAAATTAGAAATGAAATTTGGAAGCCAAATGGGCTGTCTCGGTAAATCAATCAATCAATCAATCTGACAGACATGGGAGTATATTAGTTAGAACTGCCTTCTGAAAGAAATACAAGTTAATGGCCAGCAAGAACGACAAATTGAAGTGTTTTGGGCTTACTAGAGAAATAACAGTGGGGAGAATGATACTTTGTGCAGCTTAGGGTAGGGCTGAGGTCAACTGCTCAAAAACAGGGTATTGCCTGGAGGCTGTGAGTGAGGAAGGAGGTGGAGAGGACTGGTAGGACAACTTTGATAAGTTTGCCAAGATTCTGAGCAGGGTTTAGCTGCTCAGGCTAAGAATGCCTCAGCCAGGTGCTAAGAAGTAACAATACATTCCTTGTGAATCTTTTTGTTTTGCATTGAAATCAGGAGAGGGATTTGTTGGTTTTCACTTATCAGGAAACCAGTAAACACTCCTTACTTACTTGGTTTCTCTTCTCCCTTTCATCTTTTGTCCTGGTTTCCTTTATTGGAAGGCTCATTACACCTCAACAAATCACTACAGCCACTGGATGAATTTGGAGTTGTGGTTAAAGCTCAGTTTCTATGTTGGCATCAGGAAGATTCACCACAGGCACTTCCAACTGTAAAGTGCACAGTGGAGAAAAATGAACAACTCCTGATACTAAACTCCACTTGCAGAACTGTTTTGAACCTGCCTGTCTCTCTCCATCCTGCCAAGAGAAGATTTATAGTCTTTTCCTGTGAAGTGGGGGAAATGCATTGTTTTTCGCTTACACAAGTCAAAAATCTTGAGACATTTGGTCTAAGATCGATGTATTTTAAAAGATAATTATAGTCCTTTCCCAGAGACCATAAAGAATTATGGATGCTTACATGGTGGAGGCGACGTGGTAATATATATCTGAGGAGGTGTGAACCTATTTCCCTAACTCATACAATAAAGGAAAAAAAAAAAAGATAATTATGTAAACTTTTATGTCATCATCCAGTTGTCAAATCTGATTATTATTTGTCTTTTTCATCACACTCCCAAACTAACAGACATCATTAATTGTTATTGTGTACTATTAGAAAAGAAATGCCAAGGATGTATGGTCTAATGAAATATTAACCAATGTCTGGTTAACTCTCTGCTGCTGGGCTTTGTCCAATATGACACTGTTCATCCGCCTCGAAAACTATATTCAGTGTGCAGGATCCCAAACTCTCACCTGACATACTCTCAGGCACTACACTCTTTCCCCTATCACTTTCTGTAATACAAGACTATGAACATAGTAACCATGCCAAGTCTTCCCTGATATCTGAAATGTGTTTGGTAGTTAGATGCCTTCAGATCCTTCAATTTATAAGGAGCTATTAGCAAATTTGAACTGATTTGAAAATGAACCATGCATTCCCAGTTTTTTACTCCTTGAAACTCTTAAACACAGATATTATGATATAGAGAATATTAAAATCACCTACTGTCCTGAAAGATAGCATTTGTTCAAAAGCGTATAGAAACTGGTGATATTGGATCTATAACATTTGAACATTTTTAAAAAAAGATTTTTTAAAAGATTTATTTATTTATGCATACAAAAAGGGTGCAGGCCAGAGGTGTGGGATGGTGAAAGGATTCACAGTGGGGAGCAGAACAGGTAGATCTAGTGAAGTACACTGCAGAGGGGAGCTGCAGGCGAGGCAGGCGAGGTCTGCTGCTCCATGGGGGAAGCTCCCTGGCCAGGGATAGAACTCGTGCTGCAGTGGCTGCGGATAGCTTCATAGTGCTGCAATTTAAACCACTGAGCCACCAGGGAGGCCCATATAACATTTTAATATTTAAGAAAAAATACACAATGGAGACTGAGGGAGATTGTTACATGATTCTAATTGAGCTACTCTCTTTGCATCACCCAAACACTGTAGGGGACCCACTAGGATAGTAGAACATATATCAGAGAAAGGGAGATTTAGTTTGGATAGAAGCATATCGAATAGTAGAATATCATTTTATCCTGGAAAATTGTTACTTGGCAATGCAAGCTTAAAAGAGTAAGGTGTTTAAAGTTATCTGACCAAAAGAGCTGTACAAGTGTTCGCAGACAAGTGTTTGCAGACTGTGGCATGGCAAAGGCCCAGTGGTCACCCTGTACAAATGACACAACAGAGCTAAGGAGGGACTCAAGAGGCAAAAGCAGAAGACAGAGAGAGAGGAGAATGTGGGTTTTAGAGGCTGTTAAAATAGGTGGAAAGATCTATTTCCTTCTTTGTCATGAACTTTTCTGCAACTTATGAGAAAGACCATGTGTTGTGATATTGTCTGGGAAAGGACATATATCTCTTGTACGTGTCCTCATATGTGCCCCATACAGTCATAAGTGACTTATTTTACCATGACAGTGTCGGAGGGTAAGTTACTGCTCTACGATTATTTATAGACAGTGGTTTGAACCTGAGCATTTCTTTTCCTTGTTTGGGTGATGGACCCTCTGATATCAAATTTCCTCTGTCTGCACTGTTGTCCCATGAAACTACTTGATTCTAGTGAACACAGAGCTTGGCAGTCCTTGATGAAGCATATTTATGAGTTAAGTCCAAATGAATCCAAAACATATGGATTAAATTTCCTTGAAATATCTAAATTAAAGGTGGAAAGCACTTCGAAGAATGCATTGGGGATCTGCTGTTCCTCAGGCCAATTTAAAGTCAGAACTATTTTTTTCCAATTAAGGGAGCTCCAAGTTTGCCTCTGTGGCCCAGCACTTGAAGGTCTCCATCTTGGCTCTTCTATGGCTGCTACTATCCCCAGGCAGAGAGACCCTGATATTTCAGGGCCCTCATGCAATCCTGAAGCTGATGCACCAGTCTGAATGGGGAATGTGTTTTTGAATGATATAGGTTAATTTCTCTTCCGGGTCCCTGCATCATCCAAAACCTTAAGCACAATTAATGTTAAGTGTGTAAGAATGAGGAGGAAGTTAGGGAGGCATTCCAAAAGCACTTTGAGGCAGAACGAAGATCTCATTGGCTCTGCCTCCTACAAGTCAAAGTGAATGTAGCTGAGTTATTATTTGAAAGAAAAACAAAACAAAGTAAGAAAAGTTGTCATGGCTTCTTTATTTTTTTAGATGTATTTTTATTTATTTATGCATAAGATAACTGGTGTGTAAATCAGAGGTGCAGGAGGTGGGAAGACTCACCAGAGACAGAGTGGGGAGCACAACAGGCTGATCTACTGAAATGCACTGCTTAAGGGAGCAGCGGGAGAGGCAGGAGAGGTCTGCTGCGCCATGTGGGGTCAGCTCCCTGGCTGGTATCAACTCAGACTACAGTGTCAATAGCGTGATAGTGATTAGACTTAAGCCCTAGGCCACCAGAGAGAGCTCATGGCTTCTTTATTTAAAGATTAACCAAACTCCTTTGACTTTTGGAACAATTATATGGTAGCTGACTTTAACCCAGCATGTTGAATTAACATTTTTGTCTCTTTTTATTTTTTTTTCATTTGATATCTTAAATTATAATAGTGCACGATACCAAATAAAGGCACTTCAAATATCTTCTGAAAATTAATTATCTTCCTTGATCATCCAAGGATCTCAGACCATAATGCACCTGAATAACATGTCTTTTAAAATTGCCATACCATTTTTACATGTCAGTTTGCCTAGGCTTGAATGAAAATGCTTCTGTAATGGGTAGCTGAAGTCAAAGACTGTAACAGGAGGTGCCCCCTGGAAGGGGTGCTGGTGAGGATAGACAGCCCCAGGGAAAATGCGAACAAAGTATTGGTAGAGGTGGAGATTCTGATAAGAAATATAAGGGAGGGCCTTCCTGGTGGCCCAGGAGTTAAGTTTCATTGCTGTTAAGGTATCGCCAGCCACTGCAACAACAGCTGCGTAAGTTTGGTCCACGGTGCAGCAGACCTCTCCTGTCTCGCCCACTACTCCCCTCCCCTTGGCAGTGTATTTCAGTAGATCAACCTGTTTTGCTCCCCACTCTGTCTCTGCTAAACCCTCTCACCCCTCCACCCCGCTCCTCTGGCCTAGATCCCAGTTTGGGGTCAGCAATTTCTGCCTCCACCATGCCAATTTTCCAGAAAGTTGTTGTGTGCTCATGAAGGATGTGGAGAGGCCTCCAGCAGCGAACCTCTGAGATGAAGTTCAGAGGCTTTGCAAGTAGCCAAGCCACTGAAACTGCTCCAGGTTTTGCTGCTGGAGGAAGGTGAAAACCCGGAACTGGGCACCTCGCTGCCATGCATGAGTGTGGCCATTTGCTGGGTGGTTTGGCCACTAAAACTGCTGTTTTGAGTGTCACTTGTCTGGGTCTGTGCTAGGGCATCTAGGCAGCTCCAGTGAGCATCTCCTATTGTGTCTTCTGTTGTATTTGTGAATTGGAACCTGGCCTATAGTCTGGCTGCCCTGTGTTCCAGGTCTGAAGTAGTGGGAAGATGCCATTTGGGAGTGTTTGTGTTTAGGATTTTAGAACACTGGACACTGCTTCAAGCGAGGTAAATGGCCATTTTTGGCCTCAGTAACTCTTTGTTTTTCCCTGGTTTGTTAAATATATTGCATTATTGTTTTTCTCTGAAATGAGTAGTATTGCAATTGTGTGCACAAGTGAAGAACTCAAAAGGTGTTTGGGCAGTATCCTTGGCCAGTTTTAATGCCTCTTTGTTACCATGTATCAATTCTGGAATAGATTCTTTCACTGCAAAGACTATATTAATCTGTTTTCAGAAGATTAAAATAATTTTCCCTATGCTCTTCCCTTCCTGGCCTCAACAAAATATCTAGACAAATAAGTAGAAATTTGGAAATCAACAGCTGGTAGTTTGCTTTAGCAGTAACCAAAGAGATTGTGTTTTCATGGGAAAAGAGATTTTCCTCAGGTTAATGCATTGAGAGCAAAGTATTGCCAGAATTCAACCTTCTCAAAATCTGACCAAACACACATTTACCAGAATCCAAGTCTGTAATAGCATCTTTGGAATCAAGTACAATCAAAGTTTTTGGTGACAAATGTGCTGCTTCTGTTTGATGAGGGCTTTTGACACATGAGATTGCACGTGACTCAGGACGTGTCACTATAATGAAACCTACTTGAAGGAAAAGGAAAATATTTTCTCCCTCTCACCTAAAGGAAATGAGAGAAAATGTCTGCACCTGGTGATGTTTTGAAACTCATTCCAAATAAGTTTGAAATTTATTCTTTTATAATTAGCACTCATCACAAATAATATCCTCACCCAAGTAAACATTTTCCAAATAAATTCCAGTTTTCAGGCATGACAAAATTGTCATAGTTTTACTGTTTTGCAAACTTTTACTTCTAGTCTTAACACTCGAAGTCCTTCCAATCTATAGAGATGAAATTAGAGAAAGGATTTTTAATAAATTGATACTGTAGGACAACTTCAGAAAATTTACATCAGAAGACATGTTTTGTGGCCAGAAATGTCTACTATTTTTGTTTGTCCCTAATAAGTGAGCAAGGTAATAGCTAACTGTCCCCTTCTCTATGTAGTCATTACTTTTCTGTCTCTATTTTATCCTGGTCAACCTTGCATAGGAGGGAAATTATGAAAACATTGGAACAGATGACGCCCTTGTAATGTATTCTCAATGACCCTCAAGTAACAGTTCAGATTTTGGTCTAGAACAAAACAATACCTCTCCTGAGTCTATGAACTTCCCCAGAGAGACTGAGTGTTTTAATAAGAAGAGGTTGTCCCAAGCAGAGACGCTAAATGTATGATGACTGTTGTAGGGTGTATCTGTTCTGTGCAGATATTTCCTCCATCCTGTCATCATCCTCCCGGCTTCCCAGGCCAGACCTCCCTGGGCCTTGACCCCCTGGCTCTCTCCCACAGGCTTTAAATCTGGCTCAATCTTGCTCTCTGACTGGAGGGAGCAGTGGGATTCTCCATTAAGTATTCAAGACTTGACATCTGGTTTTTCCTCCATGTTTCTCTAATCAAGTTATTGGAAGCCAACTTTTAGTGGCAACTCGTTCTCAGAAAGAGTACTGTTTCTCATGGCTTGCATTATCCCTTTAAAGAAGGAGGGAAGAATCAAAACAAAACAAAACAGGAGGAATCTCTTAAAACAAAAATGGAATCTCTTAAAACAACAATTTTTATTTCCTGTATCTTTACATGTAGGTGTGATCTTGAAGAACAGTGAAAGCTTTATTTTATGCACATGCTTTTGATTCTAAGTGCACATGCATGTGTTTGTAATGGACACAATTTACATTTTTTGCACCAGTAGACCAAAATTATCTTAATCTGATCAATATTTGAAGGCTTTATTTTATCTAAAGAAGTAAATTTCATTATGAAATCAGCCATGTCACATGTTTTTTTGCTTTTTACACCCACTTCTTCAGATGGGTGCTGTGATCCACGTCATGCGCGCTTCACATGTGGAGACTTCCATGCAAAATGAGCAAGTGCCCTTGCTTCACAAATACACAAGTTTGTTTGGTCAATTTTGCAACTTCTATAGGCTTATGAAAACAGTGTGAGAAAATCAATTGTTTTTGTCCCTTGTTACAGTTAACCATTGTTGACCACCTTTTAGCCCCCTGATAGCCTCCAGTCAGCAACTAGTAACAATTCATACCAACTACAGTGGCTTTATCCCTGGCTACCTGCAGCCATGTTGACAAGTACTAAGTAATTCATTCTTGAGAGTAATTGCATTTTCCAAGAATGAGGTCTTCTTTACTCTTGGAGAAGCACTGTAGAATTACCAACATGTTCAGAGACTGGATAGAAAGTCTGCCTCTATCCATTAGTAGCCTTGTGACTGCAATAAGTTCCACCATTTCTCTGAATCTCCATTTCCATACTTGTCAATGGGAATCATAATCCTGCACCTCAACGTCATCATGATTATTAGGTAAGACAATGTGTGACGCAAAGTAGGCCCCCATATAGGTTGATTGAATTTCTTAACATCCATGGACTAATTTAAATCCCTGTGCTTAACATTTTATTTTCTTCCAGTATGAGGTGGAGTGTTCAGGGAAAGGAAAAACAAAATGTTGTTACAAATTTGTTTAATCTACCTAATTTCACCAGATACTGATGATTATTTAAGAATGTGTTTATAGGGCTTGTCTGCTTTGATAGAGACAGAACTAAAATCATTACGTTTTCTGTAACTTGAAAATTTGCTCAGGAGGATTTGAATGGGCAGAAGTGTCACAAGTATTTAGTTAGATATTATAAATACAAAATTGTACTCTTGACAGATAAAAATCACTCGATCTAAATGGTAGGATAGTAGATACCAGATTTTTAGCTTTTCAAGTCATCTCAAATAAGTAAATGTAATTCCTAGTTACATGTCATGCACAATAAATAGACTTTTATTTTCTTTATAGAATAAGTCTAATCCAAACTGAATTTCAGAGTCACTTGAAATTCTTTTGTGAAATAAAACCAGTCAGAATGCATTTAACCTTAAGCCACATTTCTTCTTCCATTTGAATCAAAACTATTTGAATCAACACTATTGAGAATATTAAGAAAAACTCTCATCCAATTTCATATTACATAGCAACTAACATTATTATATAGTATCTTTAGTTTTCTTTAACGAGTATTAACAACAAATGGAACCAGATGGAGGATTTGAAAAATAAGGTAAAGGTAAAAAAAATAATATGACATTTTTATGCTAAAATCTAACCAAATATACTCAAAGAAAGTATATAGCAGCACACACAACCCTGAAGAAAAAAAATGGTGCAAATTTAGATTATCATTTGGAAAAGTATGAATGAGGGGAGAGAGAGACAGAAAATCAATTTTGGAAGTTGGTATGCTCTTAACCATAATCCTCAAACTTGGTCTGGGGAAAAGAAATGATATTTACATGTGTTGAAAGCTAAACATGATGAAAATAAATACTATGGTCTACTGGTCCACTTCTGACCTTGATCTGGGGACTACAAAACCACTAATTCAAAGAGATGTATGCACCCCTATTATCATAGCATCATCATTTATAACAGAAAAGGTATAGAAATGACCTAAATGCCCATCAGGGAATGAATTGGTAAAGATGTGGCATATTGTCACTTAATGAATAGTTCAGTCAAAAATAGACCACCTATATGACAGTGGCATCAACAGGTTATACCACATAGTCTAGGTGTGTAGTAGCTATAACATCTAGGTTTGTGCAATTACACTCTATGAAGTTATTTTAGGATTTACTTTTATTTATTTATGCATAGAACTAGGGTGTAGGCCAGAGGTGTGGGGGTGGTGGTAAGAGGATTCACCAGATACAGAGTTGGGAGCAGAACAGGCTGATATACTGAAATATACTGCTGAGGGGAGCAGTGGGAAAGACAGGAGAGGTCTGCTGGGCCATGTGGGTTAGCTCCCTGGCTGGGATCAAACTCATACAGCAGTGGCTGGCTAGCTTGATAGAACTGAGACTTTAATCCCTGCCCCACCATGGAGGCTCTGCACTCTATGATGTTTGAACCAATACAAAATCACCAAACAATGCATTGTTCATAATATACCCCATCATCAAGAAATTCTTTGCTATATATGCACAATGGTATGTTAACCATAAAAAAGAATGACATCTAGACATTTGTGACAACATGGATGAAAGTTGAGGGTATTGTGCTAAATGAAGTAAGTCAGAGAAAGACAAATACTTGTACTTATACGTGGAATACAAAGAAACCAGGTAAATTAACAAACAAAACAAAGCAAAAACAAACACTTGGATATAGAAAACAGACTGGTTTCTACCAGAGGGGCAGAAGGCTGAGGAATTTATGAACTGAGTAGAGAGGTCAATTGTATGGTAATGAACGGAAACTAGACTACAGGGGGTGATCATGATTTAGTATAAACAGAAGTCAAATTTAATGTTTTATACCTGAAATTTTTTTAAAGATTTATTTATTTATGCATACAAGCTGGGGTGTAGGCCAGAGGTGTAGGGTGGTGAGATGATTCACCAGAGATAGAGTGGGGAACAGAACAGGTATTCTGCGCCATTTGGTCCCTGGCTGGGTATCGAACTTGTGCTGCAGTGGCTCTGGATAGCTTCATAGTGCTGCACTTAACCCTTTTCACCAGCAGGGAGGCCCCATAACTGAAGTTTAGATAATGTTATAAACCAATGTTACCTTAACAAAAAATTATTTAAAAAATAGATATTTTGTTATATAGTTAGACTGATTTGTGGTAAATAAGATTGTAATGTTAAACCTGTGTTTAATAGCAGGTTGTCTGGGGGGAGGAGGACATTGTAGTATTTGCTAATTTATTTCCACTCACAGCCAATTTCTACCAGCCAAATTGATATCACTGAACTTGAGGTTGGGTGAAATGTCAACATTTGACACTGTAAAGTCAACTCCAGCACACCAGTTGTGATAACTATGAAAACATTCCACTGCAGTAAGTATAGAGGAAAGGAAGAACATGCATAAAACAAATATGCTTACATTCTGTAAAATGGTATAAACCAGGAAATGGAAAGATATTCCCTGCAAGAATGTTTCTTTCTAGGACTCTAACATAACAAAACATTTTTTAAAGATTTATTTATTTATGCATACAAGAGCTGGGGTGTAGACCAGAGGTGTGGAGTTGTGAGAGGACTCACCAGAGACAGAGTGGGGAACAGAATAGACAGATAAACTGAAATACACTGCACAGGGTAGTGTACTGAAATAACACTGAGCTGGCAAGACAGGAGACGTCTGCTGTGCCATGTGGGTCAGCTCCCTGGCAGGGGCTCAAACTCCTGCTGCAGTGGCTGCTGATAGCTTCCTAGTGCTGAGACATAACCCCTGCGCCACCAGGGAGCCCCCAGAACAAAACATTTAAAAAGACATTAAGAGCAAAATCTTAAAACAACAGCACAATTTCAAAGCTAAGGAACTGAAATTCAGGTTCAAAATAAAATAATTACATAGTAACCAAATAACTTAGAAATTTCAATAACCTATTGACACTTTTAAAAATTAGTAACAAGGAAAATGATGTTATCAATGAATGAATACAGAAAAAATGAGATTAAAACAATTTTGTAAATCAATAACTTTCTAACATAAGGAAAATTGATACGTTTGAAATAGAAAACTCAACAGATGACAGAGAAAATATTCTCTGGGATCAATCTCTTTAGTGTATATAAATTGAAGGATCTTAAAAGCATTAACAAATAAAAGACAGCAATGCTCTCAGTTCTATTACATTGGTCTGTATTCCTGAGGGGAGAAATCCTATACTATTCAAAAATTAACAAGGATGTAAGTAAAAGTACTTCATTAAAAATAAATGAATAAATTAAGAAATATAGGATGTAATACTTTACATAACTGAAATTTGTTATGATGCAATATTATTTCAATTTGAATTTCAGCCTTGAAAGCAAAATACAGATAAGTTTTTCTCGGGAATGTAAAGATGGCCCATTATGAATAACTCATAGAGTTCATCATAATATTGAATAAAATGTAAAAGAATATGTATTTTAAGCATATAAAAACATAATTTATTGAAATTAAACACCCATTGATAACACTGGTCAGCAAATTTTTACAGTCATGTTACTGAAATAAAATTCGTCATTTCCTATCAATTTGTATGTGCTCAACACGAATATGACAGTCAAATTGTAATTTTGGCTCTAGTTTTTTTTGTAATCTGCAATAAATGGATGTTTACATCATGAAATGCAAGCCAATAGTAACAGGCCTATGGCTAATACCTGTAAAAAATCAAGTCATACACTACTTCTTAGATTTCTTCACTTGTCTCTTGTACAGATTTTCAGGAGCATCTCTGGGGAGTGTCCAGCAGTAGTCAGCCAGCACTGTAGTGGACCATTTTCCCTGGTATCTTTGTTCCATTGATGCGATATCTTGATGAAAATGTTAGCCATGTTCATCACTAACCATACCACAGTTTTCAGGGAAGAAATCCAAATGGGAATGAAGGAAGTGGATCTTTAAAGACATATTGCAGCCAACTTTTTGATACTGCATCAGCATGTCTTCTACTAGTTCCTTGTAGTTTTCTGCCCTAACATTCCCAGAAAAGTTTGTAGACACTAGGCCAAAAGCATTCCTTGCTTGTTTCGCATCATCCTGAAGTGAGTTGTTGAACCGGTCATCTTTGAAGAGCTCTCAAATCTGAGGACCCTAAAAACTCCCTCTTTAATCTTTGCTTTGTTGAGTCGAGGAAATTTTTCATGCAGGTATCGGAAAGCTGGTGAGGTCGGGTCCATGGCTTTCACGAAATTCTCCATCAAACCTAGTTTGATGTGAAGGGGTGGTAGCAGGATTTTGTAAGCCTCGGCCAGAGCTGGGTGCTGGATATTCTTCTCTCCAACTACTACATTTTATATTCAAATCTATTGCTTTTGCAAGTAGTGCAATTCACTTGCTCAGCTATCCCACTTAAGAAACACATGTATTTTGTATATCCCTGCTGCAGTCCCATTAAAAGCGCAACTAGCTTCAAATCACCACAGATGTGCCAGCTGTACTTGTTATACTCAATGGAATTCAGTAGCTGCTTAAGTTATTGTATGTCTTTTTCATGTGGATAGCATGAGCTACTGGAATAGATGGAAGACGGTTTTCATTGTGCAAAAGCACAGCCTTAAGACTCAGTTCCGAAGAGTCTAGAAATAGTCTCCATTCTTTTGATTCAGGAGTGATTTCTAAGGCATTCATTAGGCCCTCAATATCAGAACAGAATATCCGAGTAATTTCCTTTCTGAAGAAAGGCTCCAACTGCTGGTGGCGCTTTCGAGATAAAGTAATTGTGACATCTTCTTCTAGAAGATTCCATTGTTGGAGTCTTGATCCTAGCAATTCTGCCTTGTTCTTGGATAAGTCCAAATCACGAACCAGGTTGTTTAGTTCTTCCTGTGTTAGTCTGTGTGGGGTTGATGATGCACCACAGTGGAAATCTGGATCACTGCATGCTGATGGAACAGGAGTAGAACAGGTCGGCTCACTCTTGTCCTCATCAGATGAATCAAGAGACTATTCTGCTGGAGGTTCTGGAATAGGAAGTCCCTCACCATGTGGAACTGGTCTCAATGCAGACGGAATGTTTGGATAGACTATTCTTGACTTCTTTTGCTTTGTTATTCCACCAGAAAGAGGAGGAATCAAGCAGAAGGAACAGACTTTTATGTGGTTGCTTGGCTCTCTCCACACCATGGGGGCTGCAAACGGCATTGATGGTATTTTGCCATTGAATCACAGTGAAAGCTGTGTTGTATATGTAGCACAGCATATATGCGGTCACCAACATTGAATCCAAAGTAAAGATGCTAAGCCTTCTTCATTTGAGAAGTGATACTTTTCTTCTGGTTGGAAAATGTCACTTCCCCACAAATAGCGCAGAAATCGTCCACGCTATTAACCACTTTCGAGGCATTACTGTTCTGTATTGTGCCTAAATGGATAAAATAATAACAGTTCTATGGAACAGTAGCTTAAACTGTCTCGCACAAAGTCTGAAATATTTTCAGTGCTCAGCCTTTCCGACAGGGTTTTCTATAGTGCACTGCTGATGTCAGCTTACTTCAGCAGCTGCCTGGCAGCAGTATTGCCCTGCATCAGAAAATGATGTAATCAACTCTGGATGATGTGTGCATGATGGTATTATGCAATACGACATAATATTACATCATTCTAGGCTGATTCAGGATGTTTTTGCTGTCCTACTGGATAAATTTGCACGGCGAAACATATAAAATGAATTATATGAAATATCTTCAAAACGAGAGCTAATAACATATTTTTCAGGGTTATATTCATGTTCAGCACACCAAGATAGTACAGATTAGGCCCTTTTAAGTCAGTAACAATCTCAATGTTGGCCAGTGTAATTAAAAAGAAGTATTGATATAGAACTCAATGGACACTTCTCTCTTTTTAAGATTAATTCGTTTGTTTTTGCATAGACGAACTGGGATATAGGTCATAGGTGCAGGGGGTGAGAGGATTCACCAGAGACAGAGTGGGGAGCAGAATAGGCGGATCTACTGAAATGCTCTGCTAAGGGGAACACCGGGTAAGATAGGAGAGGTTTGTGCCCCATATGGGGGTTAACACTCTGGCTGGCAGGGGATCTAACTCAGGCTGTAGTGGTGACAGCACTGAGACTTAACCCTTAGGCCACCAGGGAAGCCCAGTCAATGGATACTTCTTTGACATTTTGTGTTTGTGAACGCATATATGTGTATAATGCATATGTGTAAGTGCATAGAATAAAAAAATCAACACCATGTTTATGAAACGCTAGAAGAATTTTCATTAATGATTTAAAGGAGAAGCTTCTATAACTATAATATTAAGGCCTCTCCAGTGGCACAGGCGTTAAAGTTTCAGTGCGATCAAGCTATCACCAGCCACTGCTACATTAATTCGATCCCCAGCCAGGGAGCTAACCCACATGGTGCAGCAGACCTCTCCTGTCTCAACTCCTGCTCCCCTCAGCAGTGTATTCCAGTAGACCCTCCTGTTCTGCTCCCCACTCTGTCTCTGGTGAATCCTCTCACCCCCACCTCTGGCCTACGTACCAGTTCTTTTATGCATAAATTAATAAAATAAATCTTTAAAAATATATTAAACATTATTTGTAAAGGATAAAAATGCAATTAAAGCACATTTATAAATAAGGTGTAATAATTGGAATACAAATGCAAGAAATATTTGTAAACTGTCCTACTGAATACTTAGAAAATTCAAAAGAATTAATCGAAAATTTATTAGAATAATATTATTTAGTAAGAAACTAATTGTAAAATTAAAAAATCAATAGCCTTCTATGTGCAAATCATTTACAATTAAAAACTGATTGGAAGCAGTTTTCTCCTTTATACTAAACAAATAGAAATTACATACTTTACATATAGCTGTGCCTGACTTTTTTAATTGCCATTTGCTGGTAAGACTGTCTTTCAGTCTTAAACCCTATGTCTAGGATTATCTTTGTTAGTAGAATAAATTTCCTGTAAAGAGAAGAAGGTTGTACTTTGTTTTGAAATTCATTCTGCTTCTCAATACCATTTAACTGTTGAATTCAGCTACTTACATTAAGGTGATTATTGAGACATAACCAGTCATTAGTATTTTGGTTTTTTCTGTAGTTTTTTTTTTTTAAATTTGGGCAATTTCCTTTTGTTTCATTTAGGTTTCATTTCTGTTGTCTTATGTGTTACTTTTTACTGATTTTTGTTTGAATGTTCTGCTGAGGTTAGTATATGCCATACTATTTATGCGACCCTTTGGGGAGTCTGGTCCCCAAATTATTCTACACTCCTTAACTTTTATGTTGTATTTTATCTGTTATTTTTATATTTGTTGTTCTGTTGGCACTTCTTTCATGTGTGGCTTGGTGTTGATAAATTCTTTTAGTTTTTGCTTTTCAGTGAAGTTCCTTACTCTTTCTTCTGTCTTGATGTTAACCTTGCTGTATAGAGGACTCTAGGTTGGAAGTTTTTCTTTAAATATCTCCTACCTTTTCCTTCTTGCTTGTAAGGTTTCTATTGTAAAGTCCACGTATAGTCTAATTGGTGTTCCCTTATAGGTTACTTTTTCTCTCAAAGTTTTTTTTTTTTTTTTTTATATTCTGTCCTTGTCATTGGCTATCAAAAGCTTTATTATAATGTGCCTTGGAGTGTTTTTCTCTGGTACTAGTTTGTTTGAAACTCTGGGTCTTTAGGATCAGGCCATCTGACTTAGATTAGTTTGAGATAGTTATCAGTAATTATTTCTTTAAATACAATTTTTATCCTTTCTCTTGGACCCTCTTGATACGAGTGTCATTTCACTTTTGATTATTTCAGTGGGTTTTTACACTATTTTAAAATATTTTTATTTTTTTTCCTCTTTGCTGTTCTTTTGTGTATTCCCCAACATTATGCTTTTGAGCTCACTAATTCTCTCCATTACATAAGTTTGTCTGTTGTTGAGGACCTCTTTTATTTTTAAATTCAGTTATAGCGTATTTTTAGATCTAGTAGCTCTAATTGTAAGTCTCATATTTTCTTGATCTTCATTTTGTTCCTGTTTTTCATCAACTTTTTTTTTTATTTCAACAAATATTGTTACAACTGTTACTTAAACTCTTCTTCAAGCATATTCTTCACTTCCGTTGGCTGAAGACTTCCTCAGGGTTTTTTACTTGTTTTGTTTTTTACTTCAGCAGAACCAGATCTTAGCCATATCAGGAAGCTGTCTCTGAGTTGTATATGGTGCACTAAAACAGTGTTACCTCAATAAAAAAAAGAAAAAAAATGTGCTTATTAAAATAAATCTGTCTTATAAACTAATCATTTAAAAATGTGGATGTATTTTGTGCACACAAATGTTATGCAGGTGAATTATGGTATGTAAAGATGGAGTCTTTGAAGTTATGTGTAAGAAAAAAAATTATCATTTTTTTTTTTTTGCTTTTGGAACATAATAAATTGTTACCTATATTCTTGTTGGGTAAAATATTCACTTAATAGAATTCTAAAAGAATCTAGTATTGATAAGATTAAAGGAATTATAAAAGACACGTATCGAATGTTAACTTGTTTTAAAAATATATCTTGTTTTGAAAAACATATTTTAATTTTCCCTGCCTTATTTGTGCACTTGAATTAAAATTATAAACAGCACATTTTTTTCCTAGTGAAAGCAATATATACTACATATATATTTACATGATATGTATATGTGTATTAATATGTGGTATGTATATACTACCTGGCATGTATCTAAACAATCTAGAACTCCCTTCTGGGAAGTTGTGGCATGAAGGTCAAGGGGCTTCCCAGAGCATCACCCCTACTTCTACTGGCATCACCAAGGCTGTGGGCAAGGTCATCACTGAGCTGAATGGAAAGCTGACTGGAATGGCCTTCTGTGTCCCCACCCCCAACATGAAACTGGAGATGTCCCCCAACTGAGATCTGGCACTCAGTTCCGCAGACTGCGTTTGGTCAGTGCAAGTGGTAGCAGGTGGTGGACATTTTACTGTCTGCCACTAGTGGCCCCACTGGGGCTTAGGCTGCAGACAGAGGCCAGCAGCGATGGGGGGCAACACTAGTTCCTTTACTATGCCATCCCAGGACATGCAGCCCCTCATTCAGGCTGCAGGGAGACATTGGGGCTCCACAGGGACAGATCCAGCTCTACGACTCCCTCCAGCTTCAGGCCCCTAGAGTGGAGTGGCCCCTGGATTTGGTGCTTGAATCATGGAAAGGACCAATCAGGTGCTAACTGTGAGCAGATTGATAAATGGTCCAATTAGCAAAGGATTGAAAATGGTCCAATCAGACTTGTAGGTGGGGGCACCTTGAGGGAGAATTTAAGGCAGGGCAGGAGCCAGCTTGGGACTTGCTTGGACTCATTCTGACTTGGACTCTTTGGTGGTCTCTCATGCTCATGCTGTGAAGGACATTGTTCCTGGCCTCCAAAGAGAAACTTGGGCTCTGGAGAAGGGGAAGGATTAAGGGAGCCCTGTCTTGTTCTGTGCCATCAATAAAGTACACTGTATCCAGCCAAAAAAAAAAAAAAATATATATATATATATATATATATATATATATATGAGATAAAAAAATCGTGATACTATTTTCTAAACAGCGGGTCGACAAAAGGAAACTAAAAATGATTAAATGATTGAGGGTATGCAGAGCTACAAATCTGTGAGAAAAGATTATATTAATTATTTCCATGGGACACATTGACATAACCATTCAAATAATTCTAAATGTATTTAAAATTCATGAAAATCTTACAGAAGATTAGAGATATATATCATTGAAACAGAATGAAGATTAAAAGCAGGTCCAGAGTTTAATATATAACAAATAGGTTTTCATCAGTGAGCAGAGGGTGCTTTATTTAATAAAGACAATTTGCATATCTGGCCATCAATCTGAAAAAAAAAATAGTACTGAACCCCTACTTTAAATCTTATCAAAAATAAATTCCAAACATGTAAAAATTTCAAATACAAAAAATGGAAAAGTGATCTAAAAAATGTATTTTTGAACATATGATTCTATGGCTAGAAGTTTACCACAGATACATTAACAAAAATTTTCCAAACTTGTCTATAATAGAAAAAACTGGAAATATCCAAATGTCTGTCAATAAATACCTAGTGAAATTTTCAAAATGTACATCCATACAAGAAAACGTTATGTGACTATTAAAAAATAATGAAACAGATCTGGATTCACATGAAAAGATTTTGTATCTATTCCATTTGATGGAAAAATAAAGTTAAGAACATGCTTGGTATACATAAGTTTTTAAAATGGAGTTATACATTCATAATTACTATGTTAATTATGTTATTAGTAGTAAAATAATAGCCAGCACTTTTCTATGTGCCAGATACTCTTTCTAGCACATCACGTAGGTATTATGACGTGTCTGGCTAGGAGTCAAAAGCCAAAGCAAACTCTCCATGTCCTAGAAAATGGTAGACCGGGGATTCAAAACCAGGCACTATGACTCTAAATCCTGCAGCTAGCTGTTAACCATTATGTTGTGGACACATGTGCACACACTTACATACATAAGCTTATTTTCTAGTTACAAAAAGTATTTTTAATTCATTTATTTTACATCATTGTTTGTTTTACAATGTTTGCTTTCTTTTCTCAGGTGTAGTCCCCATAGAATTACCTCCACCAATTCACCCATTCATCATCACCATAGTCCCTTGTGCTCTTTCTAGCTTCAGTTTGGCCCCTCCCCCACCCCTCCCTTGCATGAATGTCTCTAAATTGTAGTTGTTTGTTTATCTTTGTTTTGCTGTGTTGTGTTTTTTATTGGTATTGTTTCTTCCCCTTATTTAGCTCCCCTATATTTCTCCTATAAGTTAAACAATCTGATTTTTTTTTCTCCTTCTGATTTATTTCACTGAGCATAATCCTTTTTAGCTCCATCCATGTTGCTGTGAATGACATTGGTTTATCTTTTTTGATTGTTGACTAGCATTCCATTGTGTATCTATGCCACATCTTCTTGATCCAGTCATCTATTTTTGGACATTTGGGTTGTTACCTAAATAGTGCTGCAATAAACATAGAGGTGCAGGTATTCTTTTGAATTAATGTTTTTATGTCCTTTGGGTAGATCCTTAGGAGTGGAATTGCTGGGTCATATGGTAGTTCCATTTTTGGTACTCTGAGGAACCTCCATACAACTTTCCATAGTGATTGGACCAGTTTACATTCCCATTAGCAATGTAGGAGAGTTCCTTTTTCACCACATCCTCACCAGCATTTGTTATTGCTAGTTTTTTTTTTTTTAATATGTGCCATTCTTAGTGGTGTAAGGTGGTATCTCATTGTGGTTTTGACTTGCATTTCCCTGATTATGAAGGATATTGAACATTTTTTTCATATACCTGTTGGTCATTTGCATTTCCTATTTGGAGAAGTGCTTTTTAAGTTAATCTGCCCATTTTTTGACTGGATTTTTACTTTGTTTTTGTTGAGTCATGTGAGTTCTTTGTATATCTTTGTGATCAGTCCCTTATCAGTTGTATGGAGTACAAGGATTTTCTCCCAATCAGTAGGGTATCTCTTTGTTTTGGATGCTGTCTCTTTTGCTCTACAGAAGCTTTTTAGTTTGATGTAATGCCAGCTGTTTATCTTATCCTTTACTTTCTTTGCTTTGGGGGTTGAGTCTTTAAAGATGTTACTAAGATGTATGCCTTGTAGTGTTTTAACTATATTTTCTTCTATATAGTTTATGGTTCCTGGTCTTATGTTCAATTCTTTTATCCATTTTGAGTTGATTTTTGTGCATGGTGTGATTTCATTTTTTTGTTTAGGGTGGTCTAGTTTTCCCAGCACCATTTATTGAACAAACTGTCCTTGTTCCATTGCATGTTCTTTCCTCCTTTGTCCAACCTTCTGCTGTCTCCAGGAAACACATTTAACTGCAAAAGATACACATAGACAAAAAGTAAAACATTGGAAAACAATCCTACAAGCAAACGTTCCAAAAAAGCAGGCAGGGACAACTATACTTATATCAGATGAAATAGACTTCAAACTAAAAGAGGTAAAAAGAGACACAGATGGACACTACATTGTGATTAAGGAGACAATACAACAGGAAGATATAACACTCATTGACATATAGTCACCAAATGAAGGAACACCAAAATATAAGACAATTATTATCAGCTCTGAAAACAGATATTAGAGAAAATACATATATAGTAGCGACTTCAACACCCCACTCTCACCAATAGACGGATCAATGAGATGAAAAATAAACAAGGGCACTAGAGCCCTAAATAAAGACCTAGACTTGATGGGCTTAATAGACCTCTATAGGACACGGCACCCCAAAATATCTGAGTACACATTTTTCTCAAGTGTGCATGGATAAGTCTCTAAAATCAATTGCAAAAAAGATCTAGTTAAAGTCAGGAGTAAAAACATTAAAGTTGTTACGTGATCATGGGACACATAGCAATTTCTAACTTTTTAACCCTGCTTGATTTTTTAAAAACATGCAGATTTTTATTTCTCTTGATTAAACAAATAAGAAAACTTGAAAGAAAAAAAAAAAAAGGAAGGTATCCCAGACATCCAAAGGACCTCTATGGAAAAGAACCCAACTGAGATAAAGCTTTCTTTATGGCACAGAGCGATAAAACTGAAGTCACTTGAATGCGAGGGCAGCAAGCACCTGGCTTCTGCTTCCCTGTCCTGAGCTAGTGTGTGGAGCTGACTTTCTGGAACAGAACATGGGCGCCACTGCGTTGCTTTTCCTATCAGCAAAGAGATCAGAGAAGGATGCTGCCCTCTCTATCATGTCTCCCGGATCAATCGATTGAATTCTGTCCTATTCTGTGTGCTCGACACCATGATACCCAGGGGCTCAGAGTGCTGCTGGACTCCGAACAAACAACAATGCCAGGAGATATTCACTTATCATCCCATGGGAACTAAGGCCTGAGAGCCAGCACTGGTTGGCCTAAGTCTCTGGCACAGGAGCTTGGTTTCTTTGGCAGGGAAGGAGTCACCATATGTCTACAGACACCAGCTAGTTGGCCACCTCCAAAGAAGGAGTTAGTGTATCATCACTAGAGGCCTCAGATGTCAAGCAAGCTGGCAAGCTCCTGGCTGCTACCTGAAACCTCCAGAATGCTGCATTGTTCTTTTCTGGGTTCTGACAGAGGGAAAAGGAGGGGCAGAGTATTATTGTTGAGCTACAGAGAAATAAAGTCAGCCCTTCTGCAAGTCCACAGTTGGCGTGGACTTATAAAGGGGTGCAAATGGCAAAAATAGAAGGGCTTTGTAGCATTCCAAATCTCATCTTCTATTTACTGTTCAAGAGAAATTTCCCTGAATGTTGCTTTATTTTCTATAGCAAAATAAGTAATGGGAACAGATCAAAATCGTGACAGTGAACTCTTGTCTCACAGAGCTGAGTGTTAAAAAAAGTTAAAAGTGGAGAATACATATTTATGTTTATGAGGTGTCTTTACATACAAAGAAATTACCGTACCATCTTTCAACACTGAGGTATGGGGCGCTCATATATTTACTAGGATGGGGTTTAGGAAAGAAAGTGCAAAAGCAGTTTACATGGTCTCAAGAAGTATTAAGGAGGTGTGGGGAAACAGAATCTGATAAATTCCTGATATCATTATTCAGACTGGCTCATTTATAAGAATTCTTTGAAAAAACAAAGTTGATCAGACTCATATCAGATTTTTGTCTTTCTTTATAAGAACTTATTTACATTGTTCTAGAACAGTGGTTCTCAAATTCTTAGGTGTCAGCTATACTTTGCATTCTTGAAAATCATTAAGGGCAACAAGAACTTTTGTTTATATGCATTATGTCTATTTATGTTTACCACATAGAAAATAAAACAGGAAAACTAATATATTATTTAATAAATTATTGAATGTAGCAGTAAACCCATTGCATGTTAACATAACTAACATTTTTATGAAAATATATTTTCTAAAATAAAAACTTGTTGAGTGGAATTGTTATGAAGTTTCACAAATGTCTTTAATGTCTGCATTAATAGATGGCAGCTGGATTCTCGTATCCAGGTCTTCTATATTCAATCTGTTGGGCTATGGGATCTCTAGAAAACTCCACTGTCCACTTTTAAGAGAATGATCATTTAAAAAGACAATTTTTAAAAAATAATCCTTGTTATTGTACTTATGAAAATAGTTTTGGCTGCAAAAAATGTTCTAAAGAGTTTCAAGAACCTGCAGGTATTCGCAGGCCACACTTGGAGAATCACTGGTCTAACTAACAAGTAAGCAATTAAATAACTATGATAACTATTGTAAGTCCAGGGGACTATTGGAAAGTCACTTGAGTTATTGGATTGAATAAATTGTTACTAAGACTATTATTTCCACTGCTAAAAAGCTCTGTACTGTAGGATGATACTGTGGGTTTGGGGAAGGCCAAATATAATTTTGAAAATCAAGTCATGTGAGGTTGTGTTTTGAAGAAAATCATGCGGGAAAACACATGTCTGTTAGGCAACAATAACAACCCGACTACAGTTATGCCCAAAGCCATGGTCTCACAGCTGGGGCAATTTGGGTTTTTGATGAATTCAATAATTGAGAGTTTGGGAACTTTGAGAAGTTAGAAATCCAGTAACTTTTTTTTTCTGAAAATAAGTGTTGTTTATGGAGCTCAGTGCTAAGTTCATTCTGCATAAAGGGCACCCTGATTGAAATTCAACCACAGGTTAAAATAGACAGGGCAGGTCTGTGTCTTCTGATTGGAAGCTACCATTTTTCAAGGGTTTGTGGAGAGTTGGTGAGAAAATAGATAGAAAAGCTCACTGAGAAGTTAGCACAATAAAATACAATTTATTTATTTGTATCTATGTTTGTTTGAATTTTGGAAAGGTCTATATGGAATAGCTGCCATGTTGATGTCCAAAATCTATCCTAAGGTAGGTTTTATATTCTTGCAGAGATGTGAGAATTGAATGATATAAAAAAAAATGCACAGAGCTTAATTCATTGCTTGAGACTTAGAAAATATTCACAAGATTCACTTTACCTCAACCTGATTCAAAAGGACAGGGTAATGCACACTTTTAAGAACCCTGGAACTTTGTATTTTGGCTTCCTGGAGGAACCGTTTCTTGTCAGGAGAAATGTGAAATTGTAGTATAGTTTAGAGATGAGAAGAATGCAATTAAACCAGACTATATTTATTATTTAGTGTACTCAGTTGAGAAAAAAAGTCATTTTTTCTGAGTCTTAATAACATAAAAGAGAAGTAAGTTTGGGAAACAAGCATCTGAATGCTTGTGGTAAGTGTATCAGGTTCATATAATTTTAGGATTACACAGATTCACAGATTAAAATCTAAACTCTACTTGCGGTAGAGGTCAGGTGGCATTAATGGTCTAGCCTGTCCTACAAGTCAGGGTGCAAGTCAGGCAATTGGGGTATGCAAGCAATGCTTTCTGTGGCTCACACAACAGGGTATATGGTACTGACAAAAAAAAATGATCCCACAACACTTGAACTCAAAAGCCAGAAAAGGAGAGGACTCTACAGGTAACAAGGCAAAAATGTACAAATGTAATTTGTTAGTGGATTTTCTCTTTGTGAGACAGATTAATTTAAAGTATAGATAATATTTATTATTCTTTATTAGCTGTGGTAGGGATGCATAATGCACAAAGGATTTTTTTTTTTTGAGTATGAGATTTTTTTCCTCACACAGTTAAGTGCAGACTTCCATTTGAATAAAACCACCAGTTTTTGAGTCTGTTTAGAATTGGATGGGAAATCTGTAGATAAGGAGTCAGATTAGACCTTCAGGTTTTTTGTTTGTTGTTTTTTCTGCCGTGGTCAACTATGGTTCAGTGTAGACAAGAAATGCGATCCCAGAGGCTGCTGTGTTTATGTGGTTTAATCACACAGGGTAGAGACTCCAGTGGCAGAGGGGAGCAGCCTAATAGCCAGGCCTAAACTCTCATTAATGGACACTTGATATCACTGGCATATGATAATATTTTGAGGTACAGGTTCAGAATGGCGTAAGTGTGGGGTCTTTAAATCTAATCTTAAATTTTCAGGGACCCTGCTTCAGCTTCATCTTTTTTCACTGTCTAATTTTCTCTCTTTTTGTCTAGTGTCCCTCTTTTCCTAATCTATCAGCTCATTTTTCATATTATTATCTTTTCTTATTCTCTCCTTATTTTCGTTAAGTTTTTGTATTAACTGGTAATAGCAAAAATAAATATTACTACAAAATTGTTCTATGATAATGTAACAAATATGACATTTTCTCTCAATTTACATTTACACCAGTATGTTTGAATACAGTCCCTAAACAACCTGTGTACTTCCCAAATTGGGAACTTGAACCTTCAGTGGATGTTCACACATTTAAATATTTTGCCAGAAATTACTTTTTTAAGCTTCAGTTCAGATGTTACTTCCTACACGAAGCCTTTTGCAGACCTCTTAGGTATTCTTCAGATGTTATTTTCTCATTCAGTGATCTAATCCAAATCTATAATGTCATTACTTTTGATGTGCCTAAAACTATAAATCACAATCCCAGGTCTAACTTTGATATCATCTATTTATCAAATATCTCATGAGTTTATCTTACAGAACAACAAACTTCAGTAATACATCAGCACGGTAACTACTAAATTCACATGCATACAGGCATGTATGCAAGAGCACGTCCTTCCCTCCCCCCACAACCGTGATGTTCGCGGACATATTTTCCAATCCTGTCCTCAAAAGTAGCCTGGAAAATCTGGTGCCTCAATTATTTTTAAAATGTGTTATGTTATTGAGGCCAACTGCCATTTTATGAGCTTTTTCTCATTCATTCCTGTGTGAAGGATTACCCTCCTACCAGGAACCTTTGACCAGGGCGCCATCATGAGAGTAACTCCTGAGATCAGATATACGCAAGACCCTGTAACCACAAGTGTGTTGAAGGACCTGGGGCCGGGTTAGGAAGTGTAAAGTGTGGGTTACTTTGGATTTTTCCCTCACTCTAAAATATTCTTCCTGGAAAGAGGCACATAGACATTTGTAAGTTTTAAATTGTTCCTCATAAGTTACTAGAAATGGTACAGCCAGAACACAAATGGGGGTTTGATCCAGGGCCAGCTACATCAGAGACTAGAGGAAGAGGTCAAACTGTCACATATTGCTAGTATACAACAGAGAAAAGGAGTATTTGTTTGCTGGAAAGTGCTGTGGTAGTTTCCACAAAGAAGGTTTATACATTTATATGTTGTCTGTCATCAGTGTGACTCCTTATATTTAAAGAGGAGGACTTGCAAGCTGTAAAGAAACTAGGTACTTTATTATATCCTTCTTTGTCAAATCCTGTAAGTGGATTACTTATTGATCATTTTTTAAAAGGCATTAAATAGTGCAATTAAAAATGAGGCACTAATATAAAATTAAAATTTTCTCTATTATGTTCTCCTTGCAACTTGAAAGCTAACGACAAGTGAATACATTTCCTTCAATTATATTAAAAATCAAATA
This sequence comes from Scalopus aquaticus, assembly GCA_004024925.1. Taxonomy (NCBI): domain Eukaryota; kingdom Metazoa; phylum Chordata; class Mammalia; order Eulipotyphla; family Talpidae; genus Scalopus; species Scalopus aquaticus. The sequence continues at coordinate 86,222 of PVIJ01001216.1, read as the reverse complement.
CATCCTTGGTGCATAAGTAACCAAAAAAGAAAAGCACTCGCTTATAGATTTATTATTCATTTGACCAGTGAGTCACAACCTTATAATACAGCTTATTCAGAAGGAATAAAACTTTTAAAAATATTAGTCTCTAGTGGATTAATGTTATTAAAATATGTAGGTTAAATAGCATCAGGGAAGTTCAGGATTTGCAGTTTGTCTTATCAGCTCATGTCAAAGCTCCTTGTTACACTGTCTGCAAGTTACTTTCAGGGTTTCTGGAAGGTTCACTCCTTTCTTTTGTGAAATCCCCACCTCAACCCTGACTGTGACCCACTAGATCCTATAACTAAGTTATTCTTTTAAATGAAAACAAACAAACAAACAAAACTTAAAGCCATCAGTTCATATAAAAATGTATAGATTTGGGCCTCCCTGGTGGTGCAGCGGTTAAGTGCTGTGCTGTGGAGCTGTCCACAGTGGCGACACGAGATCGATGCCCGGCCAGGGAGAGGCCCACATGACACAGCAGACCTCTCCTGCCTCGCCCGCTGTTCCCCTCAGCAGTATATTTCGGTCCATCTGCCTGTTCTGCTCCCCATTCTGTCTCTGGTGAACCCTCTTGCTGCCCCACCCCTCTGGCCTGTACCCCAGCTTATATGCATAAATAATTAAATCTTAAAAAAAATAAATTAAAATGTATAGTTGCATGGTAAAATAATGCTTTTATTCTCAGTTTCCTTTCCTTTACAGAGTAGAAAGCCAATTTCATGAATAACTTCCAGCAATGCCCAAGTTAAAATCTTCTGGTGTGTTGGAAGCTAAAACCACTGATGAATCATCATATTGATGAATGGCCACACAAATTCAGACCACACAAGACTTCAAACTAGGTCTATAGTAAATCAAAGAATTGTCAAACATTTCAACTTCCTTGTGAAAAAAGTGATTGTCCTATTAATATTTTAAACTTACAAACTTTTAAACTTAGAACTGACATGGCATAAATGTCCCTTCATGTTTTTTTTCCACTCTTTGACTCAATTAATATTTGGAGTCAATTTAATTACTGGTATTACTACAGAGTCATTTTAAATGTAAATTGTTTTTTAAATTAATTTAACTTTTCCCTGTTTTCTACAAAGTTTGTTTAAAAATGTTGTTTGGCTTTTACATTTGCTATATTTTATTTTTCGTTAAAATGATTTATAGACTTTTAAGATCCCCAAAGTAAATTGTACACTGAAAATATACATAATGTTGTAACTTATACGAAAGATTTAAAAATGAGTAACTAAGTCATTGAGACATGTGTAGTCATTTCTGAAACGATGTCAAGGCTATTGTTATTACTATTATAAACTATAGTTGGGATGGTACTAATTCCAAACTGAAAACACGACCTCTGTGTTGTATTCTAAAATGTTTGACTGTAATTTTTGTTATGTGTAAGGATTTGTAAGTCAGAATATTAATGCCCATAAATCATACAGCTTGACTTCCTTTGTGCATAGTCCACTAGCAGCTTAACTGCTGTTGGGTGTTGCTTCTTGCGTGGCACCTTTCTCTAGCAAGCTTGATTCCAAACTTCACAGTAGACAGATGGGCATGTACCAGACTTCAAGGAGCATGGGGTAAATCTTGTTTCTCCTGACAATGTAAAATACATGTAATTATTTTTTAATAGACTTTATTTTTACATCAGTTTTGGATGACAGAATAATTGAACAGGAGTTATAGATATCCCATATACCTACTGTCTCTACACATACACAGCTTTTCCCACTACAAGTATCAGAGCATTTTACAATAGCATCAAAAAGAATAAAATACCCTAAGAATAAGTTTGACAAGGAGGTGAAAGTCTTTTACATTGAAATTTATATGACATTGTTGAAAGAAATTGAAGAAGATACAAAGAAATTGAGATATATATTGCATTTATTCTCATGGATCAAAAGACTCTCACATTAAAATGGCCATTTTAGCTAAATCAGATACCGAGTCAATGCAATTGTATAACATTCCAGCAGCATTCTTCAAAGAAACATAATAAGAAAGCCTAAAATGTATATGGAACCACAAAATAACTTTAATGACCAACGTAATACTGAAAACAAAACAAAACAAAATGGAAGAATCCTGTCTCCTGATTTCAAAAACAAATATAGAGTAGTAAAAACAGTAATATGTCAGAATATGAAATAGAATTGAGAATATGGAACAGAACTGTGAGCCTGAAATAAACCCATACACACACGAGCAACTAATTTATGACAAAGCTGTTAAGAAGAAAGTAAGGAGAAGAGGAAATATCTTCAGTAAATGGGAAAAGTGGACAACACGCCAGAGATTGAAACTTAACCTCTATCTTATACCACATGTGCAAATTAATTTAAAATGGATTTAAGTCTTGAATACAAAATCTGAAACCAAAAAAATATATATTAAAAAAAATCAGGCTGTAACTCTTCAACACTGTTCTTAACTAACATTTAATTCATCACCAATAGAAATGGAAAAACAACCCAAATTTGAACAAATGGGACAACATCAAACTTTATCTTTAGCACAGCAAAAGAAATCATTGCCTAAATAAAAAGTCAACCTACTGAATGGGAGAAGGCATTTATAAATCATATATCTGATAATATTAACATCCATAGTATGTAAATAACTCATACAATTCAACATCAGCAAAGTAAACACTCATTTATAAAATGGACAGAAGGATCTAAGGTCAACAAAGAAGACATAGAGTTGGTCAACAGACACATGAAAAGACGTCCCATCATCACTTACATTGGGGGATGTAAATCTAAGCTACAGTGAAATGTCAACTAAAACCATTTAGAATTTTTTTAAAAAATAGAAAAGGAACAGTATAAGTGAAAATGTGGCTGGAAAGGAATAGCACACTGTTGGTGGGAATGTCTTAAGACATATGAAGAGTACAAAAACACTAGTTTGGAAAGATATATGCACCCCTATGTTCATTGCAGTATAATTTGCAATAATCAAGATGTGGAAACAACCTGAGTGCCTGTCAACAGATGAGTGGATAAATATAAATAAATAATTTTTGTGTGCGTGTGTGATATATGATATATTGAATCACATACGATGACATATGATTTAAATAATATAAACCATATACATGATTTAATCATATGCATGATTTATATGATTTAAATCATATGTCATCATATAATTAGATATAGTTTAATATTTTAAAATATCATTCAACAATAATATAGTATTTATATATTATGTATGTATGTAACATATTATTTAACATATAATATATAATGAATATATATCATTTAATAGATATATTTATATAGTAAATCATATGTAATATTGATATATATTGTATTAGAGATATAATCATAATATATATTATATGTTTAAAATGTAAAAAATAAAAATAAAACTTAGTTAAAAAAAGATGTGATACATGCACACAGACACACACACTAGAATGTTATTTAAGTATAAAAATAGATAATTTTTGCTATTTGTGACAACATGGATTTTATTAAGCTAAGTGAAATAAATCAGGAGGATGAAGAAAGACACAGTATGATTTTCACTTGTGTTGAATATAAAGAAAAAAGTGAACAAAAACCAAAACAAAATAAAGCAAAAACAAACTCTTAGATTCTGATGACAGAACTGTGGTTACCAGCAGGAAAGACAGATGGGTGAGCGGGTAAAATGGGTAGAGGGGCATCATTTGGCATTTGGTGGTGGATAGAACCAGACTTTTGCTGATCATAATGTATATTATGGACTACAGATGATGAAATATAAACCTGTACACCTGAAACTAGCAATGAAAAAAAGGGCAGACCTTGTCTTCACAGGTGTTGATCGACAACCTTCCAGATGTTCTTTGGCATTTCTCTCATCAAGCTCTGGAGGACAGTCTGGCCTTAGAGACTCAGTTCTAATGAGTTGAAAGAGGTAGAAATGATGCTGTGGCTCATTAATAAACAGCAAAGCAGCTTTGAAAAACTCATTCAGGTGCAGGTTTTAATGTGGAGATGATTTTTAACTAATTTACATAAATAATGAGAAACATAATTGCTAAATCATATAGTAAGAGTAAGCCTAGTTTGGTAAGAAACTGTCAACTGTCTTCAAAAGTGGCATTTTTGATTCCCACTACTATGAAGGAAAAGTTCCTGTTTTTTCTGTAGTCTTGCCAGTATTAAGCATTGTGGATTTTGACCTTTCTAATAAGTGTGTGTAACAGAGTTTTGTTATTTTAATTTGAAATTTTCTAGAAATGATGTTGAACATCTTACATACTTAACTTTTACATGTATATCTTGGTGAGGTACCTACCTATACAGATATTTTGCCCATTTTAATCGATTCATTCTCTTATTGTAGAGTTATAAGAAGATTATTTTTGTACATTTTGAATAACAACCTTTATCAGGTGTGTATTTTGCAAATATTTTCTCCCAGTTTACATCTTATCTTTAATTTTAATGAAGTGAGCTATTTATTTTATGGATTGTGCTTTTAGTGTTGTATCGAAAAATTTGTCATCATACTCATGGTCATCTGGATTTATTGTTATGTTATCTTCTAAGAGTTTTATAGCTTTGCATTTTACATTTAGGTCTATGATGCATTTTGAGTAAATTTTTATGAGGGATGTTAAAGTCTGTGCCTATACTAATTTTTCTTTTTTATGTAGATTTTCAATTGTTGCAGATTTATTTGCTGAACGGGTTTTCTTTCTTCCATTTCACGTCTTTGATCCTTTGTCAAAGATCAGTTGACTATATTTATTTAGGTCTATTCTATTTATGGATTCATTATTTTGTTTCCTTGATCTACTTGTCTATTCATTTGCCGGCACTTCACTGTACTTTATTGCTCCAGGTTTATTGTTAGTCTTGAAATCAGGTAGTATCAGTTCTCAAATTTTTCCCTTCTCTTTTAATTCAGTATTGGCTGTTCTGTGTCATTTAACTCTCCATGTAAACTATAGAATCAGTCTATTGATGTACACAAAATAACTTCTTAGGATTTTGTTTGGGATTGAATTGAATCAATAGGTGAATTTGGGGAAAAAATTACATTTTAACAACATTGAGTATTCCTAGCCATGAACCTAGAAACTCACTCTATTATTTGATTTTTTTCATTAGAGTTTTATAACTTTCCTAATATAGATCTTGCACATATTTTGTTGGAGTAAAGTTTGAAATACTTAAGTATTTAATTTTGGGGAGTGCTAATGTAAATGTCATTGCATTTTAATACCAAATTCCATTTGTTTATTACAGATATATTGGTACACAATTGACTTTTATATATATGCTAACCTTGTATCCTACAACCTTGATATAAACTTTCATTAATTCCTGGAGGATTTTTTTTTTCAATTTTTCAGATTTTTTCTATATGTTTATGTCTTCTGAGAACAAAGACAGTTTTCTTTATTCCCAGTCAGTATACCTTTTACTTCTTTTTCTTACTTTTAGCATGATCTAAGACTTCAGTACAATAATGAAAGGGAATAGTGAGATGGAATATACTCACTTTGTTCCTGGTAGTCAAATAAAAAAGTTTCTAGTTTCTCAGTGTTAAGTATGATGGGCGGTTAGCCACAATTCTTTTTTTTAAGATTTATTGATTTATGCATATAAGCTGGGGTATAGGCCAGAAGTGTGGGGTGGTGGGAGGATTCACAAGAGACAAAGTGGGGAGCATAACAGGCAGATCTACTGAAGTACACTGCTGAGGGGAGCAGCAGGTGAGATAGGAGAGGTCTGCTGTCCCATGTGGGAATCTCCCTGGCTGGGGATCGAACCCATGCTACAGTGGCTCTGGATAGCTTTACAGTGCTTTGCTTAACACATTGTGCCACCAGGGAGGCCCCCTTTTTTTTAAGATTTATTTATTTATTGCATAAAAGAACTGGGGTGTAGACCAGAGGTGTGGAGTGGTGAGAAGATTTACCAGAGTCAGAGTGGGGAGCACAAAAGGCAGATCTCCTGAAGTACACTGCTGAGGAGAGCAGTGGGTGAGACAGGAGAGGTCTGCTGTGCAATGTGGGAAGCTCTCTGGCCAGGGATTGAACTTGGTGCTGCAGTGGCTGCAGATAGCTTCATATTGCTGAGACTTAACCTGTGGCACCACCAGGGAGACCCTATCCATAATTATTTCTGGAAATTTTATTTATCAAGTTAAGGACGTTTCCCTGCATTCCTAGTTTTCTGAGAGTTTTTATTATAAATAAGTATTGGATTTTCTCAATTTTTTTTCCTGCATCTATGACCATGATCATGTAGTTTTCTTCTTTAGTCTGTTTTGATGTGATGAATTAATTGCATTAATTTATTTTTGAATGTTGATCCAGGCTTGCATATTTGGAACAAAGCACAAGTGGTTGAGGTGATTAATTCTCATGTTCTTTCTGCTTAGTTGGTTTTACAACTTTATCATTTAAGGAAAAGTTGGTGTTATCTTTTATTCCTCCAACTCCTAATACCTTACATCTAAGTGGCAAATAAGTCTTGTTAGTTATATTTCATAAATGTCTTTCTTTTCCTGATGTTTATATGTATTCTCTCTCACACAGCTGTAATCCAAGCTCTCAACATTTTCTTTGACTATTACAATGACTATTTTGAAACATATTCTCTCTACTCTCTTCCTAAATTATGTGATTCTTTGTTCAAACACATAATAGTCTCCATATCCTACATCAATGCTTTATCAACTGCTGGTGCATATTAAAATCCATTTAGTGGGTACACACATACACACACTAATAAGCATACATATCGATGTAACTGAAATAAAATTTTATAAAATAATTCTAGCCCTTACTGCACAGATTGCACTTTAATATTTTATTGTATAATTGGTTAATTTTATTTCATCTTAAAATGATAATCGTGACCCACGAAGGAGAGATCTAAAATGTGAGATATAGATGAATATCTGAGTAATACTGTACTGCAGATACAGCACCAACACACTTCATGTCTGTTCTCTCTCCATACTGCACATGCCTGTCTTCACAGAGCTCCTTATCCTTTAGTTTCTGCAATTCACTCTTCCGGGATTCTTTTGCCCAATGCTTCCTACTTCCTGAATCTTCTTTCTGTGGATTCAAACATTTCAAAGATTTTATTCAAATGTTTCTTTCTCTGGAGACTTTTAAAGTAAAATTAATTCACCCTTTGTTTTTGCATTTGACGTAAAATTCTATGACAAAAATTAGAATTTGATGTAATTTATGCATGTATCTGAATTTCACATTATGGAACTTGTTCAGAACAACACTTCTACCTCCTTTTCTATCCCCTTTTCACCCTTTTGTATCTGGCACTGACTAGATAAGTGCTTAAAAAACTCTTGGCAGTTGACCATCAACTGAATAGATGAGTTTGTCTTCAGTAAACTACAGCCTCAAGGGATTTGAAGGAATGGTGACAGTTGGTCTTCCCGAATCTTTTGCCTTGGGCAAAAGACCTAAAGGAATTATGTTTCCAAAGTTTGACCTAGTCTTTTCATGTTCAGTATCATCGATAGATGGGTATGTGCTTAACTTTTTAAGAAACTACCAAAGGTTTTTTCCAAGTGTTTGTACCATTTCACTTTACACTCCCACAACAGTGTATGAGAGTTCCAATTGCTCCAAATCTTCAGATCAGGCTTTCTAATTTTAGCCATTGCAGTGGGTGTATAGAATTCTACTGTGGTTTCAAGCTATATTTCTATAATGACTAATAATGTTGAACATCTTTTCATGTGCTTATTTGTCATCTGAATATATTCTTGGAGAAATGTCTTTTCAAATTTTTTGCCCATATTTTATGGGTTATTTATCATCTTATTTTTAAGTTTTAGAGTTCTTCATATATTCCGAATACAAGTTTTTTTATTGATCTGTATTCTGAAAATACTGTTTCCTGGCTTGTGTCCTGCTTTTTCAATTTTTGAAAAGCAAAGTTTTTAATTTTGATTACATTTTTTAAAACAACTTGTATTTCTTGTGCTGTATTCAAAACATTCTTGCTTGAGTCAAGGTCACTAAGATATTTTATCTTTTCTTTTAGAAATTTTACAATTTTAGGTCTTAATTTAGTTGTGCAATCTATTAATAGTATGGGTTAATTTTTATGTATGATAAGTTATATATTATTTAATTAATTTATTATTTTGACAAATGTCAATTTTTTCAGCTCATTACATTCTTTTATGTTTAAATTGTCTCACACATTATGATTGATCTGAATTCTGAGCTCTGTATTTTGCTTTATTTACCTGTTTGTCTATATTTATGCCTATCTACCTATCTTGATTACTATAGCTATCAAGTGTAATTTGAAAAATAAGTAGTCTAAGTCCTTTAACCTTGTTGTAATTTTCAAAGTCGTTTTTTTCCTCTTTTTGGCCCTTTATATTTTCTTATGAAATTTAAAAATTTTGATTATTGATTTCAAACTATATTCCAAAGCTATAATATCTAAAATAATATGATATTGGCATGGAAACGATACATAGGTCTGTGGAACAAAATATATAGTGCAGAATAAACCCATTTATATATAGTTAATGAATTGATGACCAAGGAATCAAGAATATACAGTGAGAAAAATAAGCCTCTTCAATAAATTGCACTGGGAAAACTGGACAAGCACATGCAAAAGAATGAAACTGGATCTTATCTTACATCACACACAAAAGTAAACTCAAAATGTATTAAAGATTTGAATGAAATGACTAAAACTATAAAACTCCTAGAAGAAAGAAAAGGTGAGTAAATTTCTTGACATTGGTCTTGATGATTTTTGTTGTTGTGACACCAACAGAAAAGGCAACAAAAACAAAATACATAAGTAGGAATACATTAAAATGAAAAGTTTCTATAGAGCAAAGAAAGTTATCAACAAAATGAAAAAGCAAATAATGAAATGGGAGAAAATATTTGTGAGTTATATATCTGATAATAAATCAAGATCTAAAATACATAAAATATATTGTATAAAATATACAATTCAACAACCAAAATGACCTAACAATCTGATTTTAAAAAGGGCAGAGGAACTGAATAGACACTTTTCATGAAACAAGACAATTGTCAGCATACACATGAAAAGAGGCTCAATACCACTAATTATTAGAAATACAGACCAAAACCACAATGAAAACCACAATGAAATATCACTTCATACCTGTTAGGCGGATACCAACAGAAAGTCAAGAGAAAAAAAGTGTTGGAGATGATGTGGAGTAAAGGGAACCCTTGTGTACTGTTGGTGGAACTGCAAATTGGTAGTTACTATGGAAAATGGTATGGATTTACTTAAAAATTGAAAAAAAAAAACAACTACCACATGTTCTTTCAATCTCATTTCTCAGAACATATGCAAATAAAATAAAAAAAGATATCTAAGAAATAGCTATACTCTCACATTCATTGTAGGATTATTCACAATAGTCAAGATATGGAAACAACCTCAGTGTCCATCATCAGATCAGTGGATAAAGATGTATGTGTGTGTGTGTCTGTGTGTGTGTGTGTGTGTGTCTGTGTGTGTGTGTGTGGGGGGGTGATATATATGATAAAATCCTGCCATTTTCAACTACCTAATGGTCATTGAAGGTATTATACTAAATGAAGTAAGTCCAAGAGAAAGATAAATACTGACTGGTATCACTTATTGTGAAATATTTTTTAAAAAAGCCTAATTAATAGGAAAGCTGTTGTCAGGCCTTGGGGATGGTGGAAAAAATCAGAAAACTTTAGGGCCTCCCTGGTGGTCCAACGGGTTAAGTCTTAGCCTATAAAGTTATGCACAGCCACTGCAGCACAAGTTCCATCCCAGGCAAGCACAGCAGACCTCTCCTGTCTCACCCGCTATTCCCCTCAGCAGTGTACTTCAGTTGATCTGCCTGTTCTACTTCCTGCTCTGTCTCTGGTGAATACTCTCACCACCTCACACCTCTGGCCTACACCCCAGTTCTTGTATGCATAAATAAATAAATTTATTTTTAAAAGCTGTCTCTCCTCCACAGTATGTTTAAAAAAAAGTCAGTAAACTTTACTAATACTTTACTTTTAACTATAAAAGGAATATACATAGTCAGTGGAGCTAACCTAAAACACAGTGATTATAGTTGATAATACTATTGTATAATTGAAATTTGCTGAGAGTAGAATTAAAAATGTCCTCACCTAAAAAGATAAACAGACACACACACACACACACACACACACACACACACACACACACCCCTACCTGATAATTAACTAGATGGGAGAGATCTTTCCACAATGTATACATATATTCAATGATCTTGATGCACACATTATATATCTTGTAATTTTGTCAACTATATCTCAATAAAGCTGAAATAAAATGCATGAAGTCATATAAAGTAGTTTCCAAGCTATTGTGATGGACATAGGTGGTTTGACTTAGCGGTACAGGAAAAATCTTGGTGATAAGGGTTTGGGCTACTCCATCTGAGAACTGCACAACACACCACCTTTTTCAATAACATCTAGTTGAAAGTATAGAGTTAATGTACGGCTTTCCTTTTGCCTTCACTTTGTTTCTCTACATTTTATTCTTCTGCTAATGATGATCATTCAAATAGCAAAAAAGAGTTAAAGAGAAAGAAAGAAGAGAGAGAGAGAAGCAAGAGACTCTCTAGCGAAAGCGGTCAGGAAGGACTCTTGAGGAAATATATTTTTAAACAGGTAGGAAAACAGTCACGGTGACTCTCAGCTGTTCTCGGAAGCTTTGGCCAGAGGATAACCGGTTGCTGGCTCACTGAGGCAAAAGCTGCAGTGTTACCTGACAGACCAGTCAGAGTTGGATCTGCAGGAAACAGCTCCCTTCCTGTCACCACCCAGGCAACAAATGACTAATGTCTCCTCATACAGTGGAGGTAAGTGGGATGATGAAAGGGGTACAGAGGATACTTCAGGTGTAAAAGTAGCTGGTTAGATATCACAGCCTTCTTAGCAAACCTGGACCCCAGTATGGACCATACAGTCAACTACCTCCACAATGGAAGCTGGGGATTCATTTTTTTTTAAAGATTTATTTATTTATGCATACAAGCTGGGGTACAGGCCAGAGGCATGGGGCGGCGAGAGGGTTCACCAGAGACAGAGTGGGGAGCACAGCACAGACAGATCAACAGAAACACACTGCTGAGGGGTGCAGCGGGCGAGGCAGGAGAGGTCTGCCTCGCCATGTGGGAATCTCCCCGGCTGGGTGTCGAACTCGCATCACCGCTGCCAACATCTCCACAACTGCGCCACCAGGGAGGCCTAGTGTTCATTATTTTTGACATTAGGAGTTCGGAGTTTTGCTGGCCTTTCACAAACTAGGCAGAGGAATAAATAGTTAAGTGATTTCCAGTTTATTAACACCGACATTTCTAAATGAATCTTAAGTATACACAGTAGACAATATAAAAACTGTAATAGAGTTATACTCACTATTGCTCATTTAATAAACATTATTTTAAATAACAAAAATAAGCTTTTGTAAATACTGACAAATTTATCCTCTGCAGTGCTCTTCATTTCTTTATGTCCAGATTTCTGATTGGTATTATTTTCATCTGTCTTGTATTAATCAAGTTTCTCTAGAGAAACAGAGTATATATTTATACTTACATGTAGCATGCATGTCTACACTTATGCATATGTATATATGAATTTTGTGTATAAATCATTATTTCAAGGAGTTGGCTCATGTGACTGTGGAAGCGGCAAGTGTGATATCTGTAGAGCAGACCAAGAGGTTGGAAACTCAAGCAGAGTTTCTATGTTATAATTCGGAGGCAGAATTCTTTCTTTTCCAGGAAACCTGTTTTTGCTCTAAAGGTATCAACTGTCTGAATGAAGCTGATAAATATTATTGAGGATAATCTTCTTTACCCAAAGTCAGTGATTGTAAATGTTAATCATATCCACAAAATACCTTCAAAACATGATGAGTAATGTTAGATTGAACAACATAACACCATAACCTTGCAGAGTTGACATAAAATTAACCATACATGCCCAAATGACTTTACTTGATAGTATATATATATATATATATATATATATATATATATATATATATATAAACACATATAAACATATATATTACATATATAAACATATTACATAAATATATAATAAATCTGCAGGTAATGAATTCTTTCAACTTTTATATATTTGGAAAACTTTCTATTTTACTAACTTATTTTTTTTAAAGATTTATTTATTTTGGGCCTTCCCAGTGGTGCAGCTGTTAGGCAATGCGCTGTGGAGCTGCCTGCAGCAGTGAAGCGAGTTCTACACTGGGCTGGGAGTTTCCCACATGGTGCGGCAGACCTCTCCTGCCTCGCCCACTGCTCCCCTCAGTAGTGTGTTTCCGTGGATCTGCCTGTGCTGCTCCCCACTCTGTCTCTGGTGGGCCCTGTCGCGGCACCACCACTCTGGTCTATACGCCAGCTTGTATGCATAAATAAACAAATCTTAAAAAAAAAAAAGAATTCTGGGTTAAAAAAAAAAGATTTATTTATTTTTGCATACAAGCTGGGGATGCAGACCAGAGGTGCAGGGCAGTGAGAAGTTTCACCAGAGACAGAGTGGGGAGCAGAACAGGCAGATAAACTGAAATAGCGCTGAGGGGAGCAGCGGGCGAGGCAGGAGAGGTCTGCTGCGCCATGTGGGAATCTCCCTGGCTGGGCATCAAACTCACGCCACTGACAGCTCCACAGCACTGCGCTTAACCCGTTGCGCCACCGGGGAGGCCCTTTACTAACTTTTTAAAAAAGACATTTCTGATAAGTATTTAACCTTCTTCTTTCCATACTTTAAAGATTTTGTTCTACTCTCTTCGGCACTTCTCCAACCACAAGGAATCTACTGTGATTTTGTTTTTTAATTGAGAAGAAGTAAAACTACTACTCTTTTCAGATGTCATAACACACATAGAAAACCCCAAAGAATCCAGTAAAAAAAAAAGCTATTAGAGAAATCTACTTAATTTCTATTTGTGGCAATGAGCTAAAAGAAAAATAAATTAAGAAAAAATTCCCATTTACAACTGTATTAAAAAGAATTAAATACCTAGGAATAACGTAACAATGGAGTTGAAAGATCTGCACACTGAAAATGGTGGAGCAGAGGCTCCAGTCTGGTTCAATGGGACCGCAGTAGCAGCATCAGCTCGTCTCTGTGACTGTCCTGCTCTGGGGGCTTCCCGCTCCCACTGACAGCTGTCATCCGAGGGACAATAGTCCCTTGGATGGTGCAGGCCTTCACTGCAGCTGCGGCAGGCTGGCCTGTGGCCGGCCGCCTGTGTGAATCTGCGAGGAGACAGCTTTGGCCTGCGCAGGAGCAGAGCGGCTGTCCTGCTGCACCAACCAGACATGCAGGGCATGCTCAGGGGCTTCTACCGCACTGTGCATTGCACCATCAACTGCATGGACAGGCTGGGGCTGGATAGTAGGTGACAGTCATGGGCGCTGGCACAGTGGTATGAACCATCCCTGTTAGCCCAGAAGTGGATGCCATCAGGCCAGACGTGCTGCACCGGTGGGCCGAGTATACCAAGCTGGAGAACCCTGTGCCATTGCTCTACCTGGTGTCACAGCCTGTACTGGATCAGTGCAGTGGGTCGAACCACCATCTTCCTGGACTTCCTGGTCCTGTTACTTACTCCCTCGCTGGGATTAACAATCTCCAGGGCTGTGGATGAATGACACTTGAAAGTAGAATGTGGAGCCCTCCACACTCCAAATCCTCTAAAGGAGTCAGGGGAGGAGCAGAGCTGCCATGGAGCTAATGGGGTCTGAACACAAGGAGAATGCTCTTTTGGGGAACGATGTCAGGTTGCGCTCTGGTCCCTACACTCAAGTCTTTCCATGAGCTGGCTATCCAGCCCTCTCTTTGCCAGTCAGATGCTCCTATTCTGATCACTGGATTGACTTCTGCTCTCTTTGGCATGTTTCTGCTCCCAGCACTCTGCTTCTGATCTTCCCAATGGCCCTCTCTCCCATGAAGCCATTCAGGTTTGCCTTACTGAGTGGGACAGCTGCCATTTTGCATTCGCAGGTTCTTCTTCCTCTGCTGCACGAGACAGCTGTCATTTGCGTGGGGGCCTTAGTGTTCATGCTTAGATCCAGTCTGCACCACTGACGCCATCGGTATGTCTGGGGCAGAGGCATCTGGCAACAAGCTTCCCTATAAATTCTCTCTCTCTCTCTGCACCCCCTCTCCCATCTCTCATACATTCTCTCTCAGCCCTCCCTTTCTCTCTGCTCTCTCTGTCTCTGTCTCTCTCTCAGCCCTCCCTTTTCTCACTCCTTATGTAAATAAATTTTGTCATCATTGCTTCTCCTTGTGTATTTGTTTTTGTCACTCCCTGTAGTCCTAAGTACACAGATGAAGACCCACCAAACAAGTCACTCCTTTCCCTCTGAGGTTTTCTCTGTTTCAAAAAAAAAAAAAAGTAATTATAAGATATTGTTTGAAGAACTAAAAGATACACAGAAATGGAAAGCCATTCTGTGCTCATGCATTGGAAGAATTAATGTTGTTAAAATGGCTTAATATGAGTTTTATGTTTCTTCAAATATTTTCTGTCCTCTTTCCTCTCCTTTAGACACTCCAGTTACATTTATTTGTGCTTGTTTACTGATATCCTATAGCTTATTGATGCTTTGTTTATTTTTCCTCTTCTGTCTCTTTTATTATGCGTAGTTTTTATTGCTAATCCTCAAGCCATCTAATGTTTTATTTTGTTGTGCTAACTTGCTATTGATTTTATCTACTGTATTTTCAATTTTTAGAAATTCAATTTATATGTTTTTTTTTCATATTTCTACTTAAAATGCTTAATCTGTCCCTTATAGGAAACTCATGGATTATTGAACCAATGGATTGTAGTAGTAATAATTGTTTTATGTCTTTTTATACTAATATTCCATCTATATCTTTTTTCTATTGATTGGATTATATTTTCCTACTTCTTTTAATACCTTATAACTTTTGGTTGTATGCTGAACATTTTGAATTTTATCCTGTTAGTTGTTGGATAGTTTGTATTTCTATACATAATACAAACTGTATTATGGAATATAGAACAATTTTGGAAATAACTTCATAATTTTATTACTATATTTTAACATTCAGAGGTAGGTTTAGGACAGACTTTGGTCTAATGCTATTTTTTTTTTTTCCTGATGCTAAGGCCATACCCTTCTAAATATCCAGTTTCTTGTAGATAATGAAGTTTTCCACTTTGAATGTATGACCTCAGGTATAGTTCTTTCTGCTTCTTTGATCTTCTTTCTTTGACATTGGGGATTTTTTTTTAACATGAGGGATTTTTTTTTTTTAAATAAGTAGCACTCCATTGAAGATTTGAGAGTGGGCATTTGCAGATCTCTGGATCTATCTCCCCTCTCTCTCTGAAGTTCTCTCCTCTTTGGCATGTTGCTCTATAAATTCTATCAGTTTCAACTTTCTCTGACTTTAGTTAAGTGTTAAGACTCTTTCTGGCTGTCCTTTTCATGCAATTTATCTTAGGTAACAGGCTGGCAGTTATCCATTTTGTTGACCTTACTCCTCTCAGGGGCTATTGTCTTGTGCTTCCAGATACCTATTATCTGAAAACCATTGTTTATATAGCTTGTCTAATTTTTAGGTATTTTAGTTGGGAAGTAACTGTGAAGTACATTAAACTAAAGTAGGATCACTTTATTTTTTAAAGAAAACTATATTATGAATAGTTTAAGACTATATAAGAAAAACTGATTTGATAATAATTCAGAGATATTTGCTATGGGGGGGAAATTTTGCAAAACTAACATTTAGCTCTGCTGAAAAGAAAAAGTCATGTTATCTAATCTACTAGTAAGTTAGAGAATAAAACACATAGAGATATACTTAGATTGCTAATTGATCTTTCCAATAAACTTTTAGTGTAAGAGACTGAGGACAGAGGTAAACTAGTCAGACAGGATATTTAGTTTCTATCTGATGAGGAAAACACTAAAATAAATAAATGAATTCAAGACTGTAAAAAGTGTTGAGAAGAAGAGGACAATCATTGAATGTTCTCTGAGCAGGAAATATTTGAGTTAAGGCCTGAAATATGAAAATAATCTAACATATAGGAAGAACTATGGAAAATAGTTTTGTGGTTAGGGAGAATTACAATTATAAAAGACCTGAGCTTGTTATGTTTCAGGAATGGAAAATTTGAAATGACTGTGAGGGGTGACCATAGAAAATGAAACTGGAAGTCAAATCCAATTTGGCTTTATTGGTCATAACAAATAATTTGACTTTACATTGAATATAATGAGAAGCTATGAAAATGTCCAAACAGTGAAATGATATGATCTGCCTAAAACTTAATAATGAAAAAATATAGAATCAGTCTCTACATGGAAAATGGATGTTGGAAGGTAAGAATGGAAGTAAGAGGATGAATTAAAAGACTATTACAGGCTATTACAGCAGACCAGATGAGAAATTATGAGGGTTTGATAGGGGTGGCTGTGGAAGTAGAGAAAACTGATATTTTTTGAGATACATTTTAAAGATAGAACTTTAGGATGTCTTGATCAATAGATGAATCGGAGAACACTCTTCAAAGTTTGATTAGATCAACTGGGCATTTTGTAATTCATTTATGGGAGGGTGGAAAAAAAAGATTGGCTCAAGCTAGAGGTGGTAGGTGGAGAGGGGGAAAAAAGAAGTCCGTTTTATACATGCAAAGCTTGCAATGCTTATTAGATGTATAAGTAAAGAAGACACATATTTAAATATATAAATCTGAAGCTCAGGGGAGAAAGTCAGACATTAATTTGACAGATAGCAGTATATAGATGATATTTAAAGCTATGAGATAAGATGAAAATACCAAGGGAGAAAATGTGGATAGAAAATAAGATCCAGATCTAAGACCCATGGACTTCATAATTCAAATCAGAGAGAGAAGAAGGAACCAACAAGAGATTTAGAAAGAATGGTTGACAGGAAGATAAGTCAGTGAGTGTGGTATTAAGAATTTAGAGAAGTTGTCAGAGTTTTATTGAGTCAACAAAATATATAAAAGTTTGGTGCAAATTAGGGCTACCTGTGTAGCATAAATAATTACTGAAAAAAAGGTTATGTTAAAATATCCAAGGGAAGAGGACATAAGGATTTTGATGAAACTTCTAAAAATGGTATCTCACTTAACATTCTTTTAAATTTGTTCTTTGGAATAATGTTGCCTGGGGGTGGCAGGCACAGTTAAGGCAAGATCTTTACATTTGCGTATGACTGTGAAGGTGACACGTTGTTGTCTTTGGAGAAGGCTAATTTTCTATGGACTTGTTTAAATATAGAAATATGGAAGGCACTGCTAAGAGGAATAAAGGCATGTATAAATGTGTTCACTCTGAGTATTTTTGTCCCAAAAATGTTATTTGTAATAAGGTGATGAAAGTAAAGAATTAGGTCCCCACAGAGAAGAACGCCAGTGATAATGTTCAGGATGATGTGAAAAGACAAGTGGAAATATGCCCTGCAAACAGACTGATGAAATCCCCTGTAAAGAAATGTCAAATAATGAAGACAGGGTCAAAGTTGCAGAAAGGGAACTATATAAAACCTAGCAGCATTAGGAGAGATGGAGTTCAGAGGGACTGGAAAAATAAATTCCCAAGTCTCCAGTACAGTATGAGAATAAACACTATAAAGAGAAGACTGGGAATCAGAATGGATGAGAAAGAGAGAGTCTGAATGAATATAAATGAAAGGAAATTACTTCAGACCCCTTATAGATTAACGAAGCTACGTATAGATCATGGTTAACATTTCTTGTCACATTATGATTAAAAATGTGTAGAGATGGTGAGGGGTGAAAAAAGGGCCTGAGTACTGTGAAGTATTCAATCAGGTCAGAGAAAGTACAACAGCTTCCTGACAGGGCTGTATCACATTCCAGCCCTAGACTTCCTTGTCCAGGATAGCCTGGACGTGCAGTGGGGAATGCCAAGTAATGACGCCATTCATACTGAAGAATTTCAGTGGTCTTTTGGAAAATTCTAGTCAGGGAGAGGGTTAGAGAAACATACAATTATAAGGCCTGAGGTGTAGGGCAGAAATGGTCGGTTGGGATAATAATTCCTTGGCCCTTTTAGAATGTTTGTGGTACTTTCTTACCTGTCTCCCTGTCACCCCACCCCACCTGGGAATTTTGCATAGAATGTCTTTCTCTGTTACTGTGATAAACCAGGCTGTTTTTACCCAATACTATTGTTCCTTGAGGACTAGAGACTGTATTAGTCATCTTAATATCCACACAGTTATAACTCAGGATCTTGCATGTAGAAGAAAATCAGCAGAATTTGTAGACTCACCCTTCACCAAAATATGAGTGGTTTTTCACTGACGAGGGTTTCAACAGCCTTAAAGAAGTCATTTGAGGTTTGGGATGTGCTGAAGCTACATTTTTTGAACACTGAAAAAGCACAAGGTCAGTCTATTTTAGGCACTACTCAATATGGAGTCATTAGTATGAGATGTGTTCAAAAAGATATTTTCTAACATTTCTTTTTGAATACTTGTTTTAGAGGTGTGTGTCATTGTGGTTAGCCAATATTAATGTGATTGGTCATCAGTGTTATTGTGTGTACCTGTGTCCTTATGTGACTGAGAAGGAAATCTGCAGACTGCTTAATTAGTGTGTTTGAAAAGTGATTCTTCCAAAGACCAGAAAGAACTTGTTCAAAATTACAAATCATCTCCGAAAACAAATACCAATATTCCTTTTTCAAACTCACTTAAAAAGTGGAGATATAGGACTATGAGTTATAAAGGGACTATTAATTTCATTTTCTAGTATCAATTACCAGAGTCACCAGACTGTCTGTTGTTTCATTCAAACCTTGAAATTATCTCAATTTATTTTCCCCATTCAACTACTAAGCAAACTGAGGTTCAAAAGGGTCAAGTTCCTTAAAATAATACTGTGAATTAGATGAAGATCTGAAATTCAAAGACTGGTCTTCTGATCTCAAGCACATGTTCTTTCTACAAGTTTTCCTTGTAGTAAAGACTTAATAATGACTCAAAGAATTAAATTTAATAGTCCAAATAGAAATCAAAATATGAAAACTCATGACCAAAATGCTGTCAAAATGTAGCTAATGCAACTTTGCTTTGTCTCTCTTTGTTTTTTGAAAGTGCCTGTATGGTACGGGTTGTCAGCCCACCACCACTTCCCCAGTAAATCTTTGATTACAGGCAGACCTAAAATCACTTTAAATTACAAACCTGTCAGTTGAGAAATAAGTATGTCCAGGTTAAGATAATTATAATTTCAATTTCATTCTAGGGTCAGATTCCTCCATCCCTTCCTTCTGTTAAGGCCTATATTAGACAGCTACCCACCATCCGGGAAGGGCATGTTTAACTTTGTTCTCCTTCTACCCAAATTTTTATTCATTCAGTGACCGATACTGTAGTAAGTTGGCCCCATTCCACTCATTTGCTTGTTTCTCAGTTGGTCATTTCCATGCTCTCCTGCTTCTCATGAGTCTCCTTCCTTCCAAGTTTCCTTTGAGATGTGACTTCACGTTTAAGGTTTAAAGCCTTTTCTTTTTGGTGTGGTCCATGAAAAAAACTTGCCCATTTTTGCCCTTCCACGGTGGATGAAAGGTTATTTCCTAAATGCAGTCCTTTTTATTCTCTCCACTTTCAACCTCCTCCGCCACTTCAAGATGGACTCTGACTCTAGCAGACTGCTTCAAGCTCTCCATATGAATCTGTACTTGTGAGTGAGTAAGTAGCAACAAATCACTTCCAGGTTCCTCACCCCCCAAGAAATCTGTAAGGTTGGAAGTGGTTCTCCTGCATAAGTGGTTCTTTTGAAAGATGACACTTCACAACTCCTTCCCTACTTGCTTTGACCTCCTTTTATGGTCTTTGATGAAGGCTTTCTAGGGTTGGCTCTCCACCATTTCCTTTGTAAATTCTGCATTTTGGTGAGGCCTTCATTTTGAGATTCAAAATTACATTTTGATTCTTCAATAGAAATTTCAGTTTTGGGCCTCCCTGGTGGCGCAGTGGTTAAGCGCTGCGCTGTGGAGCTGTGGGCAGCGGTGACATGAGTTCGACACCCTGCTGGTGAGATTCCCACATGGCGCAGCAGACCTCTCCTGCCTCACCCGCTGCTCCCCTCAGCAGTGTATTTCCATCGATCTCCCTGTTCTGCTCCCCACTCTGTCTCTGGTGAACCCTCTCACCACCCCACGTGTCTGGCCTGTACCCCAGCTTGTATGCATAAATAAATCTTAAAAAAAAAAAAGAAGGGCCTCCCCGGTGGCGCAGCAGTTAAGCGCTGTGCTGTGGAGCTGTCAGCAGTGGTGACGCGAGTTCGACGCCCGGCCAGGGAGAATCCCACATGGTGTGGCAGACCTCTCTTGCCTCGCCCGCTGCTCCCCTCAGCAGTGTATTTCTGATCTGCCTGTTCTGCTACCTACTCTGTCTCTGGTGAGCCCTCTCGCCACCCCACACCTCTGGCCTGTACCCCAGCTTGTATGTATAAATAAAATAAATCTTTAAAAAAAAAAAAGAAATTTCAGTTTTAATGTATGTTGTGCAAGTGATGTTTATGTTATTTTGGAGTGAACGACATTAATAAGAAAGGGCTTGCTGACTTGTTGACATTCACATAAAATTTAAAAAATGTTATTTATTATCTTGATGGGATAATCTCTTATTAGAATTGAGGGCCAAATGAGTGTGGCAACTGAATTGAAAGAAACCACGTTTTCACAAATCATTTGGTCAGTCCTCCAAGTCTACGTGATAATTACTTGATTCATAGCCAGAATTTACAGATACAAACACAGGTGATTTGTTTGGATTGACAAATTATACCAGAGTGCTTTTAGAAATTTGAGGCAGTCTCTCTAAACACACAACATTCATTGGTATGGCAAGGTAGGATTGAAGGAATAGAAGAAATATAATTTCAGAGGTGAAATATAAACTTTTTTTCTTTCCTTAAAAAATAAGTTGCTATGCCATTGCTAAGAATCTAACTGGTAAGAGTGCACTAACTCTCTGCCTGACATAAATTTGAAGGAAATTGATAGTTCGGACATCTTTTTGATGAAAAGTATTCTGTGATGAAACCACGTGTGTTTTGTTTTAGTGTTGTAGAAGAAAGTAAATCTCAATTTCTTCTAATAAGTTAGTCTGTATTTTTTTTTAAGATTTATTTTATTTATACATATAGCTGGGGTACAGGCCAGAGGCGTGGGGCGGCGAGCAGGTTCACCAGAGACAGAGCGGATAGCAGAACAAGCAGATCAGAAATACACTGCTGATGCAAACAGTGGGCGAGGCAAGAGAGGTCTGCTGTGCCATGTGGGAATCTCCCCAGCCGGGTGTCAAACTCACGTCGCCGCTGCCCACAGCTCCACAGTGCAGTGCTTAAACGCTGCGCCACCGGGGAGGCCCAGGTTAGTCTGTATTGAAAAAATAGCCTGTTTGGTTGCCCTGTGCACCTGGGGGTAATTGAAAAAGCTAAAAAGGAGGTTTTCTTTTTCCTTATGCAGACCCTGAGAGTTTATGTCAATGGAGACTCATTAGCTTAGATCTGGAGGTCTGAGTGGTGCCAAAGATCATCAAACTAATCAACTTAAGCACATTAAATTAAAATACTCATGAATTTTGTCACTAAAATGTTTCAAGAAAGAGGACAAACTTAATATGGGGAGGAATTGTATATGTAATACTCCTTTTATGGAAATATGGACATAGATTATCTTTATTGTGGATTGTTAAAAACTATTCCCTAGAAAACAGGAATACGCTAAAGGTTATGATGGATCCTATTTGGAGGTCCCAAACAGTCTTAAATAAAATAAAATAGTTTGAATATTACCTATTTTACATATTTTTAGTTTGAATATCTTTAAAAGAGTGTGCCATGGTTTTAAAGGGTCCTACTGAAAAGTGCTTCTATATTTGCTGTGCATATTTGCAAAGAAAATAGAGAAGTGGTTATGCTTGTGTAAAATAAATATATATATATTTGCAAATCTTGGGAATTAACTCATGAGTTGATCCTGAGATTTCATCTTTGGAGACCAAGTGAGTTGATCATAAGTACCAAGGTTATAAATAAGAGACCTTAAGATGTACCCCCTACCAATCTATTATCGAGTTTCGTGGGCCGAGTTTTTTATTGGAAGCAGTGAACCACCTGACTTTTCTGATGAGACTCATTGAAATGATTTTTTTTCTTGCTTAATGTGCTAGGAAAATAAGCAAAACATAATGCTATTCATTGGCTTTGATAGAACTGACTTGTTCGACATTTTCCATTTAGAAAAAGTTCCAAATACTTACGGAACTTTTTTGAATATGGATTATAATGTGTTGGAAGGAGGCTGTTTGTGCCATCAGTATTTCTCCTCTCTTAGGACCTAGTGGGAAGGTGATAAGGAAAGGATCTCCTGACTTTCTGTATGTGGGTAAACTGCATGGGATATGCTGGAAAACAAGCTTCTGATATACTTAGGCAAGCAAAATCTGGTATACATCAAGGTGGCAAGTTGAGGCACATATATTATGTCTACAAAACAACATTTTGTTTCTTTGTTGCTATAATATAGGAAACATTGGCAGAGTAAAAAGGCAAAACAGATTACAGTAATATATCTAGACTAGTGTGAATATCAAAATTATAATTGTCAAAAGAAAGAAAGGTCAGAGGAGCAGAAATACCTTGTTGAATTCCTTGGAGAGACAGTACCTTACTGGCATAGGACTACTTAAAAGGACAAAATGCCTACTAACACTACTTCTGGTGTTGTTAGCTACTATCTTAAAAAAAACAACAACACAGAGTGGGCAACAAAGTCAGAAATTGTCAAAATAAAGAGATTATAAAGCTAAAATTGGCAAAATAGTGATTGATTGCTTTGGGATTGTTGAGGGGGCAAATGAATAAAAGTTGATAATATCCTGAATGTTGGTTGAGTGATTAATTTGTATGGGGGATTCCGGGATCTTGGCTACTAGGATAGGAAATTGTAGTTTGGGAGATGATAAATGACAGGAAATACAGAGATGTAAATTAAATACTATAAATGAGGAGAAAGGGTAAATTTGAGACTCCCAGTGTAAAAGTGAGGCCTTTAGTCATTGTTTTAGGTCACTGATAGAGTATAGATGAAAAGACCAGAGGAAAGGACCTTGGGATTGCATGGATGAAGCAAAACAAGAGAAGGAAATTGAAAAGAAGCCAGGAAGGAAACCAGCTCCCTATTTTTCCTAGTATTATAAAACATAATAATGCAGTCTCTCTGTGTCATGCAACTATTAAATACAATTAAGTAAAAAGAAAGTCATAAAATATAATTAAATTTTTACAAAACAGAATAGTTTGATGCCGCCATTTTTTTGGTCAACTGTGATTGGGTTCATAACATTCAATAAAACTGGTTTTCTATGTGGATAAACTTAACAGGTTTTTATTCTTTTTGTATCAGTAGAAGATATAATTCAGTTGTCAGCTGACTTTTGTATGTTTCCATATTCTTTGCTTAGGAGTTCTGGTTATAGGGTGACATTCAGTTTGCTCAGGATTGTCCAAATTTTAGCAATGAAATACCCATATTCTGAGAAATCCCTTAGTCCTGAGCAAATCAAGGCTGGTAACCTTATGAAAGGCACTTATAGAAACCTGAGACTAAAGAAAAAGAAACTACTTACTATTAGCACTTTGTTTGTTAGGTATAAACTTCTACTTTTTAATTCATGCTTCTTATATGAAACTTGCTAATTAACTGACAAGACATAATAATCACACATAATCTCACCATTCAGATATACATTTATTAACCATTTGGTGACTTCACTGTCAATGCATGTTTTCTGAAATTTTTTACATCATACAATATATTATATTGATCCTTTTGTTTTTATTATAACAACCATTTGCTTTTAATGTTTAACATTTCTTTGTAAACATGGTAGTAGATGACTGCGTAATAGTCCACTGGATATTTTGGATGTTCTACTTAGCTAAATGATCATTGTAAAAGAGGCTGTTGACAGAATTTTTTAATTGACTATACTGCAGTAAAAAGTCTTCATTGCTTAACTTTTTAAACTGTTCTCTTTATTCTTTTTAAAGATTCAATTTTAAAAGTGAAATTATTAGTTGAGAAGGTACAGAAATTATATTCTCTTTGAAAGGAGCATTCTCTGCATCTGAATAAGAGGAATTCTATATTTCTGAATCACAGGCAATGTTGTAAATAAAAAATAATTTAAAATAAATAAAATAATAAAATAAAATAAAAAATTAAGCATCTCTGGTAATGTGACTGACTAAAAAACAACTATAAGGATATTGACATATTTGGGTTTTCCAACAAGATCAATAGGATCTCACATACCCACTAAGAATATAACTACTTTATAAGTTTTTCACCTTTATCATGAGAAAAACCCCAAACATTACTAAATAATTGATGAAAGCTCTTAATGTGGCAGAAAAACAGCAACTTGGAAGATGTAGGGAGAAGAAAACTATATGATGTCCATGTAACATTATATGCATACATATGTATTTATACATGTATATATACATATATACAGTTAATTTCTCATTATTCTTGGTAGCTATGTTTTATAAAGTCATTATACAACATTGACTTACAGAATATTGAACCACTGCTTCTAAGGGAAATACAAGTTTAGGTTCCTGTGATCTT
Organism: Scalopus aquaticus; assembly: GCA_004024925.1. Lineage (NCBI taxonomy): Eukaryota > Metazoa > Chordata > Mammalia > Eulipotyphla > Talpidae > Scalopus > Scalopus aquaticus. The sequence continues at coordinate 61,454 of PVIJ01001216.1, read as the reverse complement.
CTGATAAGATTTTGGTCAACTGATCAATAAAAACCAACAAAAAGCACAAAATGTAGAAAATGTGGCACTAAATATATTATGAAAAGAATACTTGTCTACAATATGAGAATTAAAGTAATGAAGCAGGGGCATCCCTGGTGGCACAGTGGTTAAGTGCAGCGCTGTGGAGCTGTCGGCAGCAGCGATGCGAGTTCGATGCCCGGCTGGGGAGATTCCCACATGGCACAGCAGACCTCTCCTGCCTTGCCCACTGCTCCCCTCAGCAGTGTATTTTGGTTGATCTGCCTGTTCTGTTCCCCACTCCTTCTCTGGTGGGCCCTCCCACTGCCCCACCCCTCTGGCCTGTACCCCAGCTTGTATGCATAAATAAATAAATCTTTCAAAAAAAGTAATAAGGCAAAGTATCATCATTTTGCGAGAACCAGAAAAGATGGTTTAAGAAAGTAAATGATCCAAAAGACTCAATCTCTGAAACAGTTTTCTATCAGAAAAGAGACAAATCACAAAATGGATTGAAGTATGTTTAAATAAATTAGCTGATTTTTTGAGAATTAAAAGCCATTGATTTCGGGACCACCCTGGTCGCACAAGGGGTTAAGTCTCAGCACTATGAAGCTAACAGCCGCGCCTGTAGGAGCTTGATTCCTTGCCAGGGAGCTGACCCACATAACTCAGCAGACCTTTCCTGTCTTGCCCGCTGCTCCCCTCAGCAGTGTGTTTCAGTGAATCTGTCTGTTCTCCTCCCCATTCTGTCTCTGGTGAATCCTCTCAAACCCCCGCCCCAGACCTCTGGCCTACACTCCAGCTCTTGTACACATAAATAAATAAATCTTAAAAAAATAAAGTCATTAGTTTCTAGATTGACTTATACATAGGGCAACACAGTAAGTGGAAATATACCAGGAAACATCATTGTGAGATTTTAAAATGCTGGAGACAAAGAAGCGATTTTAGAGATTTACAGAAAGAAAAAAACAAAGTATACATATAGGGTAAAGAATCAAGATGGAATATGACTTTTCTAAGTCTGACTGGAAGCAACAAAGTGACACAATAACTCCCTTAAGATTCTGAAGAAAACAAAAATAATTTCCTGCTAGGATTCTATACTTAGCCTAAATATCAAGGGTAAAAATGAAGACATTTTCATGCATGCAAGGTCTCAAATATTCTGTCTCCCCTGTGCCATTTCTCAGTAAGCTAATGGCAGATGTTCTTCACAGAGGAGATAGTCATGTTAAAAGAGGAAGACACAGAATTCAAAAAGCAGGAGGGTCATAGACAAGAGAAGCAAAAAAATCTTTGGGATGAAGGGAAATTCCAGTGTGACAATAGTGCCCAAGGTATTGAGGGGGTTCAGTATAAATTAAAACATTGTGACTCAAGAGACAAATATGTCAAGGATTGTTATCGTTTGACAACATGCCATGATTTCTGCCCCAATGTGGTATTTTCAGTCTGACAGAATGGCTGAAGGAATTGCTCCTTCAAAACAAAGCAGTATGTCATTACAATGGGCGTCATTAGTCCCTGGGAATAGGGAACCCATACAAGGAGAAAGACAAGGAAATTCTAGGATGATGGACAAAGGGAAGTCCCAGAGTAACAGTTATGAATCAGGCCTAGAGATGTTTCCAAACAAAACAAAACAGAAGGGAGAATTGAAGGATTACATGTGATTCATGTTGTGAAAAATTAACAGCATAAGTTTTTGAATTATAACAATACATGCAAAGAAAACCAAGTAATTAAAAAAATATGGCTTCAGGAAAAACAAAGCAAAAGAATCATAGTACATGAAAATGCTCAGCTGAAAATTTTGATAGGCACAATTGTGTTAATACCAAATATTGATTCACCCTCCAAATACAGTACCGTACTGTGATATGGGAAAATGGATGCAGAGGGAATTCTGGCACTGAAGAGCTAAATCCTCAACACCTGAAGCCAACAGATAATGTCTAAAATTTATGAATCAAAGATATCTGTATAACATTATTTAAGAAGTATGAAGAACTGTAAATATCAGAACAATAACTGAGTCAACAGTGCTTCGGGGTACTTGCTTCAGAGCAGGAGGACTGAAGCAAGTCAAAATAAATGGACAAGGATCTTCCATGGTTTTTCAATAAGTCTCTTAGTATGATTTAAATTTGAACTGGTGTATTTACTATTTTAATAATTAATTAATTAATATTATACCAATTCCCACTTTTTCCAGCAGAGAAATCATTTACAGTTGACTGCTGATCACAGTCTACATTGAGGTCAGGATTTGTAGAATCATCTAGTCTAGCAAATTTGACCAAATGTACTGTTTACTCTCCAGGTGATACATTTGTGCCTGCACCAGGTTATACCAGAGGAAACCTCCAGAGTTTCAGACCATCTGGACTTCCCAATACTTTTCTAAGAATGCTTTTCAGCTAGCAAAGAATTATGGCTAGAATTGGGTTGTAATAAGCTAACCTTTCACTTAATTTAATTCTTAATGTTAGATTGATACTAAAATTTATTTATGTTTTTTTCTTTCTTTTTACTTTCTTCCAGGAACTTTATATGGCATTCTAAACTTGGGCAAAATCTGTATTAGAAACCTCTAAATCGTCTCAGAAAATATAAATTGCTAGAGGTCTCGTGAGTAGACTAAGCTGTGTGATGTTTCAGAACTGCCTTTCAAGAAAAACTTTTCCAATACCCTCATTTTACATGTCACAACAAACTACCAAAATGCCTTAGCCAAAAAGGGCTAAGGGAAATTTTTAATGACCACACAGCTATTAGGACACAGAAAGTCTACGGATTCAGATCTGACTTCTAATTCAATGGTTCTTTCACTAATTACACTTTATTACATTGCACCAGACTGTACCACCCAACACAATAAAGCACTAGTCTATACCAACCTGTGCTACCCAACTCCACCTTATTTATATTGCATCTTATTGTCTATACTACACAACAGCACAATACAGCAAATGTCACCACACAGCACAACAGCACACTGCTGCACGGCACACACACACACTCTATCATAGTATTCTGTGCTCACTACTTCACATTATAACGTGCACTACACTACTAGTACACACTGCTACAACTACAGTACTCTACACCCAGTTACACAATACTATATTATTAATGAAATAACCTGGAATTAATTTTGACCTCTGATCTTGGGGATTTAATCCACAGGAATCTACTGTTATCCCCAGTCTGCAGCTGAGTCCTGTTCCAGCTCCTCAGCTGATCCTCACTCTATCCCTGTCCCGTTTTTCCCAAGCTTCCTCCAGCAGACACTGGGCTTGGGCACCTTCCCTGAAGGAGTGGCCTTTACTCCTCTTTCTTTTACTGGATTGTGTTGGATGTTAATCCAGGGTCCCTCCTGAGGGTCCATCCCGGGGCTCCCCCATTGTACTTGTCCACTGACATGGCATCTGTTTTGAAGGTTGAGTTCTATAGAATCCCTGTGCTTTGATCCCTTCCTGTGCTATAGTTTATAGGGCTCAACTTTGCTTTTGGTGACCTTGCTAAGAAACTCAGCAGGTCCCCAGGTCCCTCTTGGACTAAGAAGAACTCAGCCTTGCTATCATTTTGCTCTCCTACCCCAAGAACTGGAGTGCTGAACTAGGACATGTGCCAAGAACACCATCCCCAACCCCCAGAGTAGCAGTAGTAATGGTGGCAGTAGTATCACCCAACCTTCAGGGAACACTTGGGTTTTTGAGAGGAAATATGTATTTGGCTAAAATCTTTGTCCTTGACTATACATAGGGATTTAATCACTTACCAGCTGGTGACCTCAGTATTAATTTTCTTAAATCCAAATTGAAGATAATAATGACATTGCTCCCATAACATTGTCGTGAGGATTAAATGTAACATGCATAGTAGGTTTTTTGCGCAGTGTCTGTATTTAGTTAGTGCTGATTAAATGTTAGATACTATTATTTCATTGCTTCCTCAAAAACTAAAAGCCTTGATAACACTCTCTGAAACTGAGACTCAGAAAGATTGAGAAACTTGTCCATGATCACACAATTACGAGGGGGGAAATGAGACTAGAAACCCATTTTCTAATTCCTTCCATATCCTGCCCTTTTGAAAATCAAGCCCCCAGTCATTTTAAATTTCTGAGCAATGCTCTGCCCACCTGTTGGGCGGCTCCAGCTTGGATCCCCCCCTGGTGCCAGGCGTCTGCCTGAATCGTGATGGGAACATGTTGATCCCTGTTGGACGTGTGCCTGGCCCACCCAGCAGTAACTTCTCCTCCCCGCCAGCCTCTGCAGCAAGGACAGCTCTCTCAGCTCCCGTTCCAGCCTACAGAGCAGGGCTGGTGCCAGCTCTGTTCCCTGCCCTAGGCCCGTCTGGCTGCAGGTAGGCTGTTCTGACTCACGGGAGAATCCTGAGTTTAGACTAAATCTTTGTCTAATGTCTTTTACAGGGTCACTGTGATAGCCACACATGGAAGAGGAGCAGTGAAGAAAAGAAAGAGGAAAAGGAAGAAAGTTTGTGTTCCCAATCAGCACTGTGGAGTCAACAGGAAATGGCTCAGAGTAGATTAACCACCTTGCCGTCCTGGAAAAAGGGAAGGACATCTCTTCCTGAGTGACTGAAGAGTTAATCATGACTAGGGCAAGAGTTTATCACCCAGAGCTCCACGTCTGAATTTTGGAGAAATCCCTTTGTTTCATCTCAGCACATTCACTTAGTGTCTGTGTCTATTCTAATAGCCTGGAATGCAATTCCCTTTGCCCATTATTCTCTTTCACTATGGGTTTTTCCGACCCTCAGGGTAGATTTATGCTTCTAGCTGAATGATTACTCAGTGAATCTCCGCCAAGGGATGTTCTGTTCCAAGAATGACACATCTCTTTGGGGATGACTCTCTACCTAACAGGGGTGGGTGGAAGGTCAGGGGAAGCCCCTACCCAGAAGAAAATAGTTTCTTTGTGTGCTTGAAAAAAAAAAAAAACATTCAAATGATGAACAGGCTGATTTGGGGGCTGTGAGTGGGTGAGCCACTCCGGCAAAGTCGTCCTCAATGCTCCCTCATAAGGAGAGATTATGAATTTAATGAGCAGAAGAGTTCTGACAAGACTTAAAGCCAAAAGAAATTAGCAAAGGCTGAATTACTTGAATTCCTTGCAGTTATCAAATCATTCCATCCTGGTGAAATTGTACATGCATGTGTCTTTATAATATATTGTATCTATATATGTACATCACACACAAGACTATATTGCATTATTTTATTTGCATCAATGAACATTCCCTGCTCTATTCAGTGAACCACTGGCTCTAGAAGATACAACATGAAATAAAACCACAATGGTCAAATCAAAGGACAGTGACAAACATGTTCTGAGAAATCCTACATTAAGAATTTCCTTTGATTTTATTGACTTCAGCATCCCAAGTATGTTTGCATATAGCTTCTTTTTCTTACCTTATGACTTATAAACATCCCATCCCACGGAATCGATGCTATATGCAATAATGCAATATAAAAAGGGCTGATAGGCTGTGGTGGGACTGTTAAGTCATAGAACAAGTGGAGATGCTCACCCCTCGGTGAGGCCACTGCCTTGTTGCCACTCTTCTTTTGCTCTACTCATGTCCCTTTTTAAGTGTGATGCTCATTAGAACATCACACTTGATGATAAAGCTGTGTTCTCTGAAGTGGTTTGGCTTTTAGAATTTGCCTTCCTTCACTCAAATCTTTATTTGTTGAATGAGCTGACTGATTATGCCAGACTTAAAAAAAAATGGCTTTTGAGGCCTTTATCACTTTATAACTTAATTATTCTATCAACTTCTGGCTTTGAATCCCAACTGCCTTTTCCTGGTTTTTGGGTACACCACCTTTGTAAATTCAGTGATAAGCAGGCACTCTCCTGGATCAATGCCTCAGGTGGCCCCAGGCCAAGTCTAACATGCATTGGCTGCTTTTAAAGATCTTCCAGAATCCCCATCCATTCAACTTTACTAATTTCTGACATTGCTTATCAATGTTCTTAGCATTTCATAATTTCTTAGGTTCTTCCTCTCCTATCCTGATTGCTGCAAATAGTCACTTTTCTCCCTGAACTGATCCATAATTCTTTAAGATTCCAATTTTTAATTACACTTCATAAAGCATTTACTAGATATGTGCATATTTATTAATGGAGTTATTCTCTAAATTTCTTGAAAATTTCTAAGCTCTGGCATTGGTGATTATATTTTAAAATTCCAAAATTAATATGTTCAGTTTGACAAGAAGGGGTTAGAAAGAATGACCAAACATACCAGAAATCATTAAAATTCTAGAAAATATGAAATATCCTGAAAATATGAGATAGTTCTATATACATGTGACATGTTCACATATGACATAATTCAGCAAATAAGATATTGTCTTAATTTCGTATTGCTGACTCACAATAGCATTGTAAGTTATTAGATGTTAAAGAATTGTATTTATTAATCCTTCTGACTTCCTCTGGTATATTGCACATGGGTAAACTTTTCAAATTTTTATTTAAAAATTGGGGCCTCCCTGGTGGTGCAAGGAGTTAAGTCTCAGCACTATGAAGCTATCCGTACCCACTGAAGCACAAGTTTGATCCCAGGCTAGGGAGCTTCCCACATAGCACAGCAGACCTCTCCTATTTCACCCACTGCTCCCCTCAGCAGAGTATTTTAGTCAGTCTGCCTGTTCGGCTCTCCACTCTCTGTCTCTGGTGAATCCTTGCACCTTCTGCACCTCTGGCCTGCACCCCAGCTCTTATGTGCATAAATAAATCTTTTTTTAAAAAGCTAAAAATTTACTAAAAATAAATTGTGAATACCTCCTAAAAACATATTGATTATTTTATGTTATTTTTAATTTTTTATAATTAAGTCACACTCATTCTTTTTTTTTTTAAACTTTATTTTTGTATATAGAAGAACTAGGGTGCAGGCAAGAGGTGCGGGGGGTGAAAGAGGATTCACCAGAGACAGAAGGGGGAGCAGAACAGGCAGATTGACTGAAACACACTGCTGATGGGAGCAGCGGGCGAGGCAGAGAGGTCTGCTGACCATATGTCGGTAAGCTCCCTGGCAAGGGGTTGAACTCAGGCCTAAAGCGGTGATAGTGCTGAGACATAACCCCGAGGGCCAGGGAGACCCTCATTTTCATATTTTGGAGTTGCAGTGGCAACAGTAGAACTAGACTGGTTTTTTGCTTAGCTTAATGTTTTGTAAAATTTTTCATCTCCGCATTCTTATCTAACAATCTAAGCCTTCCTTCATTTAGAGATACAGGATGTCTTGTGAAATTCAGGAATCCACTTAAATGGTACTTTCCCCCAAAAGTAATAAATCAGGGTGATGTAAAGAAATAACAATGCATAGCCCCAATCCCTGTCTATTTGTGTACCTGGCTATATGCCTGCTATACATGAACCATGTTGTTCCGAGGGTGTGAGCCATGACTCGTCTCTGGAAAACTCAGCATTAGGAAATGTTCAAGTGAACCCTGGCAAACACAGCATACTTTGGGTTAGGCCACTAATTTATGTAAGGAAGATGAAATGTCAGTGATTTATCATTAATTGCAATACCATGGATCATGAAATGACATTTCTGACCCTATATTCTGTTCGTATTTCCATTGTCAGCTTGTTAATAAATTAAGTCCTTAACAATTACTGCAAAAAAAATCCAGTTTTGACGGATCCTGGAAGACCCTGAGGGCAGATTCTAGGCTCTACCCAAGTGACTTAGAAATTTAGCAACATTTCAAAATTGGAACAGATTTACCTGATCGTTTCTTTCCATGAAGACCAGAAGTTAGAGAATTTGAGTGATTTTACCAGGACAAAAAACTCTGAAAGCTATAGCAGGCCAAGGCCTATATGTGTGTTAATACAAGAAACGAGCAAACATTTACTAATAGAAGGAACACTTTAATCCTATTTCACACAATCTGATACTGCTGATGCTTGTTGTTATGTCCATTTGAGTCTATTGTGTTGCAGTGACTCTGAAAAACATTTCTTCTGGAGTGTTTTCTTCAAATGATCTTTTAGGTTTCACAGACATGCATAGGGACCTGGAAGTGAAGGAAAACGAGGCCAACCACTAGTCACAGCAACTATCTGTAATATGAGAGTCAGAATATTAGAGGGCAAAGAGAGAGATCTCCTACCCTGGTGACAAGTAAAAGAGCCCATCGTTAGCCAGTCTTCCCAACCTGTAGAAACTAAGAGACATCTCTGTGATTTCAAGTGTCACCTGCTTTTATCCATCCATCAATAAATCCACTAAGAAAAATAAATTACTGTGCTTTTTTATTTTTTCTGTACAGAGAGTCTTTGTACTTAGGTCACTCCATAATTTGTCTTTCAAATCAGGTCAACTTTGAAAGAGAACGGGGCCATAGTTATTACTTACACTGGGATAAGAGACAAGTATAATCAAGATATTATACTAAGTTGGAATTTAGAACATATCTTGAAAGGTTAAAATTCAGATAGCACTGACAAGAAAGCATGAACTAGAATTGGAGATGCAAATTAAATAACAAATAGATCATCCCAAAGTGCATATTGGCCTCAGGCACTAAAAAATTACTCCTTTTCTTTGAACTCAAAATAGTCAAGTTTTCAACAGTCCTTTTTGTTGACAGCAATCTTGAGGAGGGCACACGCAGGACAAGGGTGAGTTGCACACAGACCTCAAGCCACAGTTTTTCTGACAAAGGGGATAGAGGAGGACTCCATTCTGCCAAGACCTTCTTTTCCTCATTGGCGATTAGTCATTCCATGGTGTTTAAAACTGAAACGTTCATTTTAAATACTACAAAAATGTGGCACAGAGCGCAGGCAAGGCATCTGTTCCAGCAAAATGTTATGTTTTGATCATTTTCAAAAATGATTTTTCTGTTTTTAAAGAAAGTGTGTGGACATGGAGATGAGTCAGTCAATCTGAGGGGTACTGTATGCTGGGTTATTTTGAAAGCTGTAAAATTTAAAAATACATGGAAAGAAAATAATTTTCCTTAAATATTATTTCAATTTTATTCTTTGACTTAGTATTTTTTTCTTTTTTAATCTTTCCATAGCATCAGATTCATTGCCAGAGGGAAAAAAAAATGTCATTTTCAAGGCAGCTATAGAATTGTTAGCATGGAGACGCCTAGATGCAGGCCTATAAAAGTGGGTCCGCTCCTGCTCAGAGATCTTGACAATCTGTATTTGAAAAGGACGGCATCTCTAATGCAAAGGTACATTGCATATACATACATACTTATATTTCTTTTGAAAACAGCTCCTGATTATGCAAATGTTACCCAAAATTCAAGTAATTCCCTGACAAGGGCTTCTACCATTTTAATATTAGATCTACTACACAAGCAGATTGAACATAAACTGTATCATAACCTCAACCTCTCCGACCCTGATGTACATACCCCTTAATTTGCTAAATGAAATGCATTTACTATATTAACATTGATTGATAGCTCAAAAAATATAGTCTATTCCCCAGAATTAGAATACTTGTGAACTTCAGTGTAGCATATCTTAGAATATCAGTAAGATTTCTCTTACTGTCAGTTTTTTTCTTTTTTTAGTCTTCCAGTATTCCTGTTACACAGAGTCTCATAAGTGAACTCCAGTGTTGCTATCTTTGAATCCAGATGTGTGATTTGGTCTCATTTTGAGAACTTGAGGCCTCACTGAGAAAGGAACCCGCAAGTTCTGGTAGATAATGAACACTGACTTGCTGTGATTTAGCACATCAAGTTACTTTTAGTGCCACTTCTTGATATGGAGAACTGGAGAGAAATGATAATTATCTAACTCCTGATAGACTACTGAATTCTAAGATGTCAGAAATTATTTGCATTTGTAAAGCACTCACCAGTTAAGAGTTTCCAATACCACCCTATCAATTAAAACAAATTCAGTATAGCTACCTAATCAACTATTTTTATCTTGATCTGTTCATTTTGGACATATAAAGCAGCACGATCAATTGAACCAACCATTCTGAGATACAAATTGGCTGTTCAAAACGCCAAAACACCAGATTGGCTGCTTTTTTTTAATTGGCGTTTTTCACGGTATGAAAATATTGGGTGAAAATGGAAAAACTGAGTCAAAGATCCAGATGTGTGATCTTCCCTTTGCCAAATAGCCACACATATTGTAGCATTCAGATTTGCAACTGAATTTCTCAGCTTTCACCAGAAAGCCTGTCATCATATAGATATAGCCTTAGAAGAACTGTAAACATGAAGCTGATATGGTCCCAAGAAAAGCATCTCTTTTACCCAAGATAACAGTTGCTTGCACATCTGCTGTTTTCTCCTCACTAGGCAGCTTCCTGGACAGGGAGGGCACAGGATCCATTGTTCAAAATCCTGTAGTATTTTCTTTTTCACTTAGGCCCAATTCTGCTTAGAAAGATTACCTCTAAAAGCCAAATAATGACCATAGAAGAAGAGCTTTTTTTCGTGAGCTGGTCCACTTACTTACTAACTCAGATATTGATGTAAGGACTGTCATTGCAACACAGAGACATGAGCCAGAACTACGTTTTCTAGATTTGTTTTGTCTTACAGTACACTGACGAGGGCTTCTATTAGACACCAACATGGTAACATCAAGCTATTCTAGATATCCTAAGCCTGCTATCAACACTCAAATAGTTTAAATGAGCTTAGCTAAAGTAAATATTACTAACCCTAAGGTGTGTGTTAAGGCAGGTGGGACGGAGAGGTTACCAGTTACGTATTGCTGTTTTGCCTAGCTATGGTGCCTGGCATTTGTTTCCATTGCTTCTTCTGCACCCAGGAATTTATTAAATCAAACACCACAGTATGTATTATCCATAACTTTTTTTCTTCCTTGGATTCACTCCTCTTGAAATATCACATTTTAATTATGTGCATAGCAATGACTTCATTGCTTCTTAACTCAGCAGCAGCCAACGCATTTTCCCTGATGGTATGATGACCTGTCCTTGTGGGAGAAACCCATCTGTTTATATTCTTTAAGCTGTATCCATACAAGGAACAGGTTTTGTATGTTTTGAAACCATCTTTCCTGATTTTACTACTCGTTGCTTGCCTAGAAAGGAGAAACGAAGAAACTAAAAGGAAATCACTCAATCCAACCAGCACTTCTAGAAAAAGCAATTGAGTGAGAAAACAAATTGCATAAACATGACCCAGACATTATCAAAGGTCACAGATTTCAACCCATTGAAATCTTTAATTTCAATATCAAATCAAGCCTAAATAATTTAGCACAGGACTTAGTATGTGGTATAAAAATCAATAGTTATATATTCATTGGAGTTCCATTTGAAAGGACCAGAAGATAAAATATTTGACTCTTGGTAATGTGTAAATGTTAATGAAAACTCTTTTTGTAACCTGGTTGTCTATCTGATGCTAATAATAGGTTTATAAAAGAAAGTGATTCTACCTGTCTGGCATAAATTCTGGCTTGACAGTAAACACTGGTTGAGATGTACTTAACAGAATGCCTTCCAGAGAAATTTTGTACTGTCAACTTACTTTTACAAGTAATTGGGGAAGATTGTTATCACCTGTCACAAGAAATCATTTCGTGAGACGGGTTCATTCCAGGAAGAATACAGTGTTCACCTATTCAGTGTGCTCCGCCTATGTATTGTTTCTGGGTTGTGCTGTGAGTAGAATGAGTAGAATGGTCCTTGTTAATTATGACCCATGGTTACGTGCAGCAATTTTATGTAATGAGGTAATACTGCAGATTTGTATCCAGAGCAAAATTTAGATTCATTCCTGGAACACAGCTGGTAAAGGATTGGAAGTCCCATTCTCAATCCATAGGGAGGGCATATTTTCAGAGGGAAGAATGCATATAATTCCTCTATACGTAATACCTTACCAAAGAAGAAGGCAAAGCTCCAGGAGGGCAAAGCATTGTCTAAGCGGTGTTAAATTTAGCCCAACTCCAGAACCCCATAATGATACTTAAGCAGAGTCTTAAGCATTCCCAGGCCTGGAATTAAAGCAAATTTAGATGGCAGGACAGTTTTGATGTTGTTTCTTATGAACAGTTAGGGACTTGTGATAATTTATTCGTGTCTTATCTCACTGAAGTTGAAGCGTTTAGAGGTGAACAGGGTATTTGGTACAAATGAGAACACATCGCTTCAGTTTTCCTTCCTAGACCCTCCACTGGTAGGAGATGGCATGACTAGCCCTTCTGCCCAGGCCACACATTTTCTCAGCCAATTCCTTTGCATTTCTCTCCAATTCCTTCTAATTTATTCCATATTTCATGAGATATTTGGAATGAGCTATGGACTCCTGCTACCTTACCAGGCTAATAGTTAGAAAACAAAGGAAAAACATAGTACTTGTACTAGGAAATAAGAGGACAGAAACATCACCTTAGGCAGGGAAATTTCCCAGAAGGAAAAAAGTATGTATTGATTTAATGGTAGATAACAGAAAAAGACATTCTATGAAGGTCAGCAATGGAAATAAAGGACATCAGAATTACAGGGAACAGCCTGGCAGTGAATATTTGTTACTAGAGCCAAGAAAGCTGATCTGGTGTGTAGAGGCAAGAAAGACATCAGGAGCACGGGTTTGCTCTGGAGCTGCGCAGACGGGTCTAAAGGGGAGTTCTGGAGCCCTCGGTGGCATTTTAGGCTTTTTAATAGTCATTCATAGAGACACAACCAGGTACAGGGCAGGCAATGGGGCCAGGGGGTCGGGAGACGAGCAGGCCTCCCAGCCCCTGGCAAATCTGCACTTTCTCAGGCTCACTGATGGTGTCTCGTGGCCTCTGCTGCACCCCAAATGAAAGGTCCTCTGCTTCTCTTCTGTCTCTGCTGCTGTTTGTTGCTGATGCTCTTTTCTGCTTCCTCTGCTTACACGCCCAGCCTCTGGCCCAGGTGTGCCCACTCACACGGGCCCACGCCCTACTCCAGGTGCCCGCCGTCAGGCATGCGCATCGGCCTGCAGAGGTCCATCATTGAGGGGAGGGCGGAAAAACCTGACAACTCTCATTTACCCTACATGGTGCCATCTAATATGTCATCATACTGAACCCAGTGGAGACAAGTGAAGCCCTTCCAGCAATGTCTCCAGTAATTTCATGAGGTAAAATTTTCATTGAAAGAAGGGTAACCATTTTGATTTCAGTTAATGCTTGCAGTGTAGGCAGCAGTAGGGCAGTTCTCTATGGATCCGGGCAGGCAGGTAGAGGAGATGCTAGAGCCATCAGTGACTTTTTCAGGCTTTTAATGATCTTTCTACATTTTGGCACGCCTCCCAGCCCCCCGTGAATCTTTACTCTCCCTGGACTCTTTGGCTGCGCTCTGCCACTGCCCTTATAAACTCAGCCCCCAGGCCCAGGTGTACCCACTCATACTCCATGCCCACGCCACACTCCAGGTGTCCACCCTCAGGCATGTGTGCCCTAAGCCCATGCTCCCAAGCTCCTCCTGTATTGAGGGCCACCGGTGATAGCCACAGAGGCCAACAGTGCAAAAGCCTGTGCAATCTTCATTTACCCCACGATGTTCTTAGAGGTTGTGTCACTTATTAAACTTTTGTGCCTCAGCTTCAAACCCACCCTCTACCATTTGCTTTGTGTTCTGGATCGGGAACTCTGAAACCACACTTCAGTCTTCCTGAAGTAGCAGCTGAATCCAGTTGGCAGATTTCCTCCATTGATAGAGTCTGCAGGGGGCCCAGGCCCCCCTGCCCCAGGCTTCTCCTCCAAACTTGCAAGTGCAGGCAGGGGGATCCCTTGAATCACCCTGCCCTGCAATTAGTGACTGCTTGCTCTAATTTCTACCTCCATGACTTAAATTCTCCTTTTAATCTTACTTCCTTCATACAGCACAGCAATTTTTATACTGAATTCTCTATTAAAATAACTGGAGTGGTTTTTCTTTCCTGACTAAACCTAAAACTTAAATAGATTAACTTTTTAAAATTCCCACAAATTATTTACTTACAGATTTGTAAATTACAGTTTAGTTAACTAATCTTCTACTCTTTCAGCCCACACCTAAGAGCTTCCACTTAGGTAACTGAAGATACAGAGAATTTTATTTTCCAATAATTAGAACTCACTTGAATTAGTCAAGATTTTTGTGGATCTAGGTGATTGAAGCCTGAATACAAACAGATTAGGTCAAAAGGAGAATTCCTTCTCTCACACCCACAAGTCGGGGAAGGCCGGGGCTTCAAATATACACTTGGGATGTGGAATTCTCTCACTGTCCCTACCTTCCAGCTCTCTATATACAAATGCCCACACCTCTACTTCCTATTTCATATACTCAGGTCTCAGGAAACTCACCTATCTGCTTATATGTCCTTATTTCAACAATGTAGAAGGTTAAAAATAGCTTTTCCCAGGAAAGGGCTTTATTGGTGGAGTATGGATCTGAAAGTCTATATCCATCTGGAAAGCTAGAGGTTAATAAGAATATTTTTCCAGGGCCTCCCTGGTGGCGCAGCGGTTAAGCACTGTGCTGTGGAGCTGTCGGCAGCGCGCGATGAGGGTTCGATGCCCAGCCAGGGAAAACCCCACATGGCGTGGCAGACCTCTCCTGCCTCACTCGCTGCTCCCCTCAGCAGTGTGTTTCTGATCTGCCTGTTCTGTTCCCCGCTCTGTCTCTGGTGAGCCCTCTCGCCGCCCCACACCTCTAGCCTGTACCCCAGCTTGTATGTATAAATAAATAAATCTTTAAAAAAAAAAAGAATATTGTTCCAGTTGGATTACAAGCCCTTTCCTAAAATAACAGCAGTGGTTAAGGGGGGAAGAGTTGCTGCCATTCCAACCCCAAAGTTAAAGTGGAAGATTTTTTCCAGCAAAACTACGTATGCTAATCTAGATAAGCAACATAATAAATATTAAGGGCTCCCTGGTGGTGCAAGAGATTAAGTCTCAGTGCTGTGAAGCTATGGCCGCTACTTCAGGATGAGTTCGATCGCAGGCCAGAGACCTTTCCTGTCTCGCCTCCTGCTCCCCTCAGCAGTGTATTTCAGTCAATCTGACTGTTTTGCTCCCCACTCTGTCTATGGTGAATCCTCTCACACTCCACACCTGTGATCTACACCCCAATTCTTGTATACATAAAGAAGAAAAATAAATCTTTAAAAATAAATGTTCACCAGTGATAAACAGCTGAGATGCACTTTGGTGATAAGCTTTGCGCATGCACCCTGTATGTTGACAGTATACAACACCTTGCCCTCCTATGGTCTGTGGAAATATACAGTCATTATTAATGAAATTTGTAGCTAGCATTGGTAAATGAGCCGGACTTTAAAACATCTTCCTTTGAGTAATAATTGCTATAAAGTGTTTCATAATAGTTCAAATATTGAAAGTTGAATGTATATCTCTAAAGTTCAAATTTTGAATATCTTTCAGCCAATATTTCTGGTTCTGCATATGGCATTCTTTTGGATGAAAAAATGTCCTTTTAAAATATATTAACATATTGTAGTGGCAGGAAGGCACTAGACAGGTTCTCAGTGATTTCAGAGACAGGTAAAGGAGAGCCCTGGATCCCTCAGTGGCTTTTTCAGACTTTTAATGATCTTTCTACGCCATTTGTAGTGAGGCAACCAGGTGCAGGGCAGGCAGGGAGGCCTGGGGGCTGGGAGGCTGGGACGCCTCCTAGCCCCTGCAAACCTCTGGGCTCTCGGGCGTTCTCTCGTGGTCTCTCAGCTGCACTCCCCTGCATGGTCCTCTGCCGCACATCTTCCTCTGTGACACTGCCCTCATAGGCTCCATCTCTGGCTCAGGTGCACCCTCTCATGCATGCCCACGCCATGCTGCAGGTGCCGCCATTGGGCACACCTGCAAGGCCACAGGTGCCAATCAGAGATGCTAATGGTGGGAAGGCAGACAAAGCCTGACAACTTCCATTTACCCTACACATATTAAGACCATGCTCTAGGTAGTGGCTTAGGAGTTTTACTAATCTTCTATTTAATCCCCACCATGACCCTGTGAAGTGATCATAATCACCCCCCTTTTTCAGATAAGGAGATTAAGACTTGGTAAGATTAAATTGTTGACCCAAATTTAGGACATTACTAAGTGGTAGGTTCAGGATTATGACATATATCTAAATAAATAAATCTTTTCACTATGTTAGTGGCTTCCCGACAGAGCTGCACAGACTGCTGCATTTGGCAGAGCCGGGTCAGACCACCTCTCACCCCAGCTGACTGGCCTCATTCATCTAAACCCAGGTCTCTTCCTCCTCTCTATCAGTCAGCAGTTAGCCTCTATAGCTGTTCACTCTGTGCTTTAAAGTAGATTAAACCACTTAATAGTAGTAGCGTCCTTCCCCCTACTCACTAGATGCTATAGTAACACTCCCTTCTGCAGTTTCAACAATCAAAAATGTCTCCAGATATTGCCAAATGTCCCTTGGATGGAAAGATCATCCCAGTTGAGAACGACTGCTTTAAATTTACCTGTACCTAGTCTAGTAAGTAGGCTGGAGATGCTTTTAATGTTTTTTCCAGATGATATTTTTGAAAACTCAGTTAAAAAAAATGAAACCATGGCATCATAACATACTTTGTCACATAAACACTTGAATACAAGATGATGTTAAACTCTGTTGTTTTTATTGCAGCTTTTGTTTGGATCATTACATTTTCAAAACTTTAAAATGCTAAAGGCAAACACTGTTAAATGTTAAGACATTTGCTTCTAATTTGTGGCATCTGATGTAGTCCTTCATTAATACCCAAACTTGTTTAGAAAATCACAGCCTCTCAACAGTGGAAGGGACCAGAAGTGATGGTTTGGGAAACCACTCTGCTTGCATATGAAAATCTGAGCCATTCAAAAGTCATAGGTCAGAGTTGACAAGCAGAGAATTCTGGAGAGTTATTGCCAGAATGGATGGTTGTAGACTATCTCTCCTAAGAGTTCCTGAAGGTTTAACTGACATCAGTAGCCATCACATTCAGCAAGCTACCTTATTTATTTAGTGTACTGTATTTCTTAAAAGCACACAAAACTTAGGCTTCATCAAGACTATTTCACGGTTAAGGTAAGCATGTGAGGTTTGTAAGAGACAAATTATTTTGGTCAAAACAAAATGAAGAGGAGACATGGACCTCAGTGGTTAATTTGTGTAAGTTTTAAGGATCAAAAAATTACAAGACTTTTTTTTTTTTTTGTCTCTCTAATGAGTTATTTTTGTCTCCTTTCTCAGTTAGGATAAGATGATCTTTTGTTTAGCTATGTGTCCTTGATAAGTGACTCCATTTTCATCAGTTGCTGTCATTTGCACCTATCACCTGACTTTGAGACTGTACATTATGGCATCTATTCTGTCCTCCGTGGTACCACGGATTACTTAAGGAGACGTGATCTTTCCCCCTATTGATTCTTAAACTGTGTGATCCATGTGTTTTAAAATGAATATCAAGAAATGGAAAACGCATGCCCAATTTTTGTTACATTTGGAAAGGGTAGAAAACTGTTAAGTTTCTCACATATCTTAAACAAAAATATTGCCCTCTGTAGGATGGCACCAGGCAGGTTCCCTGTGATTCAGGGAGACAGGTCAAGAAGGAGTCCTGGAACCCTCAATGGCTTTTTAGGCTTTTAATGATCTTTCTGCAGTGAGGCAACTGGTACAGTGCAGGCAAGGGGGGCTGGAGGGGAGGACAGGAAGCTGGCAGGCCTCCCAGCCCCTCAGCAAATTTTCACTCTTTCTGGGCTATCTGCTGCTGCTGCTGCTGCTTCTTCTTCCGCCCCTTCGGTGGATACTTCTTTTGTTGCTTCTGTCGCTGTTACTATTGCCTCTGTGACGCTGCCCTTATATCCTTGGCCTCCAGGCTCAGGGGCACCCACTCAAACACCCACATGCCACACTCCAGGCGTTGCCACAAGGCACTCATGTGAAACCGCAGGTGTCCATCATTAAATAGAATGGTGCCAGGGTGGAAAATCCTGATGCCTCTTTCATTTACCCTACACCCTCCTAGACTAAATTAGAAGAAATGAGAATGATATAGTCTGGACCATTCTCCCCACGGAATCACTTTGAATGATTGTACTTTGCTGATATGCCAACTACCCTTAAGGCTTACTCTATGATACTAATAATTTTCCTCCTGTAGAGATGTTTGCTTCCTCTTTATGGATGGACCATTGCAAAAAAAATTCTCTTCTGGTGTAAGTGTAAAGAATAGTTATGCATCCACTACACAATTGTTTTGTGTTTATTTTATGCACAGAAGATATTGTGCAACTGACCACTTTTCTCTATTCATCCTAACTACTGGAAAGTCTAAAGCTAAATTTGTGACCCATCCATGAGTATTTATATAGGGGCCCTGAAATATACACGTTTGTATCAGCCTCACTCCTGGATCTATTTTCTGTCCCCAGGGTTGTTTCTAACCTTTTTCAGAAAGTTCTAATTATATATATGATATGTACTATATATATTTAAATATGTATATTTAAGTATATATATTTATAAATACATATGTTATATTGTATGACTTATTTTGGCCTTCTCTTTTTGTTTGCCTTTGGGTTGTTTTCTCTAAGGACTTTGAGTTTTTTAAATTAGCTGTAAAGATTTACAAACTGTAAAGGATACTTGTATGGAAGTAGGTTGGTTTCTAGACAAGAAATTGAAACTACGGGTTAGTCATATTTTGTAATTTCTTCACTTGTTCAATTAAGATATTGGAGTAGAAATATTTTTATTATTTCAAAACAAGACTGAACTAATAAAGTTCTTCTTTTGCCTTTTTTTCATTTTTCCCTTATTTTATTATTTTTTTAAAATAAAACTAAACAAAATACCCTCTGTCATCCATTATAACTCCTTCCCTCCACCTTCATCCTCTTCCCATCTGGTAATATTAGTTCCATCATCAGTGTCTACTACATTGTTTTTATTTTGTTTTATCTTTTTATCTGCTTTATTTCTTTATATTGTATATATAGGCAAAATCATCCAACTTTTGCCTTTATCTCTCTAACTAATTTTGCTCTGCATAATCCCCTTTTTAATGCAAATGGCAAAATATCTTCTTTCCTTGTAGTTGAATAGCATTCCAATGTATGGATATATAACATATCTTCTTTATCCAATCATCTATCAACAGTCTCCACATCTCCACATCTCAGCTATTGTAAATAATGCTGCAATAAACATTGTAGTGCATGTAACTTCCTGAGTGGATTGTTGTATGTTCAGATATACAGAACTGGGATTATCGAATCATATGGTATTTCTGTTTTTAGTTTTTTGAGGAAGATTCAGATGACTTTCCAAAATGGCTGCACCAGATTACATTCCCATCAACAGAATGTAAGAGCTGATCTTTCTTCACATCCTACCATCACTTGTTGTTAACAGTCTTTTTGAGTTAAACAATGCTCACAAATATGAGATAATTTTTCATTGTGCCTTTGATTTGCATTTTCCTAATGCAAAGTGATGATGAAAATTTTTTCATGTCTGTTAACTAGCTATGTATCTTCTTTGGAAAAGTGTTTATTCAGATTATCTGTCCACTTCTTTAACTTTAAAGATTTATTTATTGATACATACAAGCTGGGGTACAGGCCAGAGGCATGGGGAGGCGAGAGGGTTCACCAGAGAGAGTAGGGAGCAGAACAGGCAGATCAGAAATACACTGCTGAGGGGAGCAGCAGGTGAAACAGAAGAGGTCTGCCGCGCCATGTGGGATTCTCCCTGGATGGGCGTCGAACTCGCATCCCTGCTGCCGACAGCTCCACAGCGCAGCGCTTAATCGCTGCGCCACCAGGGAGGCCCCACTGCTTTAACTTTAGTTTTTTGTTCTTCATATGGATGTGTTCTTAATTTTTTTTGTGTATTTGTCTTTATCTAATGTATGATGTGAAAATATTTTCTCCCATTCAATAAACTGTGTTTTAATCTGCTGATATTTTATTTTGCTGTGAAAAGATTTTAAATTTGATGTACTTCCAACAGTTTATTTTTGCATCCATTTCCTTGCTGTTGGGATACTGTCCCCAAAGACATCACTGTCATTGATTGTATCACCTGTGTTTCCTTTTATTTTATGGCTTCAGTTCATAACCCAAGTCCTTAAAACATTTTTGAGCTTAATTTTGTATAGGAAGTTACAGAGCTATCCAGTCTTTTAGTAGGCTGTCCAATATTTCCAGCACCATTTGTTTCAATGATATTTCTTTTGTGTTTTTTTTAACATTTATTTATTTATGCATGCAAAAGCTGGGGTGTAGGCCAGAGGTGTGGGGGGTAAGAGGATTCACCAGAGACGGAGTGGGGAACAGAACAGGAGGTGGATCTACTGAAGTACTCTGCTGAGGGGAGCTGTATGTGAGACAGGAGAGGTCTGCTGTGTCATATCGGAAGCTCCCTGGCCACCAGGGATGGGACTCATGCTGCAGGTGCTGATAGCTTCATAGAGCTGAGACTTAACCCCTTGTGCCACCAGGGAGGCCCTATTTCAGTCATATTTCTATCTCCATTGTATGGTTGTGTCTTCTTTGTTCTATATTACATATTGATATATGTGTTCATTTATTTCTGCACTCAATTCTGTTCAATTGATCTGTGAGTCTTTTTTAATCCAAAACCATACTGTTTTAGTTACTGTAACTTTATAGTATAGCTTAAAATTAGGTAATGTGTTGCCTCCAGTTTTCACTTTTCTTAAAATTGCTTTATCTATTCAGGAACATTTGTGATTCCATATAAATTTTATGCTTATTGTGCTAGTTTCTTGAAAAGTATCTTTGAAACTTTGATAGGAATTACATTGAATCTGTATTTTGCTTTCAGTACAATGAACTTTTTGATTATATTAATTCCCCTCATTCATGAACATGGGATATTTTCCATTTTTTTAATGATTTATTTATTTATGCATACAAGCTGGGGTACATACCAGAAGTGTGGGGCAGTGAGAGGGTTCACCAGAGACAGAGTGGGGAGCAGCACAGGCAGATTTACGGAAATACCCTGCTGAGGGGAGCAGCAGGCAAGGCAGGGGAAGTCTGCTGCACCATGTGGGAATCTCCCCGACAGGGCATTGAACACGAGCGGTAGCTGCTGACAGTTCCACAGTGCTGCGCTCAACCCGTTGCACCATCAAGGAGGCCCATTATTTTCCATTTCTTAGTTTCTTGTTCTATAAGATTTAATAGCATATTATAGTTTTCGTTATATAGATATTTCATCTCCTTTGTTAATTTTTCCCTAGATATGTAACTGTTTTAGATGTGATTGTAAATGATCAGCACATGTTAATCTAACCTTGCCTCAAAAAGAGTAATTTCTCCTTGATCAAGGTTTGTTATTTTTTTAATGTGTTTTTGAAATCAGTCTGCTAGAATTTTACTGAGAAATTTCTGACCCTTTTTTATCAGAAATATTGATGTGGTGTCTTTGTGTTGTTTAGTAGTAGGGTAATATTGGCCTGTGTTAGGAAGTATTCCTCACCCTTTATTTTTTTGTAAAAGCTTGAATAAAATAGCCGTAAGTTCTTTGAAGTTTTGATAGAATTGTAAAACCACTTAGTCCTAGACTTCAGTTTGGGGGGTGATTTTTGATTACTGTTTTGATTGCTATCATTGTGATTTGTCTATACAAATTCAATTTTAGTAAAGTTATTGTTCTAAATGTATTCATTTTTTCAATATTATTGAATTTAATTGATTTTCAGTTGTTTGTAATAGTCTTTTATGATTCTTGGTATTTCTATGGTATCTGCTGTTTGGTTCCTCTTTCATTTCTATTTCTATTTGTTGAAGTTTTTTTTTAATGAGCCTAACTGAAATTTTTTTTATTTTGTTCAAGAACCACGTCTTGGCATCACTGATTTGTTTGTATTTTCTTTTTGGTTTCTATTTCATATATTTCCATTCTAATTTTTGTTAGATTTCTTTTTAACCAACTTTTGTCCTTTTTTGATAATTTAGCACTTGGTTCATATAAGCATTACATATTTGTATATATACAAAGACATCATAAATATTATATTTTTTGTTGTTTTAAGACCTTAATCTAGGGCCTCCCCGGTGGTGGTGCAGGAGTTAAAGTCTTACCACTATCAAGCTATTGCCAGCCACTGTAGCATGATTTTGATCCCTGGCCAGCAAGCTAGCCCACATGGCACAGCAGACCTGTCCTGTCTTACCTGCTGCTCCCCTCTGCAGTTTATTTCAGTAGATCTGCTTGTTCTGCTCCCCATTTTGTTTCTGGTGAATCCTCTCACACCCTGTACTTTGGGCCTAACACCCCAGTTCTTATATGTATGAATAAAACAAAGACCTTAATCTAATAGAATTTCCATCACTGTATCTCATTCATTACCTTTTTTAACTGGGAATATATTTTGTTTGATACAGTTAAGGCTGTACCTGTCTTTATTGATCACCATTTATTTGTTGAATTGTCTTTCAACCTTTTACTTTAAATCTACCATTGTTTTGAAAACTGTGACACGTTTCTTGTAGAAACAAATACAAAATTGACTTTGTTTTCTGATTCATTCATTTATGGGTTGCTCCTATGAATTTTTTTATTTGAAATTATCCTGGGGTTTATGTGTGCAATTCTATACTTGTTACCTACTGAACAGTTTATTCTAAAACTACTACTGATCCACATTTTTACTCTACTTCCCCTTTACATTGTATGTTTTTGGTGTCTTAGTGCTTCTAGATAATTTATGTTCCTTGTAAAAGAGTCCCTTTAGTATTTTCCATGGTCAGTTTGGTGGTGATAAATTCTTTTAATTTTTTCTTATCTGCGAAGATTTTTATGCCAGTTTCAATTTTAAATAATCATTTGGCCAGATAAAGTATTCCTAGTTGACAATCATTTTTAAAAGACTTTCATTATGTAAGAGTTAATGTATTTTTAAGACTTCTGAAAGATTTCAACTGCGAAACATTCCGATGTACATATTGGGTTCCCTTATATAAAATTCATTTTCCTCTGGATGTGTTTATCTTTTTAATTAATTAATTAATTATCTTATATCATCATGCATTTTTGCACAGTAATTAGTTACTCCCCTCAGGTGTAGTCCCCATAGTTCTCCCCCCACCATAACACCAGTGAACCATCACCATAGTCCCTTGTGCTCCCTCCCTCCTCCCCCTTGCTGTATGCCTCAGATCTATGTTCATCTTACAATTTTGTACTTTTTCTTGACCTTTGTTCTCTATATTCCACATATAAGTGAGCCCACTGGATGTTTTTGGTATTATTTTATCATTTGTTTTTAGCAATGCAATTATGTATTGTAGTGTATCTGTTTGGATTTATTTTTTTATATATTAATTTTTAAGTTTATTATTGTTTTATTTAGATCATCTGTTTGTTTTCATTGCATACCACATATGAATAAAATCACATGGTGTTTGTTGTTTCTGTCTGGTTTATTTCACTAAGCATAAGTCCATCTAGCTCCCTCTATATCATTACAAATGCCAGGATTTTGCCTTTTTATATAGCTGGATAGCATTCCATTGAGTGTGTGTGAGTGTGTGTGTGTGTGCGTGTGTGTGTGTGTGCCTCTGTGTGTGTGTGTGTGTGTATGTATCACTTCTTCTTTATCCAGTTGTTAATTGATGGGTACCTGATTTGTTTCCAGTTCTTGAGTATTATATTATAAATTGGGCTGCATAAACATGGGGGTAACTATATCTTTTCAAGTTAGTGTTTGCATGCTTTTGGTAAATACCCAGAAATGGGAAACTGGATTGTATGGAATTTTTTGTTTTCTTTTTTTATGAATCACCATATTGCTTTTCATAGTGACTGCATTAATTTATATCCCCACCAACATTATATGAGTTCCTTTCACTCTACATCTTTTCCAATATTTGTTGCTTCTTGTCCATTCTCACAGGTGTAAGGTGATATCACAATGTTACTTCAATTTGCATTTCTTTAATAATAATAGATGATAAATATCTTTTCATGTGCCTATTAGACATCTGTATGTCTACTTTGGAAAATTGTCTATTAAGATCGTTTGCTCATTTTTTAATCTGGTTGTTTGTTTTCTTTTGTTATTGTTGGAGTTGAATAAGTTCTTTGTATGTTTTGGATATTAGCACTTGTCAGATATGTGATATGCAAATATCATTGCCCTTTTACCAGGGTTTTTTTTTTTTTCTATTTTGATGGAAATTTCCTTCACAGTGCAGAAGCACAGTTGTTCCATTTGTTTACATTTGATTTTGTTCCCCTTGCCATTGGAGTCAAAACCTTAAACATCTCTAGGGCTGATGTCAAGGAACATAGAATCTATGTTTTCTTCTATATATTTTATGGTTTTAGGTCTTATATCTGACTCGTTAATCCATTTTGTATATTGTGCTAGATAGTGGCTTAGTTTCATTTTTGCATCTGTCCAGTTTTCCCAACGCCATTTATTGACGAGATTTTCTCTTCTCCTCTTCAAGATGTTTACTTCATTGTTGTCAACTAGCTGTCTATATGTTTATGGTTTTATTTCTGGGCTCTCAAATATATTCCACAGATCTGTATATATGTATTTTTTCCAAAACCTAACAGTTTTAATTACTATTGTTTTGTAGTGTAATTTGAATTCAGAGAGCATTGTACTTCTACTTTTATTATAGTTTTGCTCTTTGGGATCTTTTTTGTTACAAATAAGTCTCATAACTTTTTATTCTATTTCTGTGAAGAATGCTGTTGGATTTTGATAGGAAATGCATTGAATCTGTTTATCACTTTACATAATATGGTAATTGAATGATGTTAATTTTTTCAATCCATAAGCATGGAATAACTCCATTTCTTTCTCATCCATTTTTTTTAACAATGTCATGTAGATTTTGGTATACAGATCTTTCTCTTAATTTTTGTTAAATTTATTTCATGGTATCAATTCTTGATGTGATTGTAAATTGTTTTCTTTTTTAATGACACATGTGTTTTACATTATTGTTCATCTTTGTAAAATGTATGCTTGCGTGATTTCTCCTTTTAGGTGTGTATTCAATAAAATTACCACCACCAATTCACCCATGAACCATCACCACAGTCCCTTGTTCTCTTCTCTCCCCTGTTTTGGTCCCTCTTCCTCCCCCTTCCTTGCAGAATGTCTCTGACTAATGGTTGTCTGCTAATTTTGTTTGTTTATTTATTTATTATTTATTTCATGATCCCTAATTTGGTTTCCTATATTCCTTCCATGAGTGAAACTATCTGATGTGTAAATTGTTTTCTTGATTTGTCTCCCTGCTAGTTCATTAATTGTGTATAGAAATGAAACATATTCTTAATATATATTGATATAGTAGCTTGGCACTTTACTGTGTTCACTTATTTGTTCTAATAGCCTTTTTCCAGAGTCTTTGATATTTCCTCTGTATTGTCATGTCATTTGCAAATAGTGATTTCTACCTTTAATTTGGATTCTTTGTATATTCTTTTCTTGTCTAAATGTTCTTGCTAGATTTTCAATACTATTTTGAATAATAGTGGTGAGAGCAGATATCCTTGTTCTTTTCTTATCTTAACAGAAGTACTTTCAGTTTTTCACCCTTGATTATGATGCTACCTATGTATCTGTGGTATATGGCTTTTATTATGTTGAGATAAAGTATTTATATTCCTACTTCGCTGATGGTTTTTATCATAAAATGATGTTGAATCTTGTCAAATGTTTTTGTGAGTGTATGATCATATGATTTTTATCCTTTCATTTTTAATATGGCTAATAAAGTTAAATATCCTTCCACTTTTAATATGGCTTAATATCCTTCCATTTTTAATATGGTTAACACAGATATTCATTTGTTTATGTGAATATCCTTGCAACCCTGTGAAAAAAAATCCCACTTGATCATAATTCTTACTAATATAGTGCTAGATTTGATTTGCTAATAATTTTTTGAGAATTTTTACATCTGCACTCATCATAGGTATCGACTATAGTTTGTTCAGTTTTGTTTTTGTTTTCTTGTAATGTCTTTTTCTGGTTTCAGTACCAAAGAAACATTGGTTCCATAGAATAATGTTGGATGTTTTCCCTCCTTTTCAATTTTATGGAAGTGTATGATGAGATAGGTACTAATTCTTCTTTGAAAGTTTGGTAAAATTCACTACTGAAGCCATCTGGTCCTGTTGTTTTGGGGGAGGCTTTTCATTACTGTTTCAATTTCCTTACTCATGATGAATCTGTTCAGGTTTTCTATTTCTTCCTGATTCAATCCTGGAATATTGTATGTTTCTAAGAATTTTTCCGTTTCATTTAAGTTGTACAATTTGTTGCCATAAAATTTTTCATAATAATCTTTCATAATCCTTTTTATTTCTGTAGTATCTTGTAATTTCTTCTTTCATTCTGATTTTATTTATTTGTGTTTTTTCTCTCTTCTCTTTTGTGAGTCTGGTTAAAGATTTATCTATTTTGTTAATCTTTTCAAGGAACAATCTTTTCATTTTGTTGTTAATTTGGGTTATCCTTTTGACCTTTATTCCTTAATCTGTCCTCTAATTTTTGTTATTTCTTACTGTTTACTGACATTTGATTTTTCTTCTTTTTCTTGTTCCTTTAGATGCAAGCTTAGATTTCTTATTTGTGATTCTTCCTGTTTCCTGAAACTGGTATTGCTATAAACTTTCTTCTCAGTATTGCTTTTACTGTATCTTGCTGGTTCTGATAAGTCATGTCTTCATTTCTTTCATCACCAGTATTTTTTATATCATAAAAATAAATCATATAGATATGATAGTTAGCATCTTATTAGTAAGGAGAATGGCAAGAATTGCAGTATTGGGAACTTCAGTAGCAATGACATTAGATGAACTTACTCAGTTAAAGAAGCGAGTGTGACCTTATATGCATGGTTAGAGAATGGAGAGAGCAGGGGTGGAGAGACTTGAAGGTTTGAAAGCTTAGTTAGATTCAGATTGTGAAATGGAAAATTATTAAGTGATTTATGTCACAAAATGATGTGACCAGAAAATATTTTAGGAAGATAATTCTAGTGCCACTGAAGAGGAAGGGATGGAAGTAAAGGAGAAAATGAAGACACTCATACTTGTGTAAGCCCCAACCTGCTCCAACCCAATTAGCATATGTGGCTAGGGTTTTTCAGTAGCTCAGAGCCCTGTTTAATGAAAACTAGACCAGGTAACACCCTGAGTATCAGGGTTGAATAAAATAGATACTGTATCCTTGACTACAGAAAAGGTTTGAAAATTTTGCTGCTCTGATTCTGGAATCCTGTGCCCTTGAAAACTTGGCTTTATAGGTTTTCCTGTCTACCCTTATCTCATGTGACCCATCTGTCCCTGCTCAGGTTCTAGGTATCTATTCATTCTTTTTTTTTCTTTCTATTCTTTAATACCTATTTCACTATTCTATCCCATCAGCTGAGAACAATAGCTCTCCTATTTATTCTTGTCAGTTTCTTTTTATCCATAAATAAAACTTACAGCCAGTATCCTAATATCTTAACCTGAATACCCTACTCTGGCTGTCAAATCCACCAAGACCTTAGAAGAGCTCCCACCTAGAAACCTAGATAACATACCCAATTTTTCTTACCCTTGTTGTCCACTGATTACTGAGCTTGGTAAGGGTTGGAACTAAATTTGCTATAACTCGGGCCTCTCCGGTGGCACAGCAGTTGAGCGTTGCGCTGTGGAGCTGGGCGGCGCTGACGCGAGTTCGACGCCTGGCCGGGGAGAATCCCACATGGTGCAGCAGACCTCTCCTGCCTCGCCCGCTGCTCCCCTCAGCAGTGTACTTCTGATCTGCCTGTTCTGCTCCCCCTTCTGTCTCTGGTGAACCCTCTCGCCGCCCTATGCCTCTGGCCTGTACCCCAGCTTGTATGTTAAAAAAAAAAATTAAAAATAAATAAATAAATAAATTTGCCATAACTTTTTATCCATGTTTTGGGGATGTTAAATTGCTGGGATGGGGGTAGTATATTACCCTTTCTATCCTGTCATGTGGCATCTACCTTAAAATATAGATATCGTATTATACTAGTCCTGGGTCTATTAGCATATTAGCAGTCAGATTTACTCTTTACCTATTATCTTCTCTGTTCTGTAACAGGGATTTAGCCCTGAAAAATTGTATTTCCAGGCTCCAATGCCAGGTGGCTTCTGGCTGTTTTGGGGGCATGAAAGGCACTGATAGAATAATAGAAAACAGGAGGAAAGAAGAGAATAAGGTAGGTCTTATTCTACTCCACTTTTCAACTAAGTGACTCTAATCTGGGAGCTGCAGTGGTTCCAGTTTCTCTCTTGATTCCTCCAGCCACGGAGGGTGAAGTTACTTTGTTTGAAGTCAAAGTTGCATCACCTTCTCCTGCTGATTTAGCGTTTTCATCTCTTCAGTAGCAACTCAATCGATTATATTTCTACTATTTTCCTCTACTTTAAATAAAGTACTGTCTGGTTGCTTTTTAAATTACTCCTCAGAAATATTAATTTTCATTTGCTTCTCTCCTCTTCCTGAACAATTGTTTTCTAAACTGCTAATATCTCTTCCCTGGACTCTCCTCCAACAGGTGTTCTCCACCTCTAACCTCTCTTCCATCTGATCGTTACTATAGTTGCCAGGATAATCTTTTAAAATTTCAAAGCATTCCCTTTACCAATTTTAAGTAGAATAATAGACTAACCCCTTAAGCTGCCTACAAGACCATGCTTACATTGGCCTCTGAGTATTTCTTGAACACCATCTCACTCATTTTTCCCACACCTTTCTCTCCCTACCTCCTACAACCTTACCCTTTTCATGAAACTCCTACTGACATATCATAAAATTGGTCCCCTCCCTCTACCTTGCTATTTTCTCTTTCATTTTCTGGTCTTTCCCTTCATTTGATGTATCACGATTTCTAAGTATATAGTCACTGGCATGTTTACTGTTTTTTTGCCTTTTCACAAGAGCTTTAAGAGGTCAGGGAACAGAACTGTAATGTGCTTCATTCTTTAAACAGTGCTAGGCACAGTGCTTGACTTGTAGAATGTGATCCTAGAGGTAGTGTTGGAATGAATGAGTGAATGAATAGTAATTATTTACACCAACATTTTCTTCACTGTTAGGACACTATGGGTCCTTCTCAGAGGCATTGAGAGGTATCATCAAATGGATCAGGCTGCATTCCACTAGTTATTGGCTTTATGTTTGACAGAAAACTTAGGAAGCTATGATTTAGGGAATCAACATTAAATAGTCACTCATTGACTCTTTCTCAATCCACCGTCTCTTACCCTCTAGTAATATTATAACTTTCCTTTTGTTAGTAAGCAGATTGCGGGGCACCCCAAAGCCCCCAGACTTACATCCTCTAAATGAGCTCTGCCATCTGGTGCAAAAAGACAAAGCATACTCACAGTGTATAAGACCTTCAATAGAATAGAAGTTTAATAGAATTAGAATGCATAGTGCAGAGAAGGGAAGGAAAGAGAATAGTTTCTAATAAAACACCCAAAGTTACCTATTTCCCTCACAGATAAAGGCCTATCCAAACAGTGTTGCCCCAAACTGGGGCCACTGTGTTCCAAAAGCTTATCACAGGTCTAAGGCCTTTCTGGCGGGAATCTATAAGAAAGGGGTAAAGGGGGCCAGGCATGTGTGGAATTAAAGGAACAAAGTGCAAGTACAAGTCAAGATAAAAGCTGCCATTTTCAGCCTCCCCAAGGGCCTTTCACCCACATCTCCTCCAATTGTCTCTTTCCATGTCCCCTAAGTCCCTGATGCAAAGCTGAGAAAAAAACACTACCTTCTCCCTCACATGTCTCTCTACTCCATGAGTCTTCCCCTAGTCTTCTTTCCTAAGTCCTTTTCCTCTTCACCTTTGCCATTCAGCTCAGGGAACATGGAAGCTCCCCCTTTTTAGATTACACTACTACATTCCCTCAGTTTTTTCAAATGTGCTATTTTCCAAAGGAAAATCCAAAATTCTTCATATGATATGTCATGCCAGTGTCAACCTCTTTCCATTTATTGGATGGTTACTTCCTGCCACTGTAGCCTGTTTTCTGTCACTATCATTGTCTGAGATGGACCACTCTTACATGCACAAGTTGGCTCTCCTGCCCCTTCATCCAGCCATTGCCTTGCTGCTCCAATTACTGAGAATGTTCTCTCCCCTTGTCATCTGAGTAATCCTGATCAGCTTTAAAATCTAGCCCAAGCACCACCTTTTCTGTTTAGCTTCCCTTAAACTTCACTCCATGAATCAGTACTCCCTCTGTGTCTCGGTAGCACCTGAAGTTTCTCTTTAGAGAAATTTCATATTTTATTTTATCACTTCATATTTTAATGCTCTCTTAAAGTTCTCGCCTGTATACTGGCCTATGAGCAGGGGCCCTATCTTGCTCCTACTTGCAGTCCAACACGGAAGTGAAGGGGTTCACAGAGTGAAGCATGTGTTGAATGGATAAGGGTGAATTGTTATTTGGCTTTTGCATACTTTCATCATCTCAAGAAATAATTTTGCCATGGAAACTACTGTTTTCTCTTTTCTTTTAGTTCCCAAATTGCACTTCTTAGTGGATTGTTCCCCTTTCCTCAAACTCTTCATTTTGTAGCTTTGAGCGCAGCCACCACCTACCCATCTGCTCCCCCTGCCACCTGGCCTATTGACTCTGCCTCCTGTTCTCACTTTGCCTTCCTCTTTGCTTGGTGGCAAATCTGGCCCCTGTGCTTTAACTCTCTGCAGGGGCAGGAAGAAGCTGTGTGGGAGCTGAGCTGTGATCCTGCTTCTGGGGGAATGCACCCAGTGGCCCTGCCATCCGCTGCCCCTCCCGAAAAGTCTCCCTCAGCATTGGAAGCAGCCCCTGGGCTTGATGAACTAATCCATTCTGCCTCAACTTGGAGAGTACAGTGGGAGGAGACATTCTGCAAATCAAAGAAATAATCAGAGACTCATTTGCATGCACTATTGATTTTGGTTCCAGGAAATGTTAATAGCAGCAGAGTGAGACCCTCATCCCTCTTGAGGCTGAAAAGCAACTTTTCTACGTTTCAATTCCAGCAGTATTGCTACAAAATGATTCTAGCACTTAATTAGTGAGAATATGCAAGGCCAAAGTCCTCTTTATGGTACAATCTTGATGAACTGTAAACACTCCTATTAAGACAACTTCTTAACTTCTTCAAAATCATTTCTTTTAAGAAGACAGAAATAAAGAAATGAACTGTGTGTGTGTGTGTGTGTGTGTGTGTGTGTGTGTGTGTGTGTATTGCTCTATTCCTATGACTAGTACCAGAAATTGTATGATTTTCTTTCCCCAGTGTTCTTCCTTGGATAAAAGGACTACGAGAAAGCCCTGCAATTCCACGAATCCGCCCATTTGTTGAAATCAGTTCAAGATCATCCAGGTCTGCAAAACTCGGCTGAAGCAGCTTGTTGCATAATTTACCAGAGAAAAGAGGGCCATCTGGAGAGCCAATCTGGAGAACTAAGCAAAGGCAGTCTTTTTTTTTTTTTTTCTTTCCCTCTTAAGTTCTTCTGATTGACTCCCTGCCTATATTAGGCCCCAGCAATCCTTGGCCTGCAGCCTGAAAGATGGTGGTGGTCTAGGTTAGAGGTCTTGGCCTTCTGGCTTTGAACCCTGGCGAAGTCTGACCTGACTCACAACTGCTAGTAGCCCCACCCACCATCACTGTTCAAGGTTCTCAGGCAACTCCCACCAGTCTTACCCCATGACACTGTGGGGGCCTGTGTCATTCCAAAGGACAGCTGGTTTACACATATGCAGAGGAGGCAACTACCCACAAAGGGATGTGGGAAAGCTCTACCAAATTAAAAAAAAAAAAATTAAAAAAAAAAATAAAAAGAAAGAAAACTGCCTTAACCTCTTGTCAAAGAGTAAGTCATTTCTTCCATAGAGATCAAATGCTTTGTATTAAAACCTCTTTTTTTTCCAATACAGAGCCTGTAAATGATTCTATGGGACAGTTGGCACAATAAACTATTATCTGAGAATAGTATCTTCTCAATTATCTAGATGGTTTTAACTAAAGCAGTAGAAGGTGCTCCATATACTCGCTCCTCTGGCGGGTCTGGGAAGGGGCCGGCCAACCCTGTCTTTCCTCCTCTGGAGTCCCATCCCACCCACTGTTCCTGCCTGCCCTGAGAATGGAGTGTCACCTAACTCCAGTTGATCTGTAGTGATTTCCTTCAATATTTGAATGAGCAGATTTCTGGAAACAAAACATGCAGTCATCAGTTTATGAGGTTTGCCGCAGGTATGGAGTGAGGATGTGCCAGGAATCTTCCAACCCTTCTGACTCTGTCACTTTCCTTAGTCTGCATGCTCTAATATTTTCGTATTTAGATGCAGCCAATGTCTGTCCTCGGATTCAGCCAGTTAAAATAAAACACTTTGGAGTCAGACATTGGACAGGGTATTTAACTTTAAGGGTTTAATTTCTCATCTGAATAATAGAAATTACAATATTTACTTTATTAGATCTCTAAAACTCCAATACGTGCGTAAGTCCTGCCATATAACTACTCAATTTAAGTGTTTGTTTTCCTTTCCTTTCTTATGTAATTTAAAGTATGGATTTAAGCAGTCCAATTTTACTGGTCCAACAGTGTAGAGTTTCTTTCAGGAGTCCCTCAAGGGTACTAAAGTTCAGACTCACAGCTCTGTTTCTTGAATGGCAGTGCACCTTCGGCTTCCTTTCCTGCCAAAACCTTGAACTCAGATGTTTGGGGCAGGAGAGGATTTGTGCAGTCTTGCATGAACTTCTACAGTGCCTCAGCTGAACAATGTTTTAATTATGGCCTTTCAGTCTCAACTGCACCTGCCCATTTCACTATCAGAATGAAAAATCTCTCTTTTCTTCCTTGCTTCACTGTTATACTTTAGAACCTTGATTGTTTTGCCGAAATAGATATTGGCTAGAGAAGAACAAATGTCAATGGGTTTGGATTAAGTTCTCTTTCCGATGAACATGATGGGGATGGAAGGGTTCAGGGAATCCTATTTAGACTATCTTAACTTTTGGAGTTCATGAAAATTGGGAGAAAAATATCTTTCTTGCCACCTTCTTTGCTTTGTTACCGTTAGAGGACCCCAAACTGCAAGCGCATGTTACTGCAGGGCTTGAGTTTCCATGTTTCATGACATGTTTTGAGATCTTAGAAAGACAACATGGAGTGCAAAGAAATACTAATAAACCGGCCCTTGGCATATCAGGGGTTCTTAACTTTTCCTTACCCCTTTGCACTGTCAAAGTGATAGTCTGGTCAGATCTGTGGACCCCTTTTCTAAGTAATAAGTGAACAAATCAATTTCTTTGAAAAAATAACATGTGTTGCCACTTTATTATGAAAACTTCATACCGAATCAGTAAAAGTATAAAATCAAGAAAACATAATAAAAGTGTAAAGAAAAATTTAAAACTCACCTACAGATTTCTTTCAAAAGAATCTATGAACATTGATTCATCTCTGATAGGTGGTTAGATTACAAAAGAGAATTGTTTGCTGGTTTTGAACACTCAAGACTTAGAAAAGAGCCAGATAAATAATGAGCACAGCCATTAGGAAACTTTAAATCGACACCTAGCCCAGGAGCTTCGGAGTTGAATGGCACACGGGAACTCATCTAACCCCAGAGTAGCAAATCTGGCAAGAGAATCAGATTCATCTGCAGTTTTTGTTATTGTTTTTGAATTTAGATATTCAGGCTCTACCCTCGTCCTCCAGAGCAAGACTCTCCCAGAGACAGGACCAAGGAAACTGTATTTTTAAGGACTGCTTAAGGAGATCTGTTTATCACATTTTGGGAGCACTGATAAAGCAACCCCTTACTCAGTGCACAGTGCTCTCTAACAAGATCTCTAAACAAGTCTCCCCAATCACGTTTGGATTTGGAGATTCAGCTTGCATGCATGTCCCAGCACAGCCTGTCCTAAGCTGGCAGCCCCCCAGTGCTGTTCTGTGACAGTAATAGAAAAGAACAGGTAACAGTGCAGGTTCCAAAATGTAGTTGCTGCTGAGTTGCGTCCTCACTAGACACCACCTTTCTACTTTCCATGCCAAAGTGCACGGAGGAGGGGCAGGCTGCCTGGCCCCAGAGTGCCCTGGACAGAATGAGGGCTACATTTGAGGGGGCACTGTCGAGGGGGTACTGATACTTGGAGAAAAATCTCTGGATTTGGATCGTAGGCTTTTTCATCCTTGTGAAGTCTACGTGCTGCGTTTTATTCATTAGCACCTACAAGGGACTAATTGCCATCAGGCATGTAGGTGGAATTCCTGGCAGGGAGCAAGAAATGGAATAGGTTTGATGACAACCAATGATCTGCCAAAGCCCTGTCAGAAGGAGAACAGAGTCTTGCTGTCACTCATCCACCCCTTTAAATTCAAATGAAGATGCTTCTGGGTAGGGAGGGGGAGGGGGGCTGGCACCCATCCAACTTTGCATTGAAGATACTGTACATTTTTACTGTATATGCGAAAGTCCCTGCTCCTGGCGGTGCTGTTTCTAAAATGAGAGAAAGAAATAAAAGGAAGAAAAAGGCATGGACTTCAGTTTGGCCAGCTGCTTGCTACTTTTGTAATGTCAGTGGCTGGAGGTGACTCAGGTAGTCCCCGATGGGCACCGCAGGGTCTGCGCACCTTCTGGAACTGCCTGCAGGCTTTCTTGTACATTACATCCCTGTGTCCCCAGTGTCCCTCATTTTCTTGAACTGATTACATTCCAGATAAAATGAAGAACCTTTGTTGTAGAGAAGCAAGGCCATGATGGGACAGCCAAAGGTACCAGGCACACAATCTTAATCACGATGCTCTGGCAGGACGAATTTCAAGCTACCAATAAAGTCCCACTGATCCAAATGGCAGTTTTGCATGTCACAGTCATTTTATGGAATTATACACAAAAGGCATGAGCTGCCTGGGTGTGTAACCACATCCCCCAATGGCAGTGGGTAGTAGTAACAGTGGGTGGCAGTGCTCATATATTTAAATCAGATCAAGTTATCCCTGATAAATGCCAAGCATGTTCTTAACACTCCCAAGTAATACATTTCAGCAATTCAAGTAAAACTAAGCCTTTCCACAGGGGATGGCCACACTTTTCCTGCTCCTCCTTGCTACCCATTCTCCTCCTCCCTGCTATTTTCTGTGGCAGGGAGGGAACAGACCAATTCCAACCTCTGCATTGCAGATCCACTGCTACCCCGTGAAGTCAAGGAATGACTCAGCTACCTCACACTGTTTTATTGAAGGAAGCTGAAAAAATATCTGGTCTCAAATATAATTAGCAGAATGTTAGAAAACTATCTATCTTGGGTACTTCTACAGTTAAAGTGAAGAAGTTTAATTAAATGACCCCAGAAAGGTCTTCTGAAGTTAATGAGTCACTGACTACCTAACATTGCCCTAAGTTATCAGTAAATTGTATGTAGTATTATGGGATGTTTTAATGAATGTGTTTTCAAGAAATGTATCTCACTGAATTACTTTGCTATTTATTTCACAAGTAGATAATTTTGTTTTTCCATGCTTTGAATGACTACATTTCCTTAAGATGACCACAAATGTTATGCTGGTGACATTTGCAAGTAGAATCACATTATTAATTAGTTTAGTGAAGAGTCTCCTTATGTTAGCACCGATGTCAGTAACAAAGACACAGTATATTTCTTAGCTCTACTGGATAACTAGCCCTTTATGGTTCAAGATGTTACCGTAAAGCACCTTTAATTCACACCAAAGGGATGCATCAGTTACAGAGATCCCTTACAAGAACTTTTTGGTAGGAGATTAATGTTTAATGACCAACTTTATCCTTATTTTGTTAAATGATGCCATGAGCTAATTACATTAATATAGACATTTTATTAATCAATTGATGTTTGTACATTTTGAAGGAGGGGTATCAAATATCAAATATTAGTGAATGTTCTGCTAAAAGTACTATGGTTAGTAGAGATGGGTAAGGAATAAAAAGGACTTCAGCTTGGTGAGTTAAAAAGGTGTGAATTAGAAAAGAGAAGTTGTATCTCTACATAGCATTTTATGCCACTTTTGGAAAAGAGCACAGCTTCAACTTACTGTGCTGTCCGTGTATCAATGTTGTAAAGCAGGAAGGGTGGAGGGAGAAAGAGGATGCAAATGAAGAACAAAAAGAAGAGAGTGCACACCAAACTGGCTACAATTTTGTTTTATCTGGAGATTACAGAAATAAATGATCCTTCAAAAAATCTCTTTGAAGTCTTTCTTTTAATTTATTTCCACTGTCAGGAGGGAATATTTCCTCTTCTTTTCAACCAAAAGAATGGTGGATTGGGCTCCAAGTAGAGGCTCCCAATCTCACAAAGGGTTGTATGAATTCAAAGGGCCTTGGAAAAATGTGAATTTTTTTTAGTACCTGTTTTCATTTTCCCAGTCCCACACTCCTCTCCTTTTAATTCCTCCAGTTTCCAGTATAACTCAGGACTCACCTTTATCCATCCATCATTGGACAATGTATCATTTTTAATTACTTTCCCATTTCCTCTTCCCTCAACACTTACCTGAGCTATTCCTTGTTTCAACAGATTCCTGCTTTGTGCTTGGTTGCAGGCAGACATAGTTATCGTGTCTTTAAACACTCTTTGGTCAAGGTCAAGTTGCTTTGAAGTCAGATTTTATTAATTCAATTTTGAAAAATGACCACCTCCAACAAATTAACCAAGGAGGACATATGATGGGTGGAGATTTAAAGCTGTGGGGAAGTACTTTTGGGGTAAGTTTCTAAATATTTCAAAATTTTTAGCAGACCCTACCCTTCTCATGGGGTCAGTGAAAGTTGCTCCCCTCACTCCCACCGATGTGTAAAATGTTATCTGAAGGGCTTCTCCCAGAGCCACACCCTCCTGTCTTGCTTAGAATATTTAGGCAAGATGTTCAGTTGTAAATCCTCAGCTGTGCATTTGTTATTATTTCTTATCTCCCACTGAACACAGGATTTTTCATTTATCTCATCCCTCTGTCTCAGTTGTCCATACCTGAACTTAACCAGGACACTTCTTCTCTGAGTTTATTCAACACTCTACAAATTATATTATGTAGGAAAGGACTGACAGGGATGGAGAATGAAACAAGCCTTAGTACCTACTAGGTTCCAGCTATTTGTCACAGATCGTATCAGAATCCACATAACCACACCATGAAGTAGTGTGGGTTTTTTTTTATTATTATTATTATGCTCACTTTGAAGATAAGGGCAATAAGTCTTAGATAAATTAAATATTTTTCCCAAATGTACACACGTCAAACTAGCAGAATTGGGATTCAAACCCAGAACTGATTTTAAAATAGTTGCTGTCTCTAATAGTTGTGTATAGTCTCACACAAGGCACCAGTCTACCTCCTTGCCTGGATTTATGTGTGAGGACCATATGTCATAGTTAATAGCTTAAATAAGTTAGTTCTTTAATCACTCAGGAAATATCAGATAGATCCCTGAGACTTAGATATTGTAAAAAAAAATATGAAGAACAAAAATCCCATAGTACCTCTCATCTCAGTATAGAGGGAAAAAAACTTAATCAATGATTATAATATGATGGAACATACTATATATTCATAAAGGCTAATGGATTAGAATATATAAGAAAGTATTTATTTTTGAAATAAGAGTAGATTGTGTTTAAAGAAAGTTAAAAAATAATTAAATAATTAAAATTTTATCCAGACCCAATGCTTTGGTAAGGATGCTCCATGAAAATAATATGTGCAGGGGCCTCCCTGGTGGCGCAGCGGTTGAGCGCTGCGCTGTGGAGCTATCAGCAGCGCGCGATGCGAGTTCGACGCCCGGCCGGGGAGAATCCCACATGGTGTGGCAGACCTCTCCTGCCTCGCCTGCTGCTCCCCTCAGCAGTGTATTTCTGATCTGCCTGTTCTGCTCCCCACTCTGTATCTGGTGAACCCTCTCACCGCCCCATGACTCTGGCTTATACCCCAGCTTGTATATATAAATAAATAAAAATCTTTAAAAAAAAAAGAAAATAATATGTGCAGGGTTTAGAAATGGAGTGAACTATGGGCAATATTATAGAGGCAAGCAAGTCTGGAGTGGTCTGAAACCTGGAAATAATCTGAGATAGCTAATAAAATTGTCCTCAGCGTGTTCCCTAAGGAGTAGAGTGAAAGTCTTGAGAAAGATTAGAGTGAGAGAGAAAATAATCTTTCTAAAGCAGAATTTTATTCAAATTTGTGTTTTTTTTCTTTTTTTATCTTTTCTCTTAAAGATTTATTTATTTATGCATACAAACTGGAGTGCAGGCCAGGTGTGTGGGGGGATGAGAGGGTTCACCAGAGACAGTGTGGGGAGCAGAACAGACAGATTTACCAAAATACACTGCTGAGGGGAGCAGCAGGCGAGGCAGGAGAGGTCTGCTGTGCCATGTGGGAAGCTCCCCAGCCAGGCTTGAACTCATGTGGTAGCCACAGACAGTTCCACAGAGCTGCACTTAATCTGTTGCGCCACCAGGGAGGCCCCAAAATTTGTGCTTTCATTTAAAATTTAAAGTCTGGAATTCTATTCTAAATTATTCCTAGATTTGTTTATAAATAAGTTTTTAAAATTGTTTACCACATGAATTCATTTTTTCTTGAGGAAAATTGAAAGTCCCAGGAGGATATATCCTAAGATGTATGAAGGGCATTTGTAGCTTTATGTATGTCCTGGCTATCTCATAAGTATTTTGTATGCCCTGACTACCATACAATCTCCTACCCCAGAGTTTATGCCATTATAACCTATTTGAGAAGCATAGCCGAATAAAGCTGCGTGGCTAAATGGTGCCTGGAAATGAGGCTGGAAATGGAAGCTGAACTTACTCTATGAAGAATTCAGATCGGTAAGGTAATGGGACTGCTATAGGGATGGAGATTTAAGCTGCTAATGAGACATGCCTCCTCTGAAGAAGCATGTAACCCATCTGTATTTGCCTGGTGTAGTGTAGCTAAATGTATTATGATCTGCTCCCTGACCCATCTCTGGGAACCAACCCCCTATAGGCCTCATTGCTCTCAGGTTGCTCAGGGCACTTGTTGCCCATCTCCTATTGTATGATCCGCGATAAATGTTTCTGCTTGAAACCTATTGATTCTTTCCTATTTTGTGGGGGATTAATTGGCAAACACCAGATAAAGACCCTTCAGAATCAGCAACAGGACCAGATGCAGATTTTTATAAATTTATCAAAATCATCTTTTTATATGCTATGTTCTGCGAGATGCAATCTCATTATGTAAAGTAGTTGGTTACACCAAGATAAAAACAGGTTATTTGATCAACATCTTCCTAATGATAATGAAGTCTTTTTTCCTCTACCCATTAATCTTTTCTTCACTAATTTCTCTCTTGCTTGTAACATGCAGCCACATTGGATTTGGGGATGAAAATGCTTTTTGACACATGTCCTTACTGTAGTTGCAGAAGGAGAAGGGATGATAAATTTCACTTTGAAAACACGTAAATACTGAGTGATTTGCAAAATAGTTTGCCTGAATCAAATTAGTGACTATAACAAGAATGAGGTAAATCAGAATCTGACTTTCAGCTTGCCAATTTTAGTGCAAAAAATTATATCAAAAACTTTAATTCTACAAAACTCATTAATATTTGATAAGTTTGTTTCACATTTTTTTCTCCTCTTTTCTTCCACCTCCTTGGACTATGTGAGCTCCTGTCATCAAGTCTGACCTCACCCTTAGGTCACTGGGAAGGCCCTCTGCCCCCTCTGCCACCTTCACTGATGCCTGAAATACTTTAAGTAGGAGACCAATCAATCAATTTGCCTCCACAATATGAGTAACACATAGACCTAAATTCATACAAAGAGATCAAAACTTAAGTCAGTCATTTCCTAAGGCAACAATTATGGTTCGATAGAAAGAAGGAGAACACACAGAGGCACTCGGGCCGGAAGGAATACCAGCTGTGCCAAGCCTCAGAGAAAGCAAAAAAAAAAAAAAAAAAGACAAGGTTGTGAATAGTAAAACCAAGTCACCTATGCCAGTTTTACCCAAGGCTTGAGTTAATGAAACTACAACCTACTCAATGACCCCATTATGTAAAACATGTTTTTATGCTGGCAGCTTGTGTTGTTAAAGGTTAAAGGCATTAAAATTATCACCAAATATAAACTTCATAAAATTCTAACAAGAAATTTTCATTCAAGCTAATGTAATCAAATTCAAAACATCTCCAACAAATCAGTTGTGAATATCTAAAAATACCCTTAAGCTTGATTCAAAACAATGAAAAGACCCATAAAAAAGACACATTAACAAACTAATAAGAACTAAAATCAAAATCATCTTTCAGAATGCAAGTGAGTATGTTGCGTCTATATGCCTCAGGTCTCACAATTCAAATCATCTTTTGTGTTTTCTCCAAGTACATTAAAAAGTGACAGTGAAGAAAGGATGTGTGATTATTTTGCTTAGACAAATTTGAATGGCTAGTTTGATAATTCTTGTGATGGAACAAACAGTTTGGGTGTGGGACGACATTAAAACTATAAATGAAATCAGTGAGGAATGAAGTTCTCCATGCAAGACATTTCCTATATAGAGGGGAGGGCACCTTTATCATTTACCAAAAAAAAAAAAAAAAAAAAAATGAGTGTAATCTGTCTACTGAGGTTCATTTTGGTCCTAAAGACCAAATTGGCCCTAGGGAAGAAAATACCACCTAGATGTAACAAGGACACCTATTAGAAACTAAAGCCATGATAACAAGGGCATATCTGAATGCATCCACAGTCTTGGCCTTGAACTTTATGGCCTACTTTTGCTACAATGTACACTGATGGAGGAAAAGTACGTAACTTATGTTAGTTTGTGACATACTGGCAACTGGATTTCTGGAGTTTTCCTCAGCCATTCAAAACTGGGCATCCTAGCACCTATTTATATTAATGAAGCACAATATTTGAAATCTGGTTTCAATTGGCAAATGTCTCACATTGTCATCACTTTTTTCATATCTTTTTCTGGTACACTCTAGGAAGGACAGCTATTGGCTTCCTTCTCAGTTCCCATATCTAGCTGTCTCCATACTTAAAATGTGCCTTTTCAAGTTTTTCTGTTTTGTCAAGTGAGGGTAGACTTAGAGAAAGTGAACCTCTCAACGCTATGATATTTGCAACCAGAGAAGGTGGTAGAGGTGAAACAGATGCATATTCTTGCTCACTTTTGTGATACTGAAAATAGATGAAATTCTAGTAAGTGAAATCTTTCTAAAATAATTTCATGAACCCTTAAGGTTCAAACTGATATTTTTCTGTCAAAATGTTCTATATGGCATAGATATTATTCATTAATTTTCTGACTTAAAAATCAGAATACAATGTTAGGAAACCTTAGGTGAATATATTTCATGGTATGTCTAGGTTAGCACACAACTATAAGATAGCTACAAAGAATGAGCTGTTGAATATAAATAGAATTTTTTCAGTTATATTAGTTTGTCACATTATACCACTTAGACTAAATATATTTTAATAGAAGTTTCCTAAACAGGGTTTAAAGTATTTTAGGCATAATTTAGCCTATTTTTAATGACTTAAAAAAAGTCTCTGTTTTGTATTCTGTAGTATATCCTTTAGTATTGTTGAAACATAGTTACTTGCTCTTAAACTCAATGGCCTCATGGTATTTGTGAGATGCTATATCTATTATTTTTAATGCTGTTTTTGCACTGTCAAGACCAATCAGGTGATGGCGTGACTACAGTAATATCTTCTGGCCCTATCTTCCTAAAATATATAAACTCTAATCCGCAAGTTTGAG
Source organism: Scalopus aquaticus (assembly GCA_004024925.1). NCBI lineage: Eukaryota > Metazoa > Chordata > Mammalia > Eulipotyphla > Talpidae > Scalopus > Scalopus aquaticus. The sequence goes on along the minus strand of PVIJ01001216.1, from coordinate 19,629 downwards.
AAACTGAAACTGCAAAGCTCTTTCCCAGTTAGGGTACCAAATTGAAATCATGAAAAGTCAAGAGGTAGCCCAAACTGTTAGGGAGAAAAAAACATTTTGCCCATTCTATGGTTTTGGCCATCCATGCACACAAAGATAAAGAAGGCCAACTCTTAGCGTACTCAAATAATTGGTTTAACTGGTGTGGATGGGCAGGAGGAGGGAGAGGAGAAGGGAGGGGACAGAAGGGGAAGGGAGGAAAAAGAGGAGAGAGGATTTCAAATAACAGACTCACAGTCAAATTCAATTTACCCATCCCTTTGTAGGCAAATGCCCAGTCAAACAGACTTAGCTCTAAGAGGGATGACTGAGGCCTGGAAGGTCACCACAAGTGTAAGGTGCTCCTAGTAGGGAACCATAGAAAAAGGGGTTAGGCAGCTCTAGATAACTGAGACCGAAGAAACCCAAAATTCAACATGTTACATATATTCCACAACACGATCAAGCCACTAGGAAGAAGGATCAAGGGCCAGGAACAGCCTCTCCATGTGTCTGTCACCCAGGTACCTCCCACTCTTGTCTCTCTTTCTTCCTTCATTTCATCTCAAATTATATATCCATCTCACTCCTTCCTCCTTACCAGTTGCTTCATTCAGGAAGTCTGGTGCATGGCACACAAGGGATTAGAATCCAAGGTGCCTCTGTGGAAGTGGGGGCCAGAGAAAACAGTGTCTCTTCACTGTGATGCAGTGCTCTTCTCCCAGTTTAAAAGTATCTTCTTTTCCTAAAAGGCCCACCTTATCTAAAACACAACAGTTCTTTTAGTCCTACAGATGCCTGAAGCAAGTACAGGAAACACCATGTTCAAATTTACTCACGCTGTTTGTTTCCTTGGTGTTGTCATTTCATCATGATGACTGGGAGATTTCCATAATGCCTTTTTTTTTAAATGAAAATTTATTATTAGTTATAAAGGGATGACCAAATATCTGATAGACTTACCAGGATTAACAAAATGGAACAATTCTCAGTTTCAGACAATGGGGTAGGACTCTGAGAACAATCCACTTTTCTGTTCACTTTTCTGTTTGATGTTGATTATAAATAGGGATGGCAACTTGCCAAACACACACACACACACACTCACACACACACACACATATATATGAGAATTTATATGCAAAAGGTCAAAGACACAGCTTTATGTAATGCTTATGTACAAAAACATCTACATTTTATGATTTGTTTAAAAACTATTTCCAGATAAAATTGCTTGAATTGTCAGAGGATACACAGTTATGGAATCTAAAATAAAACTCAGAGGTATTATATATTCTAGGTTTTTTAAACATTCATGCATACACAAGGAAACAAAACTAAAGTGAAAGATCAGAGTGTAACTTATTTAGTAACTAAAGTATTAGAAACTTTAATCTCTGCCAAACAAATCTAGCTCCTTGAGAAAAGACAGTTCAACCACTGATATATTTGATGAAGGTTGCTAAGCAATTGTCTTCCAGAGATTTCATTTTATTTAATAAGCACATATATAACACTTACTATACACACAAGAAATTACAGACTTTACAAATATTAGCTGATTTATACCAATCCAAGGAAATATGAATGTTAGTATTCTTATAGAATAGATCCATAATACACCTAGCTTGCCCAGATGGGTTTTAAAATGATCAACCTAGCTGTAGACTCTACTCAATTAATCATTAATATATGTTACACATTAATTTACGTCCATGGTACCTGGGGCTAAGTCACTCTTGTTCAACAAACCTACTATGGTAGCCTAACTGGATTATGAGAAGAGTTAAGACTCAGTCACATGTTATATTCAGACTAACTTCTTCACACAACAGGAAAGGCAAGCTCTGGCTTTAGGTCTAGTCTTTAGTCCACACTCCTTTCATCATAAAAACTCCTTTTGTCATTCTTTTAGATTTGGGAGGAGTAAGGCACATCAAAAAGCATTCACCTCCTGATAGTGAATTTCATTTGCATACATACAGAAATCATTTATAGGGGCCTCCCCAGTGGCGCAGCGTTTGAGCGCTGCGCTGTGGAGTTGTTGGCAGTGGCGACGCGAGTTCGAAGCCCAGCCAGGGAGAATCCCACATGGCGCGGCAGACCTCTCCTGCCTCGCCCGCTGCTCCCCTCAGCAGTGTATTTCTGATCTGCCCATTCTGCTACCCGCTCTGTCTCTGGTGAACCCTCTCGCAGCCCCACACCTCTGGCCTGTACCCCAGCTTGTATGTATAAATAAAAAATAAATCTTTAAAAAAAAAAAGAAATCATTTATAAAATTTCCAATCATACAAAAAAATCAATATTGAAGAAGGAGTTGTGGCCTTAATCCATTTGTTTCCTGAAGTTTTCTTGGTCCCTATAAAATTCATTCTCACATCTTCTTGGAAACCAACTCTGCACCAGAGGGGTATTGAGAAAGATGCTACTTGTCTAGCTACAACATCTGTGATATTAAGACAATGTATAGCAACTTGCCTGTCAGTTTCTTGGTGGACAAAGGTCACTCAGGTAATGCTTCCAAATTAAAACTAGAGAGAAATGGCAAGTTACATGTTAGTTTCAATCAATTAAACAATCAATAAACCATAAAAGTTTAAAGTCTGTTTAACCAGATAACACTTCCCACTCCAAAAAATGCAAGATCTAACAAGAACTAGTTAGTTAGTATCAGAATTAACTTCAGTGCAATAACCATTTATTTCCAGTGTCATTAGAAAGTAAAGTATTTATGGTTTCAGTGTTTGGTAATAGACATCTCCTCATACATGACATCATTTATTAATCTTTAGAAGATTGTTTTAGAAGGACAAAATAATGAATTTGATTTGGGACATTTTAATTTTGAAGTGTCTATAAAGTATATTTAAGAGGAAATGCTTTATTGAAATATTGATATTGAACACTCTAAAGAAAGTAGCATATAGATATTACTAAAAGCGTTCTGACTCATTTTCAAGCATTTAAGTTGGGAAACATCAATTCATGTGTAGTTAGTTTGTGAGGGGTTTTAGAAATTAATAGCAAGAGAATTATAATAATTATTTTATAATAAAGAGATAGCCTCTTCCCCCCAGGAGTCTGTGATTATAGATACACCTCAGAAAGACATTGATCATATTAACAGGATGTAAAGAAAGGGCTATAGGAAAGCCTGAGAGAGGTGATGAGGCCTAGTACCAGAGCCATAACATGGAAACTGATGTACAGGAGAAGCAAGAATAAAGACAGAGGGCCTCCCTGGTGGCGCAGCGGTTGGGCGCTGCGCTGTGGAGCTGTCGGCAGCGGCGACACGAGTTCGACGCCCGACTGGGGAGAATCCCACATGGCGCGGCAGACCTCTCCTGCCTCGCCCTCTGCTCCCCTTAGCAGTGTATTTCTGATCTGCCTGTTCTGCTACCCGCTCTGTCTCTGGTGAACCCTCTCGCCGCCCCACACCTCTGGCCTGTACCCCAGCTTGTATGTATAAATAAAAAAATAAAAAAATATATTTAAAAAAAAAAAAGAATAAAGACAGAAATGGGGGCCTCCCTAGTGACCTAGGTGTTGTCTTAGCACAAGTTCCTTGCTATGGCCTAAGTTTGATCCCTGGCCAATGAGCTAACCCATATATGGCGCAGCAGACCTCTCCTGTCTTGCTTGTTTCTCCCCTCAGTAGTGTTTTTCAATAAATCTTCCTGTTCTGCTCCCCACTCTGTCTCTGGTGAATCCTCTCATCTTCTGTCCCTCTGGCCTACTCCCCAGTTCTTCTACACAATAAATAATAAATCTTAAAAAAAAAAATCAGGGCATGCATTATAATTGAATTGTTAAGAGAATTACATTGGATAACACACCTAAAGCTGCCAGGAGAATGCTGATCCCTTCTTCCCTTGGAAAATGCTGACCTAAACATGCATGAATATTCTGTGAAAATTCCTCCATAGAGATCTGACATCTGAAATTTTAGGAAACAACTACTTTGTTTTTTGAATGCCTTAGGTGGGAGGGGAAGTCTTGGAGGGTGAAATGAAAACAAGTAATGATACTCCAAATAGATGGTCTTCTGAGGTGTTCCTTATCGCTCACCTCATATCTTCACTATTGCTCTGCTTTTTAATTATGTGTATCAATAGATGTCCCCTCACTAGACTGTGCTTCATGGGGATAGGCTCTATGTGCTATTCACCTCTATATCGCTGAATGTTGTGTCTGACTTTAGGTCACCTGGAAACTTAGCAATGTTGTTCCTGCAACCTGAGGAATGGTAAATGAAAACACAGGTTTGTCATCAGACTGGCAACAAGTGTTTGAATATCAAAGTTATGTTTTGTCGGAGAGTTAAGGTTTACTATTGTGTTTGTATAGTCTCTAGCTGGTGTTGTGTACCCAGCTTGGCAAACTTGAAGGGTGAGCTCCAAGAAGATGTGGGGAAATATGCATGTGTCCTTGCTCAAGTCAAGAACATTTGTAGTTCTGCTGGCCCCCAAACTCAAGAATCTCAACTGTTAAAAAGAAACCCATCCTTTACGAGGCAGGATGAAACTGACTCAAACCCTAAACTATAGGCCTAGAGATCTTGGATTTTGCTGATTCAATTTGATTATCATTAATATATCAAGGATGGCCTTCCTATCAAGCCTAGCTTCTTTATTACCACAGAGAAACAAACAAAATAGACAATCACAAACCTAAACTCCATCACTTTAATATCACACTGACACAATGCAGTTAAAAGCAGTACTCACAAAAATACGGATTTCTTGAAATTTAAGCCAGCATCCTGATACTGCCTGGATTCCTTTCTTTTGCTTCTCTATCTAGAGTACATTAAACAGCAAAACTCTTCTTTACAAAAACCAAGAGTGTCATCATTCCCCCCCAATATCATTATATTCCTATCTTTATTCATTTTTTTTTATAGAACTGGGGTGTAGGTCAGACGTGCAGGGGATGAGAGGATTCACCAGACACAGAATGGGGAGCAGAACAGATGAATCTACTGAAATACAATGCTTAGGGGGGCAGCGGGTGAAACCGGGGAGGTCTGCTGTGCCATGGCGGGGGTCAGCTCCCTGGCCAGGGATGGAACTCAGGCCATAGTGGTGAACTCATGATGAAGCTTACCCTTAGGCCACCAGAGAGGCCCACATACCCTGATTGTATAAGAAAGTATTTGCATTGTAACATCCTCTTTAACTAAATAAATGCATACATGGATATCATCGTTTTACACAATCATACAAACATATAAACTACCACTAGTCATTAAGCAAACGCTAACTGAAATCATAGTGAGATATCACTACATACAGAATGGCAAAAGGGAAATTTAAAACCAAAAACCTCACAATACCAAGTGCTGCTGAAAATTGGGAGCAATCAGAATGCTTATATCTTGTGCATGGGAAAGCACGAATGGTCAGTCACATTAGGAAAGTTGGGCAGTCTTTTATAATATTAAATATACAATTACACAATCCACCAACCCTACTTCTAAGTATTTTATATAAAGAAAATTAAAATATTTGTTCATACAAAGATCTGTATGGGGATATTTATAATAGCTTTCTTCCTAATAACTGAAAAGTAGAAAGAGCTGACAAGTTAATCTGTTACTGTGTCAATCAACAATTTGTGGTATATCCACCCAATAATGTATATATGTATCCACACAGTAGAGTGATCCTCAAGAGTAATAAGGAACAAAGACAGATCTAAGAGCATGGAACAATCTCAAGAGCGTTACGCTAAGTGAAAGTTAGACACAAAAGACTATATGCATGTTTGAGTCAAACCCAGCACAAGAAAAAATTTTGGATTATGAGAAATATTCTATAGCTTGATTTCAGTAGTAGTTACATGACTATTCATGTTTGTAAAGTATTATACACTACAAAGGATGGATTTTACTTTCTGTCCGGTATACCTTATTTTAAAATGCATAGAACTGTCTACCTAAAAATTGTGAATTTCTGTATTGCAAGTTAGCCTTAACAATCTTAGTACAACCCCACACATACCTATAAAGTTCTTTCTAGAAAAATATATTTTAATACAAAACTAAATACCAATGCTTTAATCTCTTTAAAACAGTCCTGTTTTGCCCTTTTTACAAATCCCACCCACAAGGTACCATCTTTTATGGAAGATTTTGTAATAAGTAAGGATACCAGAAAACAATAAGATAGTAATTTGTTCCATCCACCATTGCCCTGTTACAGATGTAGACAAAGCATCTGAGTGTGAAAGGATTTGAGCCTGTTACCAAGATTAATGGAAACCCAGATGGGGGACTCCTGAGGAACTAATAGCTTCATCTGTAATGCAGTGGAAAACAATTGTGTTAGAGTCATATGAAATGCTATAAAAGTTAAAACTTATAACTAAGTCCTACTGCCCTCCGGCACCACTTGACAGCCTTGTGGGGTCTGAGAGCAGAGGCCTGAGAACAGAGATTTATGCCACAAATTAAGCTCCTAAAACCCCAGTGGAATATTTTATTAGCCCCTTGGCCATATGTAACTGCACTGCTGTCACTACAAGAGAACATTCTAAAAATGAGGTGGAATGGGATGCAGGGCAGGGAGTACTTAATTGAAAAATAAAACTTTGTAAAAATAAAAATAAAAAATTTAAGAGCTATTTTGCAATTCCTTAAAACTTGCCTCATGTTCCAATGATGTCTAAACATGCTTGGGGCCATCATTTAAATTATTTTTCTCAACCAGTGGGGTGTACTTTTTAAATTATTGAAGATGTCCAAAGATAGTCGTGTTTTTCATCTGTGAAAAGTGCAGGATTTTTTTCTGAGAATTCCTGCTTGACCTACCTATTACTCACTTTTTAAATCATCCAAAACCTTTGAGAGTAAGGGGTGTAAATAAAATAAATAATAACACTCCGGAACTTAAAATGAAGAATAAGACAGAACCAGAAATTTTGTCCCAAATGTGTCTTAACAGAACCACATATGGTATTAAATATCATTGAACGTTTCATACGTTTTCAATTCACTATGTTTTCCTCTGTGCTCACAAGTTGTTCAGCAAGGTCAAGTAAGTTGACAAAAGGAAACACGTAATTAGAGCCCATTTGAAGAGGAAAAATAATGAACAGGGATAAATGAGCAGAGACAGGTATATTATAAATCTCTAGGCATTTTGGAAGTTTGTATTAATATAAAGAGGGCTTCTTTCTAAGCCCAGGGCAAGACTTCAAAATATGACCTTTAATGAAATATTTATCTAGTTTTTCATCGCTTGACTAAACCAAGCGGTAATCACAACAAATAATTGTCTCATTAAAATAAATTGTAGTTGTTTTTTTTTTTTTTTTTGTAGTAGTAGGTGAAGCATTTAGCCAGGAGCACTCACATTATGCCCCCTTTGGCTACAACAAACAAACAAACAAACAAACAAACAAACAAACAAACAAAAGCAAACCTCAAAGAAAAAGCTGAATGGGTATGACAACAAATTTCCACTATATTGACTCCCTAACTCTCTACCCTTAATAAGTATTACAGGCTAAATTCATATAGATGTCTATAAAAACAGTCCAATGTCCCTGGAACTTACATACCTGAACACTAGTATTTCCTTTGGGGTATAAGTGAAAAATTTCTTAGGTAACTGGGAGAACTTTAATTTGTGCAATTTGTTTCTGGACTCACCCTACTGCTAATTTTTGCCAATCAGCTTCCCTAAACTTGAAGTATATTGTTTTCAGTCATTTACATTTCTGTTCCAAATGTTTACACTTATCTCATTTTGCAAATTGTGTATTTTGACTGAGACCTAGTAGGTACTTTTCAAGATGTATCACTATGCAGAGTTTTCTAAGAAGCCTTTTGAAGAGCAGAGATGTGTGCACAGATTCGGGGGGCCATGGCCGAGGTATCACCGGGAGGGACTAGCCTTTCTTCATGCTGTTTGTGGATGCTGTCCCATATTGCCAGTTTACATCTGTCCTAAGATGTGAATCTGGGGTAATCTACACTTCCAGAAGAGATCAGAAATACAGAAAATGGTTCCTCTACATCTCATGAGCCAGAACAGGAGGTAGATCCATACTTTTTTTTTTAATATATATTTTTATTGTTATTTATGTCTTTTACATTTTGTATTCCCCTTGGGTAGCCCACCACCAATTCACCCGTGATCCATCTCCATGGTCTCTTGTGTTCTTTTCTATTCCATTTTGTGCCCTTTTCTTTCCCTCCCTCTGCCTCCCTCCCCTCCCCCCCACCCCCCGCTGATTGTCTCTCTCCTATTTGGTTTCCTTATAGTCCTGTTATAAGGTAGATCCATACTTATTAAAAAGGTTCCAAGCAGTTTGCTTTCTGCACTGTTGGTAACAGTTTGGAGATTCCACGGTCACCTGAACCAAGGGCCCAGACAACAAGGGCAAATGGTGGCCCAGACCTACAAGTCCCTAAGACCTAGTTCTGTGGCTTTTGGCCATTAACAGTGTTTGGGGTGAGGGGGAAGGGTGGTGTGGAGTGGGGTGAGGCATGGTCTACTCACAAGGCCAAAGGATATGGCCTAGGAAACTGGAATGGGAGACCTGGAGTAAAGCCATCTCAGGTGCAGAGTGATCAAGAAAGCCAGATCATGAGGAGCGCCTGAAGGGACTCAGCTCCCAGTAGCCCCCATGCTAGCTGTACCTCTTTGCCACTCCTGCAGGGGCTGGGTATGGTCCCTACTATCATCAGATCCTGACCCGCACTCCCTTGGCCTCATTACACGTGCTCAGCTGCCCTGTCCCTGGACCTAAACCCCTGCAAATGAAGGCCAGGCAGGCACGACAGGCACCCTGGGCGCTGCAAAGTGGAAGTTGGTCTTTCTCTGCGCAAGTGGGTCTAGCTGGGCTCTGCTCTCCTGGCCTCGTCCCATGGTTTCTACCACTTTTTCTTGGCCTCTGGATTCTGATTTGAACAAAATCTTAGTTTAAACAGCACCAATGAGGAAAACCAAATGTTTTAGAGTGATACAGATAGTTCATGATCTGAAGTAGGGCAAAGATAAGACCTGGATTTTCTTCCAACACCACACTCAGGAGAAAAATGCCCCTTTTGTCCAGAATTGAATACATGCCAGTATATTTGTTCTAATACTGTTCAATTACCCTCACTCAAAAAAATAACCCAAGCTGTGAAGAAGGGGACGATAATATATTTTAGCAGCAAACTTTAAAAATGACCTATAAATTACTTGTGCTTTATCTGAAAATGAATGCAAAATAGGATTGAAAATTGAAAACCCCTGCTCAACAATGTCCACCCTCTAAATGCTTGATTTTTTTCAGTTTTTGCCTCAGTAATAGATAGTTCACAATGATTATGCAAAGAAACATGGGTTAAAACCAATACAAATTTAAAGATTTCCATTCAATTATTCTCTCAGAAAAAAGAAATTTGTTTCTCTAGAGTTGGCAATAATTTTAAGTCTTTTATATCAGAAAAAAAACAAACTGAAATTAACACATGGGTCACATATAGTTTCTGGTATTTTTCCCTGAGAACTTGCTTTCTATCTTTCACTTTTAAAAATGTAATTTTTTATGTAGGAGACCTATACCAGACTCTATCCAAGGGGATTTCATTATTAAAATCCCTCAAAATCTACCAAATAGTTTCATTTATAAAACAACAACAACAACAAAATGCTTTTTACAACATTAATATGACCTGTGGCATTTTAACACTATTTATTTTTGTCTAGGAGTATTTTATAGCCTCACAAAATAATTATAATGTATGCTTAATTTGAGCAATAGAATACTGTATGATAACCACATATGTCTGTGGAAGCTGCTGTAGTGATTTTCCAAGTTCTTTCTCCATCATTCCTCTTAAAAGGGTAAGACCCTCTTGTGACTCATTCTTCTTCCCTGTTTTTCAATTCTCTAACTTCCTGGAAGCTGCACTATTCTGGTGGTCGTGTAGAGAAGCATTCACCCAGAAAATGAACTGGAAAGACTCTCCCATGAGTTCTTGGTTCACTATTTTGTTTTGTTTTTCCCATGTACTTTGCCTTGAGAGAAAGATCAGAATGAACAAGATAAGTAATAGATAGAGGAAACAAATTTTGCTTTATTGTTTGCCTAGAACATCACAGGACATAAGATAAGTAAGCAAAGGGATATATTTTTTAAAGCAAATTTTCTAGAGTTTTTCTTAAAGTATACATCTGCATATAATCTCAAATGTGTGTGGCAGAGTTGGGAGGGAATAAAGAATACTTTTTGTGTAATCAACAAAGCAATAACAATGTATTAGTGTTTACTTCCAGTGAAATAAAAACTTCATTAGAAGATTAAGGAGTGTTCCCTCTAATATTCATATGAATAAAGTAAAATGAAATGTATGCTCTTGTAGGTGAAAAATTGTTGGATCTTGGGAAGTTCATATACTTCAATTCACTGATATATTAGCTAGTTAATTCTTCCAGGAACCCAGGGATGGATATAGGTAACTATCTGTTTTATTCTTAGAAGAAACAATTGTTAAATAATAGCATGTCATAAAGCTAATTTGAGAAAAGAGATATTTCACTCATAAAAATACATTAGAAAACCTTAAAAGAAATCTGAAGTAAATAATACAATAAAAATTATCCAGCATAACAGGGTAAAATTTGTAAATAATACAAATACTTAATATAAGATTATCAGTACAATATCATCTGCCTAAATTTACTATAAATGCCTGGAAAATTACATATGCATGCCTTAAAAAGCAGTGTTTTTATAAAATAATTATAAAAGCACTTTGACACTTATTTTTTAATAAGAGAAACAAATCATTTATAAACTAATAGTCGCAGTTATTTGTAGTGAACAAATACTAGATTAAAATTTTTCAACACTGAGATAAATGTAACTTTCAGAAATACCTGAATTGATTTTAATTTCTAGCAAAATAGCAAGCAAACATAATTCTTTGACATGTTTCTCAAGACAATCCTGTAGTTGCTATATCAAAACAAGATGCCAGAGTCCTAATACCATAGAAACAAAAATTACAGTTGTGTCATGAGACACCTCTGGGGAAGAGAAGGTGGAATTAAGTGAAAGGTGTTGTAGCAACTAAGGCCAAAGAAAATCTAGGATCTAGAGGTAGGGTAAGATCTTTCAATTGCTGGTATGTATGTATACATTTGCAAGCCTGTTTCTCACACACATTGCTGGTCGAGCCACAGTCCTCTCCAAGACCACGGTGAAGCAAAAACCAAGATACACTGGCCAGTAGCAATCCAGTGAGTATGCTCCACACTCTATGGAGTGAGTGTGTGGGTTACAAGTGGTGCAGTCAATGAGTATTTATCGCTTGCCCTATAATACCAGGGTTGAAGTGATTACAGGCAAAAGACATAGCTTTCAGGAACTTAAATAGGTTTCTCAAAGAGGGAAGAAGGGGTATTAATTAAAAAAAAAAAAGAGGAGTAAATAGTTATCAAGAACCAACTAGGAAAATTAAGTATGAAATAGCAGAATAGATTAAAATCTGAACAACAAAAAAAAGTACTGAATTGTAGAATGCACAAAACCACATAGTAAATTTCTGTAAATTCCTATGACTAAATTTTTATAGGAGTCAAGAAGAAAGAGATGGGAATTTTTAAATAAAATTTGAGAGACTTTGAATGTAGAATTGGCAGCATTCATAGAACAGGAGTTTTAAATGAGGGGTAAAATTAAGAGGAAGGAAATAACTGTCTAATTATAGAGATTGTGCCACAATTTAAGACAAATTAAATGTTTCAGGTCAAAATGATTTAGAATGTAAAAGGATATATATTTTTTAATATTTTATTTATTTTGTGTAGAACTGGGGTGTAGAATAAAGGTATGGGTGTGTGAAAGGATTCACCAGAGACAGAGTGGGGAGCAGAACAGGCGGATCTACTGAAATATACTGCTGAGGGGAGCAGTGGGCAAGACAGGAGAGGTCTGCTGTGCCCTATGGGGGTTAACTCCCTGGCTAGGGATTGAACTCAGTCCTTTGTGGTGATAGCGCTGAGACTTAACTCCTAAGCCACTAGGGAGGGCCCAAGAGAATATTAAGAGAAAAGGTAGCCCATATCTACTAAAATGAAATTTAGAAATATCAAAAACACAAAATCAAAGACACAAAAAAGAAGTAAAGTTTATAAAATCCAATAGGGCATCAGCCTCCCTGGTGGTGCAATAGGTTAAATCTCAGCATTATGAGGCTATCCACAGCTACTGCAGCACGAGTTCCATCCCCGGCCAGGGAGCTTTCCACGTGGCGCAGCAGACCTCTCCTGACTCCCCCTCTGCTCCCCTCAGCAGGGTATTTCAGTTGACCCGCCTGTTCTGCTCCCCACTCTGTCTCTGGTGTATCCTCTCACTACCACACACCGCTGACCTACACCCCAGCTCTGGTATGCATAAATGAATAAATCTTTTAAAAAAATTCAATAGGGCAAAAACATTTTGTGTCTAACAGGTACATAGGAAATTTATATCCAACATATGGAGGTTCCATATTATTTTTGAATACACACATATAGCCCCTCCCCCCACATATACAAATAAACTGTGCCAAAGTACAAAGAGTCAGTATCATATAGGCTGTTTTCTAGCCGTAGGGGGGGAAAATATTGATAGATATCAGTAATGAAACAATAGCTTAAAAAACAAAAAATTACAGTATTTAACAAGGTTTCTTTTGATTAGATCATAAAAGGACAAAATTCTTAGATATGAGATTGTCAAAAATTGTCAAAACTTCCCAAATAGTTATACAAGCACATAAAAAAAACTCGAAAGTATTAGATGCATTTATTTAAAAAAAAATAAACATATAGAAAACAAATGAACAAAGCATTCAACTCCAGAGGAGTTTCAACATAAACCCAGAGATTTAAGAAAAAAGAATATAATGGCAGAAAGTAGTGATATAGATAATGAAAATAATAGGAAGATAGAAGATTAGATTTTAAAAATTCTGGTTGTCAAAAGAAAAATAAAATGGAAAAATCTGTCATTTAGATAAAAATAGAAGTGATAATTTAACAACAAGAACTTAAAAAAAAGAAAAAAGGATGTCTTAAAATAAAATAATTCTATGAATATTATGTCAATTCATTTTAAATTTTGTTAATATATATATTCATCTCTACCATATGATTGCCAACATGATGCAAGAAAAATTGAAACACCATTAGATAAATTTGAAATATTATTCAATTTTTTTGCTTAATACAGAATTTTAGATGGCATTTTATGTATATTCTTTTCAAAATCCAAGAATAAGATAATCATTATTTTACACAAATGATTTTAAAAAACATAGAAAAAGAAAATTTCTCAACTTACATGAGTTATATTACACTGATACCAATAGTAAATAAAGCTTACATGAGGAAATATACCAGTGTTGAATAATGTTAATATAAGTAAACTAAATTCATTTCAATTGATCTATTAAAACTCATGTAAAATCCTACTTAATTAGTAACCCATTATATTAAATATGTATTATATCTGCTACCTAGTATATAATCATATATATGACTACACATATATCACAATATATCATGTTCAAGTATATTCTATGAAGGCAAGTATGTTTTGTCATCAAAAATCAACTAACAGGGAGGGGGAGGATAAGGGCTCAAAACGGGGGAGAAAAGAGCACAAGGGACTATGGTGATGGTTCACGGGTGGGTGAATCGGTGGTGGGTAACCTATGGGGAATAGACAATAATGTAAAAGACATAAACAATAAAAAAAATCAACTAACATAATTCACCACACTAATGGACTATGAAAGAACAAAAAACATTTAAAAATTGAAAATAAAATTGGTATCTGCTTTTAAACATATATTTCTAATTTTAAAAAAATCAGAAACAAAGGAAAGCCATCTCTTTAAAGTGAATAAAGATTTTTGTCAATAAAGCTTGGGCGAAACATTTAATTTGGATATATTTATTTATTGAAATGATTAGACCAGATGAAAATGCTATCATTCAAGATGTCCTTAAAAGTCTGAACAATGAATAGGAAAAGGAACAGAGGCAAATATTTGAAGGGATGATGCAAACTCTGTTTATAGATTTTATGATAATTTACCAAAGAAAATCCATCAAGGACAATAGATAACCTTTAGAAATTATAAAGGGGGCAGCACATAATCATTTACACAAGATTAACATTGAAATACTGCACTCCTCTATGTCATGCATAAATTTGTCATTTCTAATACAAACTCTATTAAGACATTTTAAAGTGTTCTATAAACCAATGTAAAATTAGTATGATGCAGAATAAAAATGATCGATTTTGTGAACAAAGTAGCAAAGAAGATGGCATGCACTACAATGATTTAAGACAAAATACAGAGTCATATTAACGATGAGCACAATGTTGACAAAGGAACACATAGCTTAATGAAACAGATGTATGCACATGTGAAAATAATATATTTAGATAGCACACAACTGAGCAGTGAAGAATAGATTGTTTAGTAGATAGTACTGAAGAAACGGGGTTTATTTGTGGAGAAAAATAAGTTTAAAATTATCCATAAAAACAAAAAAAAAGGAAAAGTACGGGAGTTTTAAATACTTAAATGTGATAGATAAAATATAAATCTGCTAGAAAAAAATATAAGCTAGTGGTTTCACATCTTCTTGTGAAGACTTTTAAATGCCTAAATGAACCCAAATTTTACATATAAAAGGATGTATTTGATATAACATTCCAAATTTCTGTTTTATAAGATCACTATTGGCAAAACAAACCAAAGGGACATACTGAAATGGTATTTGCAACACTATTGATATGTAATTTTTTTTTTTTAAAGATTTATTTATTTATGCATACAAGCTGGGGTACAGTCCAGAGGTGTGGGGCGGCGAGAGGGTTCACCAGAGACAGAGTGGGGAGCAGAACAGGCAGATAGATGGAAATACACTGCTGAAGGGAGCAGCGGGCAAGGCAGGAGAGGTCTGCCGCGCCATGTGGGATTCTCCCTGGCTGGGCGTCGAACTCGCGTTGCCGCTGCCGACAGCTCCACAGCACAGCGCTTAACCGCTGCGCCACCGGGGAGGCCCTGATATGTAATTGTTAATACAATTTGCCTATATGTTGGCCATTTGGTTGTGTGTGGTAAGAGGTATCTTCTATAGAAGTGATGTGACAATTAAGTTTCTACAAAGAATGGAAAAAATGGAAGCTCTCTCATGGGATAAATTGTGGAACTTTGAACCTAAAGTCCTGTCACTATGGGGATTAAGTTATAAGTGATGATTCAGACAGTGAGTAGAAAGGTATCGTCCCACATTCCCATTAAGCTGAGTTCCATGGAGACTGTGCCCTTCTGGGGGACCAAGAAGTAGCCCTCTAGACACTTGTTCAAAAAAGCACTAGAGCAGGAATAAGTAATAAAGATTGGGGGCCTCCTCGGTGGCGCAGTGGTTGGGCGCTGCGCTGTGGAGCTGTCTGCAGCAGCAACTCGAGTTTGATGCCCAGCTGGGGAGGGTCCCACATGGCACAGCAGACCTCTCCTGCCTCACCCACTGCTCCCCTCAGCAGTGTATTTCAGTAAATCCTCCTGTTCTTCTCCCCACTCTGTCTCTGGTGAACCCTCTTGCAGCCCCACACCTCTGGTCTGTACCCCAGCTTGTATGCATAAATAAATAAATCTTTAAAAAAATAAAAATAAAAAATAAAGATTGGGAAAAGCACATTCTGAGAGGTCAAGAAACATGGTGCTCAGAGTGTGGTGAACATTAAAATGACTAGTGAGAGACCCAACTAGACACAAAGCTTTACCCGGAACAGTCATTTGGAAATGAATAAGCAGAGATCGAAGTGAAAGCAGAAGAATAATTCAAAAAATGGAGATAAAGGATGAGATAAAGGATGCTGTGATCCACAATGAGTTCATACTCAGAGAAAAGCAGACTAGGATCTTGGAGATGTGGGATCCAGACCCAGGATGTGACTCTATTCATTGGGGCTGCTGGCTGCTGGAGTCACTATCCAAGATGTGAAGGGACATGAATCAGAGTATCAGCTGTGATGTGTTCACTAATGATGACAGAAGTGACAGAAAGGAAAATGGTGAATCAGGCTCAGAAATGGCTGAGGAAGGTAATGGTACATTGTGACAATGATACATGATGATGAAGAGTTTGATTAAAATAAGAACCTAGAGGCTTATACTGTGGAAAAGTGAAGCAACGTGCTCATCAGTAATCAGAAAATTGTACTGGGGAGGAAAGTTCTTATTTTTTTAGTACATTAAGAGAGGTAGGAGGATGAAAGAATCCATAAGAACATTGAAAGGTTACTGAGTCATCAGGGGAAAGGCCACACTTCATAGTATAAGTAATGATTTGAAGGAAGATAATGAAAAAAACATTCACAGGTAAAAACAAGTTTGCTCATAAATGAGTAAGACTTCAGTGGTACTTAGTTGGGTCAAAAGGAGATGACCATAATCTTTCTTGAAAGCTCTAGTTCCAGGAAATTCTAGGCCTTGATAGCCTGGAGGCAGTGTAGGTCGAGTAGGCGGCAGCACTGGCCCCAGGCAGGAGATGGTGGTGGGGGAGGAAAGAGGGGTAGGGAGTTATGGGGGAAAGGGGGACCATGGGAAGCTCCACACCATCAGGGATAATGTATTTGTGGGGCAGTCACAAATCTTCCATGAGCCCAAGCAAATCATCTGGAATGTGTTCCCTGCTTCAGGAAGAGAATTCATTTGCACACGATGAAGTCACGCACCAGGGCAAGCCATTAACCAGCATCTACAGGATAAAAAGAAACCCCAGGAACAACAGAAGTGCCTTGAATCCTGAGGAACAGAAGTTCAAAGACACCAGGAGAGGCTCCCTGGCACTCTTTCCATACTAGCAATCTGAAGCAGCAGAACCTCCGAAGACTGTGACCTCTTCTTGTGACTCCTCTCATGTAAAACCTTGTCAAGGTTAAACAGGCCCCTCAGAAAACTAAAGAAAAACTCAATAGAAGCACCAATTCTTTGATTTCCACTGAGTTCCGGGAGGACCAAAGCTGAGCTGCAGGCAGAAGGAAAAGAGCACAAGGACTGATTAAAAGCGGGGAGGAAAAAAATGGAGATGGACCTAATCAACAACAAAGGCAGGGCTAACACAACCACCAAGTAGTTTTCAGCAGCAAGTTGGTGGCAACACCTCGGACCCCTTATATGGAAAGACGATGCCACAGGCTGCTAATGTACAGTTGATAGCACCTGAGATGACTTACAGCTTAGATGCACGCGGAGAGACAAATGGTCTGGGAATACTGCTCAGTCACTGTGCTTGTGGAACCTCCAACCAAACCGCAGCACATCCGCATGGCAGGCAGGCCTAGGCCTGGAGGAGCCCCTGTAGGACAATGGGGTCCACGACAAGGTTTCCAAGGTAGCTGACCCGGATGATGCATGAACATCTGGCCGCCCAGACCTAGTCTCTCTCGTCTACAGTGGGCAAAGTGCCCTTAAAAGGAATTAAAGAGGGCCTCCCTGGTGGCACAACAGGTTAAGTCCCAGCGCTATGAAGCTTTCCAGAGCAACTGAAGCTCTATCCCTCCCCCACCCAGGGAGCTTCCCACATGGAGCAGCAGACCTCTCCTGCCTCACCCGCTGTTCCCCTCAGCAGTGCATTTCAGTCAGTCTTCCTGTTCTGCCCCCCACTCTGTCTCTGTTGAATTCTCTCATCACCACCACCCCCCAACTCTGGCTGACAC
Organism: Scalopus aquaticus; assembly: GCA_004024925.1. Taxonomy (NCBI): domain Eukaryota; kingdom Metazoa; phylum Chordata; class Mammalia; order Eulipotyphla; family Talpidae; genus Scalopus; species Scalopus aquaticus. Next base: position 1,884 of record PVIJ01001216.1, on the reverse strand, counting down.
CCCAGCATTGTATGCAATAAATAAATAAATAAATATTTTTTTAAAAAAGGAATTAAAGAAAAAAATGACATACTTAATCTCAGCGGATTACTGTAGATGTTTTTAAAAAGTATATTAAGATGCCTTTTCACTGTAGTATTTAAATATCTGTTACAGGTTTCCAAAGTGGACTTGAACAGATGGCCTTATATATCAAAACTTTTATGTTCTTGTTGTTTTTGTACCTATTTTGCATACAAGTTGAAAGTTTGTGTTTCCTGTGAATGCAATCAAAGATTCAGCACAGGTTTTAGAGGAAAGAGTAAAATATAAACTAGGAAGTGGAGCAATTCTCCTGCCTGGTGCCCAAGACCCCGGACTCTCTCCCATAGCCCCTTGTCGCCAAGCAGGGGACATGAAGACGCGGTCTCTCAAAGGCCTGGACAGGAGGCTCCCAAGCTCCTGAAGCATATGTTTTTTTTTGTTTTTTTTTTTTTTAAGATTTATTTATTTATGCATACAAGCTGGGGTACAGGCCAGAGGCGTGGGGCAGAGATTAGGTTCACCAGAGACAGAGTGGGGAGCAGAACAGGCAGATTGACAGTAACACACTGCTGAGGGGAGCAGCGGGCAGGTGAGGCAGGAGAGGCCTGCCGCGCCATGTGGGAATCTCCCTGGCCAGGCATCGAACTGGCATCGCAGCTGCCGACAGCTCCTGAGTGTAGCGCCTAACCGCTGCTCCACAGGGGAGGCCCTGAGCAAAGTTTTTTTTTAAAGGATTCATGGTAAGTTATTCTTCCCCTCTCTTTCTCCAAAGCTTGCTGACTCGTGGCCTTTGAGCACCCGTTGACCTGGATGTCCTCCTCCGTGGGCTGAAGCTTTTCCAAGCTTCTCAGGGGTACCCGGCAGGTACATCGTAGTCTGCATGTGCAGGGAATATATGGCTGACCTGCCCCTGCTGGGGTAGGGATCCTGGAAATGGGTTCTTTATAGGAATGTGAACATATCATTTATTTTAAAAAAATAATAAAGATCAAGAAAGAAGAAATTGGGCCTCCCTGGTGGCGCAGCGGTTGAGCACTGCGCTGTGGAGCTGTCGGCAGCGCGCGATGCGAGTTCGACACCCAGCCTGGGGGAGTCCCATATGGTGCGGCAGACCTCTCCTGCCTCGCCCGCTGCTCCCCTCAGCAGTATATTTCTGATCTGCCTGTTCTGCTCCCCACTCTGTTTCTGGTGAGCCCTCTCACCGCCCCACGCCTCTGGCCTGTACCCCAGCTTGTATGCATAAATAAATAATTCTTAAAAAAAAAAGAAAAAAGAAGAAATCACAGAAAACAATTTACATGTACCTAGGACTTACAGTGAGTGAAGTTGCAACAAGGTGGTTCCCAGGAAAAGGGGAAGTTCCAGGTTCCCTGCCCCACCCAAGAAAGGTGGAGCTGAGCAGGGGGATAAAGAAGCTGGATATGAGACCAGGAAGAAGGAGGATGGAGAGCTGGAGACATGAAGGAGGCACACGGAGCAGAGAGACATGTGAAGAAACTACGCTTGCTTCTTGGTTCTGGCTTGGTTGAAGCAGATGTGGGTGAGAGACCTGTGGGGAGATTAACTATGGCGGCTTTTATCTTGATTTTGATTTTGCTCTTTGCCTTCCACATTTGTCTGGTTGTTTATTACCTTTTCTATAGGTCCCTGTCGGAAGCTGCCTTAGACTTGTGGCAGGCTTTCGGGCTTCAGTGGCTCTTCTGTGGGTCAACCCTATTTCTCTGGGCATTTACCCATGAGGGGATGGGTAATTTCAGATGCTTGATTTAGAAACTATATTCTTTCCCTGATCTTTATTTCACACTAGTTGTGTTAAAGTTCCTTTCATTTAAAGGTCTTACACACTGAAGTATGTTTTGT